>VXAA01007423.1:0-40000 GCA_013399115.1 Anseranas semipalmata | reverse complement strand
ACAGGGAGAGAGAAGTGTATCAAACCTGAGAAGTCAGTTGAGCAGGGTGCACCACCTCGAAGTGCTGGGCTGCACTCAAATGTCAGTGAAAGCCATCAGGACGCTTGACTTCAACATGTTTCAGATTAGGTGAAAGCCAAGTCGGTTGGAGTAAGTGGTGTATATGTGAATTTCAGCAACAGTAACTACTGCCACTCATCTTCAGAGATGGGCATTGTGTACCTGCAGTGCACAGGAATCAACTCACCATAGTACACATTTAGCTCAGCGATCCAAAAGAGTTGTTTCAGGTATAAAAAAAAGAAAAAGCACATCCTTAACTGAGCAAGAAACCTTCCAGTGTACCATTCCCCACGCTGCATAAAAATCAAACCCTGAAATGTTTTTCCTTGTAGTTCCATTCACTTCCACTCTCCATCCATCTTGCAGACTTTTGGCTATCATATTTATCTGAATCTCTGAGCTTTGAGGTTGAAGAAAATTTACTCCCTGCCCTGTACATTCAGAGTAGGGTCCTATTTAAGCATATTCCAAATATACTCTTATATTACCGCACTGCTTTCAACAGGCATAAGCAGAATGTGCACTCCAAAGTATTTATATTCTAGATTCATGGAATTCATAGAGATAAACTGTAACAAGGACTCTCCAGAGTCTAAAAACTCTGTCTGCTTCATCAGCCACGTGGAGATCTAAACATCCTCATCTTTAAATCTTTTGTATACTTATGTCATGCCCAGAGTCCATAATTCTCTCATTTTCGAGAACAATGCAGGATGACCCGGATTTAGTAATGCACAGCTTGCAAGTTCATCACAATATCATAAACTTACTATAAATAGGTAAAACCATCACTGTTCTAATTAAGTAATGTGATAGACACACAAAATCTCAGGAAGGAGGAAGTGAGATAATCCCTCACATAACATGACGTTCCATCACAAGAGGTAACAATTGAACAAAACTGGCCTGTTTTATCTTGACTGATTTACAGCCATCAACAACAGAAACAACAAAAATCACAGCTCTGACCAGTCTCCAGGTCAGCACCTGAAACTCCAGACATGCAAAGGAAAAGCCCTTGCATTAAAGAACATGTCAGTAATGCCTTTTGTCACTAATTGTTTATAATCCCATTCTGTTCTTAAAGATCTCCGTTTTTAGGTAGGCACAAGCTACACCTTCTTTAGTGATAGCAATGACTCAGAGGGTGACAGCACCTTTTAAATATCCCATTCTTCCACAGTAAACACACATTTTCTATCATACCAGATTGGCTACGCAATTAGGTGAGCAGTGGGACATTAAGGCTCGGGCAGCGTTGTTTAACTTCAATCTTTGCTGTAGAAGTAGGTAACAAGCTGTTGGGTCAAAGAGATTTTCCTACAGATTGTTAGCTTGACATGCTCTGGTAGGCAGTAAGAAAATGAGGAGAAAGACCCTACTGAAATTACTTATTTTGTCACTATTACCTGAGACCTGTCAATTCTTACATACATATATGAAATATCAGTCGTTCAAGCTTATACCTCTGATCAGAACTAAACTCACGTGGTTTGGGTTCAGATAAAAATAGAGTTTAAGAAAATTTAGTTGAACCTCATCCAAACCACCAAACCTCTTAACCATAAGAGGGGATTGGAATACTTGAGAGGACACATTTTTATTAAACCTTAGATTGTCACTTTGTCTGGTATGTCTGAAAACATCTCCATGGGTTACTCATGGTATTCTGGCACTTTCCCACTTGACTTCAACTGCTAACATACAGAGCAGAAAAGCATAGCTGTTCAGCCACATTTTCCAATGTTGTAAAATATGCTTATTTTAAAAACCCATAGCTTGCAATTGGTTTGCCCAACCCCAGTTATTACTAGCCACACTAGAACCACCAGCTAAACAACAAATTGTTGCAAAGACAAGTGTTCTTGTTATTTCTTCAGTTAACATTTATTTTGCACGTATCCATTAAAACACTACATGAAAGACTATGTGCACACAGAACAAGTCTTGACTTCATTTTCTTGCCAGCTATCAGACAGCATTGCTCATGCACAAATCTCTTGGCATTTAATATTCATAGTGCAGAAGCACCTACTGATTCTAATAAGGATCAAGAAATCTTATGAGAGGCGTTGTACAAAACAAAGATTGTCGCAGTTCTGCCACAAAACACAGTTGTACAGGTTGACAATTCAACTATTGTGGCAGTGTGTCTTGTGTGAGAAATACTTGTCAATGTTTTTCTAGTCACCTCTAAAACAATTGACACTATAGGTAGCTCTATACAGTAAGGACAATACTTCAGCAGATACTGAGGCAAAATAGCTACTTTATCTTACTTTTGTTTGCATATATTTTGTGTCAGCAGAAAATTCAATAACATGATAGTATTAGCCAAGCTGAATCTAATTCAGAAGACAAGAAATTTGTTAATTCTTCTTCAAACATCATTTTGGCCAAAATACACATTTTGATTTTCTTCCTAGTGTGAACAATTTGAAATTTGATTTCAGAATTTAGTAATTTTGCATTTATTTATTTTTGAGAGATGTATCCCTTCTCCAATACTTCTTTCCCCAAGACAGACAACCTAATAGTGGTCTGCTTGTGTTTGGCTTAACAGAACACTTACTTTCATTCTTAACAAATTAAAAAAAGTTTTTTGTTTGTTTGTTTTTTTTTTAGTTTAGGCATTAAAACAAACAAACAAAATCTTTGCATAGCCCTCTTGGCCACAGTCATCCTTCCTTCCTGGGAGGCATATTAAGACAGAACAGATTACCTTTGAGGTGAGTTTAATATTTAAGTGTTCTTTGGTAAACCTGCATTACTGACAGAGAACAGCTTTCTCAAGGCTGAGCCAAGAGCTGGGTGGGATCAGAGCACAGGAATAATGTCTCCCTGTCACATAGATCCCCAGCTCTCTCTCTGCAGCCCACTAAAGGCCCCTGGCAACCCAAATCCCCCAAATGAGGCAGCACAGGATGTTTCTTCAAATAACTCCTTGATGCCAAGGATGTTTCTATGGTAATTCTGCATACAAAATTACAGGCTTATGCTGCGTAAGAGGCTATGCAAGGGCCCAAGGAGATGAATAAGCCTATCTAAGGTTGTGCATACCTAGGGGGCTTCCATAATTTTGGGTGCAAGGAAATACAAAGATGGAACAATGACAATGTTGTGCTGCACTTCAATTGTTGAATTACTTCAATACCTTGCTCACAGATGTGCGCATGTGAATCTAATCAAGCAACTACTCGCAGACAGCAGAGATTATTTTGAGAGATTGTTCCAGTTTCTACTACAGAAAATGAAGTGCCAGCCTTTCACGACCACTTGTATATAGGTGCATATGTGTGCATACACAAACACACACACCTTCCATCTATTAGCACACAGAAGAGCCAAGGAGAAAAAAAATCGCATATATAGCATATTATTCCCAGAAAGATACGACTTCTAATAACAGACTTGCCTTTTCACGTAAGGAATAAAAATAATAAAAAAAAATTGTTTGATTGCTCATCTACCAAAACATTTGTAACAAAGAAACAACAGGGGAAAAGAAAAGGTGGCATCATCAGAAGTGAATATCTGAAGAAAATGAGATTTTTCTATACCACTAAGTCCCAGAAAAAGGAAGCTTTTCAGTATCTTTTCTTCACAAAACATTTTTGCTTCAGATTCTAAACCAGCACATTCAACTATTCAATTTGCTGTTCAATAATAGGGACCCAGATTGCCTTTTTAATGCATACAAACAAAAAAGTTGCATCTTTTTTCTTTAATTTTCCCTGTGTGTGTTTGTTGCTTACTGACATCAAATTTCCTGCAGGCATCCTAGCTTTACAATTGGAGGAACTGCTCTAGGGTTTTCCAAGTGTCTAATACACCTGGATAAAAAGTGCTAATTGTCACCAACTTCCATTAAATGACAGCAGTAAGGCACAAAATATGCTTGATTTGCAGACAGTAGCGCCACTGGGAGTTAGCAGCAGATTAATAACTGTGCAGACCTTGAACATTCCCCTGGCACTGACAGTCTGGGCTTCCAACGTAATGCTGGATTATGAGGCCTTTGTTTTTAGCTTGCTTTCCTAAGGAAATGAGGCTTAAGCAATTGTGCTGTTTCTCTGTACATGTGTTTGACTGTTCTACCTTCCTGCAATAACTTGTGGTCAAGATGAATAAGTTTTATAGGAGGGTAGAGGTCACAAACATACAATGACCTTAGCAGTTTTGTGAAAAACAGGCAGGTGAGTAGATATCACCAAGCCTGAGCTTAAGTGCTTCAAATGTCCTGGCTTTCTAGGTTCAAGTACCCTTGCAGAGGAAAAATAAAAATAAAAATAATAATTATAATAATAATTAAAAAAAACAACTGTGCTGATGTTCTGTTAACACTGAAATTCGAGGGAGATGTGCCATATCACATATTTAGCAGGCTGCGGCTTTGGCATCAGATCACCTTTACTGATCAGGTGTCAGACTAGGTTCCCAGATTTTTTTTTCCTTTTTCTAATTATTTTATGTATTTTAATTTTATATCCTATTTCAGCTTGAGACCATGAGTGTGCATCAGGCGTCACTTTGCATAGATACAATCTTACTCCAGCTTCCTGCAGATAAATTCAGTGGCCAATGCTTTACCTTCCCCTTTCTTCTTCTTCTGCTGTTGCTGTTTCTGCTCTCCACATACGTGGGCATGTACTCTTGGCTAGGAGGACACCACCCCGTGGCATGCAAGCTTACTGATGGCTCCAGTGGCATTACAAAGCTCATTTCTGCATGCAGCAACACGATTATGGAGAAGGTGAGGGCGAGGTTGAGCAAATGTGTTTCAACACTTCTTTCTTGGTATTTATTACTGTGCCATAGCATTCCTGCAACCTGGCCTGCTGCTGCTCCAGCTGCTTGTGCAAGCTCCTGATCGAACGCAACAGCAGAAGTCTTCGGTACATAGCTAGCTGGAGCCTGTACTTCTCCTTTTCCTCCTTTTTTTTATTTTCTAAGGTCTCCATTACTTTTGTGGTCTTCATCCAAATGGCCTGGCCCAGACTGCAAGGGGCCACATCGCCCTTAGCGCTGCTCCCTGCATACCATGTGCTGGCACCCCGCATGTGGCAGCACCCAAGGTTGTTCACTGGCAGGGCAGCAACTGGCTTGGGGGTCTCACCAGCCCCCTCAGACACCTCAGGAAGATGTGGTGACTCCAAATCCTGGTTGCAGTTGCAGCAGACACTTTCAGAGCACGGTGAATCAATGCCCACAGGCTTGGGTTTACAGACTGCTGTGGGGTACGACGAGCCCTCTGCTGATGCATTTGCAGCTGTCAGCAGGTGCTCAGCCAACCCAGAGGCCCCGCTCTGTGCCTGGCTACCACTGATGATCTCTGGGCCAGCAAGGGCTTTTACTTGGGCCACTGCCTTGCTAGAGAGGACAGACAGTCTTTCTGGCACTGCTGAACTTCCCTTGTCTTCAGTAAGGCTGGTCAAAAAAGGACTGGCAGAGCAACTGGGGGTTACTGTTACAGCATCACAGTTGGGAAATGGGTCTTCATCACTGTTATTTTGGATCTCCTCTTCATCTCTTGGTATTACACCTGCTTTCTCAGCCATTTAGTGCATGAGCTACAGAAACTTTCTGTGGACAAAGTGGAAGCGAGAGGATTTCATTTCCATGTATACACATGCGTGCACACAGCAGCTCAGTGCAGAATGACATTTGAAGAAAGAACCTCTCCTTGTATTTAACCAATGGACCTATTAGTTTTCTAATAAAGCGCAACCCTTGGGTCACTTCAGGCCATTTCTTGTGATTTGCATTGGATGTTCTTCGAGACACAACATTAATCCAATAATAATTAAAATGATATACTGTACTATTAACATTCTCAAATCTTTAAAGCCAAGTGATCTATCCCTGCAGCACTGGCTATGCTGACTAATTAAACAGAATACAGTTGTAAATGGCTATTGTAAGCACTTCTCCCATTTAAGAACATGGCTCTAGCAAGTGTAGTTTGTAGAGACGGGCAAGTTATCAGGATTGATCAGCTCTAAAGAGAAGTGGATGTACCACAAACAGCAGGTTGCATTTAAATGCCCTCTCCTAGATTAATCTGTATGCTAGCAGTTTGTTTACAAGGTTGCCTCTTCCCCTTCTATTAATTCTAACATTAGAGCTATATTAGTACTATGCTAGCCATAGACAGGAAAAAAAGAATACTCACCGAGGTTAGTGGGGGAAAGAACATGAATTACAGTGCATTGTGTCTGTGCATCATGTTTTCTTGAATATGAGTCAGCAAAAACTGGAACAGAAACATCACTGTGCAGAAGCAGGAGCAACAACAGCACTACTCCGTTCCACCCAGCAACAACACAGTGAATCCCAATCACTGAGAAGTGCAGCGTTGGCTTTTTTTTTTTTTTCCTCCACCCTCCCCTACTGAGAGGATATTCTTCCCTGGCATCCAGCTTCTATGCCATCTTTGAGCATCAAACTGAAAATCAGGATTGGCTGACACTACTTTTCAGCCTCAAAAAACAAACATACCCGATCCACTCAATCTACAGGGGGACAATATATATGGCCCATCCTGTCCCTGTCAGTCAGCAAGGAGCAAATATAGCACCGAAAAGAGGGCGAGGCATTCTGGACTCCAGTGTATACATGTTCTTCTTCAGAGAGAACAAGCTTAGATAAACTTTAGATGCATGAAACTAAAATGAAACAAACTTTTGGCACCAACTGAATGCTAAGCATAAAGGCAGCCAGAAGCTGCAGATTTAAGTGTCTAATGTACACCCTTATTTAATTATGTTGGCCTAATCTTTAAGAAAAAGCTCTGCATCCAACTCAAGTACACAAGAGAGCAGTAAACTTCATCTGCACCTCTGATGTTTAGAAAAGCTACCTTCAGCATCATTTCCCACTTGTAATGCCAGGAACAAAATTCAAACATTATCTATCTGCATCTACTTTGGTGCATTTGCCCCAAGCTTCTCTTGACTCCGTTCTGTTAATATGAATAAAAGAACGAACCAATCCAAAATACTACCCAGAATCTTCCCGGAGCTAGGACAGAGTGAAGGTAGATCCCATCTCCACTTCTATATATGCTACAATACAGATAACCATTTTTTATTTTTCCTTTATATTGACTATCCTTCTTTCTGATTAATCTGTTAAACGGGATATAATTCCAAGCTTGAGCATCCGAACTCCAGCTCACAAATTCAGATTTATACTCCAAGGTCTAACTTGAATGCAGGTTTATTGTGCAAAAAAAATATGTATTGAACTGGTGAAATAACTAAACCTCCTGTGTTTATGTGCCATATCATGCTGCAGATTATATAATTAATACTAGGAAGAAATTAATATACAGCGAGTCAATAACTCTGCAAGCTTATATCTTACTGGTTCCCATTTATCTGAATCACAAGTTAGGGTAATTGAAGAATATAGAATTCAGATACCAGGGATTTTACTTTATTACACTTCGAGAAGGATCATTATAATACAGCATTGTGCATGGTCTTTTAGTTTTGGGTGCCCTTCTCTCCAAAGCACTGCAAGCGTATCTTCCAACTACACAGAGGACAGCAGATGGGTACTAGGTAGTACATGGTCTTGAGCTGTGTCAATACTTTTCTACCAGTAATAATATTGTTCTTCACTTCTAAATTTGCAGCGGTTTGCTGCAAAAATAACTATTTTCTAATAGTCTAACAGGGTACGATAGATCAGAGACTGTTTTTATCTCTTTGCAGCTTAAATTTTTCAACAAAATTTTACAGGCAGTGTTGTTCTTTGAAGGGATGGGGGCGGGGATGAAAAAGCCATTTTGTACAGCAAATTTGTTAAATCAAAAATAATATTAATTTCTTATAGGTGTGGGTCTGGACAGAGTGACATTTGATACAGTCAATTAAATTTAGTTGATACAATCAACCCTAAATAAAACTCCAAACAAAATCAAAACTCATTGAGCTAGATGGCTTTTCATAGAATATGACTGCTTCAGCTGTAATCTGTGAAATTTAACATCAAAAAGTATTCAGTCCATTGGATTTAGAGCTTCAGCACAACAGAAATACAGTAAGATATAATGTAATGTTAAAATGCACTAAAATGCAAGTGGCATTTATAGCTAAGGGTGCACGTGCGTTTCCTTTTTATCCTAGTTTCCTTTGTTCACAATTTCCTAAAATTTCACCTAGAGCATCAGATGGCATTTTTCTAGATTCAGTTCCTGCCTGAAGGTGAATATATATTGAACATTTCAGCCAAGGATTGAGACATTTGAGTATGAAAGCAAGAACAAAAACAGTCTTATGGGCTTTCCAAAAAATAAACAAAAAAGGAGACTAATGGATAAGTTTGGCTTTTGTACTGTTGACAGACTGGGAAACAAGGAACAAGAACACAGTATTTCAAATGGAAACATGTAAATTCTTGTTCTGAGATGATACAACAATCCTTCTTCCCCCCATGACTGTTACCTTGACAAAATGACTCCTGCAGATCAGCTCTGTTATTTGAAACTCAACAGCTTAATGAGAGATGTGAGAAGAACTTACAGTAGCTTCTGTGAGAGACACACTGTGCCATTTTACTTGGTGAAGAAACTTTTGAAAGAGTTTGCTGTTCCAGCTGAGAATCTGTTGCAGGTAAATGTTGGATGCCTCTTGCTCAGTTTGGACTTGTTTTCCTAGGTAATATCTGTGGGAACCTTTCCAGGCAGAAGCTGCTTCACATTTCACCGTGAATACATCTGTCAGTCCAGCACAATGAGCATTCCAGGTAAGCAAAATGAAAGCAAGAACACCTCCAGTTGAGGTTCATTGCATTTTATTAGCACCCATTCACAGGTAGATGTGACCATAGTAGTTCCAAGGTGAATGTATCTACATTCAAGCTATCAGTCTTGCACACGCCTGTAAGGTCTATGCCAACAGAGGTTTTTAATCCATCGCCCTCCTTCAGGTATTAGCTACGAGAGGTACTTGGCCACCTGCAGGCTCAGGTCCATACACATATGCTGAAGCACTCCATGCTTGCATGTTTGTGTGATCAGGGCTTAGCTTTCAAGGGTGCATCTCAACACATCACATGAGGACTGGAAAGAAATGGTCACAGGAAAATCCCTGCAGATAGCTGTGACAGTTAACCCTCCCCTCTCTCTTTCTATTGTAAGGCCATTCCCCAACTTGGACAGAGATGAGGACAGGAAGGTGCTTGGTCTTGTTTATTAAGTACAAATGTTTTACTGAATTTCAAAGCATAACAGCCAAACACACTTATGAGCAGCACCAGAAAGTGATAAGCGTTGGTGGAGATATGTCATTACAAGACTGTGGCCTAGGAAGTTATGTTTTTATGTATTTGGGTTTGGGAAATACTTTTAACAAGGTAGAAAAAAATATCCTATTACACAGTAGTGTAATTCCATATTTTATATTAATTGCTCTTAAAGATCAAAAGCCATATTCCATCTGTTAATGTACACGCTCACATGGTCTCCTATGAAATCAATGAGATCCACATGTGTGTATCTGAGACCTAAATTTTTCCCCAAAGATTCTTTAAAATCCTTTTACAGGGCAGTAAGTTGTAGAAGAAAGTCATATGTTCCCTTTCTTCTGCCTCCATACCCAAACCAGACATGAGTTATTACAGGCTGCTCTGAATTACGCTGGACGGTAACGGTACCCCGAGGGGCCACTGGCCAGCCAGGGATTGCCATCGCTCAGCACATTCTGCTCTCACCTTCATCCACACCTAGTCATTTCTGCAAGTCCTCTTATACCAGCAAAGAAATGCAAAACAAATGCAGCCCAGCTTCACATGCAGCCCACTGATGATATCAGGAAGTACTCTAGATATTTCAGTGGCAGTGAGAAGCATGATGGGACATCACAATGGCCTTCTATGGCCTGACAGAAGGAAATTAGGTATCTAGACACAGCTGCATGTGTGCAGATAACCTGGAAGTTTTTAGACAAAAAGTGAAGTGGATACATGATTTTACCAGTGGGGAAAAGTTCAATGGCTTCAAACATGAAAGTGCAGGAATTCAAGCCAACCATCTTTATGTTAAGGACAGAAAACATTGAAACAATCTGCCATGACTGGCAAAAATTAGCAAGTTTGCTGTCAGTCTCTGCAGAATTGGCCGTGAGAGGTGCAAATCTCTAAAAGAACAGCTCAGACTAAGGCCAAGTTGACTTTGCAAGCTTGGAAATCTTATGACAGCAGATGCCAAAATGACCCAAACACTAGGAAGGGCCTGATGACAACTTTCACCCAGTATTTCAGCAACTCAACTTCTAACCCTGCTGGAACCTAAATATTCCCAGGAACACAAAATGAAAAATATACTCCTATGGCTTCACAAAGATATTCTAAAAACAGAATGTATTGATTTTCAAGGCAGCAGCTGTTCTCCCTGTCATCTATGTGGAAAGCATTAGCTTACAATTTGAATCCCTGTTAACTAAGAAAAAGAATGATGGTATCATTGCCTAAACCAGTTTACCATTTAAGCCCACATTCCCACCATCTGATCCATGGAGCCATCTTTTTATGCTGAAACAGCCACAAAGAAGTTTCTGAAGTCTTGTCGTGAACTCAGGGATCTACTTCAGCTAGCAGAGTAAGCGCTTACCACTGGACAGAGGCTGAAGTGGAAAGGGACAATCACTGGGCATATGTAACTGGTATTATGCCCAATCTTCTATAATCTGGGCAGATAGATCTGTATTGCACAGATCCAGTGGGCATCAATTTGCCCACTGAAATGGGTGGACTTTTTTCAATGCAAAGCAAACTCTTTGCATTTCTAGAGTGGGTTAAGAATGTTTCACAATGGAAAAATGAAAGAGGAAGGCTTAGATATTCAGGGCATCTGCTGCATATGCTCTGTGAGCTAATGGGGCTGGGAAATGGAAATCTTTATACTGACTTCAAAGAAACATGAATCTTGAGAACTGTCTGTTTACACCATTTACAGTTTCTTTTTCTAATGGGGAGAATATACTTGTCTATAATTCATTATAATTGTACTGAAAAGGTAAATCTGATTATATACTGAAAAAATGCTGGATTGTAAATAATACCTTAATTTAAAAGTTAAAGTGGAAAAGAAATTCCAAAGTATCAGTGAAGGTTTGATTATTTTTTCCCAGAATAAAAAGATTATGTTTTATGCAAAATCAAATGTGACTTTCCTCAGTGTGATGGTGCTCCTGCCCCCATGTTTTTAAAATCTTAATTTTGAGGGTTGCCTATTGTTTTGTTCAGCAAAAAAAGATGTAGGAGGTGGAGAGAAAAAAAGAAAAAAAAGTAGGAAGATCATATAACCTGAGATGCTGTTATAACCTTCCTATGGAGAAGACACTAAAAAATTCTTCCTGCAGAAAAGATGGTACTTGAAATATATTTGAATAACCTCCAGTATTAAAAGATTTAAAAGCATTGCTCATATATTGTAAGAACTCCATGCCTACCACATAAGTACTGGATTACCCAACCTTGCTGTTAGATTTCAGATGTGAAAATGACTATACAGACAACTCACGTGTCTAGTTAAAATTCACGTCCAGTATGCATTGAGGGAAAAATCCTTTCTACTGAGGAATATGTAAACAGACTATGTAATTTTTGATAATTGATGCTTATGTTTGCTTTCATTTTGACATTTGATCATAACTGACAAACTGATGGCTAGGAAAGAAGAAAACTAAGCTGTAAGAATAATAAACAGAGCACTGTGAGAGATGAAAGAAAAAGCATGGGAGGAAAAAAGTGGGGAAGTGGGGCTAAGCTGCAAATGGGCAAACAAGTAATTGCTTGGTGTTTCACCACAATTTAAAATGAACTTACAGACCTTTTCAGAAGCCAAATGCATTTAAAAAAATTAACATCGCTTTAAACAGTGTGTACATTTTCTGCCTTAACTGTTAAGCCAAAATGATATGACGAGAGAATATTAAGAAAATTATACCTATGGTAATTTTTTTTTTTGTCAAAAACTCTTTTTTTTCCTGCCACTTGATCTGAAAAAGTGCATTCATGTTGTCCGAGCCTAACCATTTCTGTGAATCTTAAGATCACTCATGAGGAACTTAACTCTATAGATCAGTATCAAGAAGCAAAAAGACTGCATCTACAAACACCTTCTTAAAAATTCTGTTTTCTCATTCAGTATACCTTGCTGCTAAGCCTACACATCAAGCTTTGCATACCACCCTAAACAATCCAGTTTTACTCATAGTGTCTGCAAAGATGTACCTACTGTTTGTGTTGTTCAATGAAAACAATCAAAAACTTCGCTCAAGCTCACTTGGGGCTGAGAAGCAAGATCAGGTTTGCTTACTCCTTAATACCTCTGAGGCTGCCAGCATGGCTGAGATGGATGAGACCAAGTAGGATACGCAGCCATCACCAAAACTTAACACTATGTAGCGTCATTGATCCAAACCTCAGTTACAGCAGTTAACAGACGCCTGATGGGAAGAGAAGGCATATGGACCACTGGGTTTGTGGTACCTGACCATGTCCTTACTTTGCATTGCTCAGCAGCCTGTATTTTTTGCACCCTAGGGGTTAGTCTAACCACAGAAAATTCTTTCACACCATCAATTTCACTTTTACATCCAGAAGCCCTTTGCTCAGTTTCTGTCAGAGTCCAATCCATTGTCTGTAGAATTACTATCAGCTAAATCCCTATTCCTATCCCCTAATAAGTAAAAGGTTTAGGAGATTAGAACGTAACAGAGAAAAGATAGCCATATACAGTTAATGAAAGACAAGCCTCCAAATGTTTGGAGGTTTATTTTACAGGTGTGTATCTACATACACTTATTTTAATAGAAGAACAGATACAGAGTCCAATTTTGACTTGCTTGAACAGAGGACAGGCTAAGAAAGAAGAATATGAGATACCACCCCACTCAAGTCTCAGGCTGAACAGAAGAAATAATGTATGATTCCCAGGAACAACAAGCATAGTTAGGTACAGGATGTCAAAATTAGGTACAATTTCCTCATACCACTGAGGTTTCCTGCAGCTCTGCCTGCTTGAACCTTGAACCCCTTTTGAACGTCTGTAAGCCCCTGCCCTGAGCCCCAGGCAAAGGCCCTGCTAGAACCTCACTGACATGTGTAGTCCCGAATCCTTGTCATACACAGAAGGTATTAGCAACCTGCCATTAACTCCAGTGACACCAGACCACAATTTTATCCTCAATCATGCTCACAGAGCTTCCTTTAGAGCTATCCAAACAGTATTAAAAAAATACAGAGCAAGAACATTGTGAACTGTCAATGCACTACTTGCCATCTTGAAAACCTTCTCCCCATCCTTTCTAAAACCTCGGCTAAAGTACCACCAGCCACACTACCTCAGTTACTCCTAAAGAGATCCCAACACTTAGTGGAGGTATTGTACTAATTAAGATTTTGAGGGCAATAAGCAAAAACAAACTTTGACATCACACTTGGCAAATTACTCACACTTCCTTGCTTTCCTACACAAGATTGTCTTGATAACAACAATTGTCAATAGGGATCTGAGACAGTGAGTGCAGGAAATAAACAAATAAACGCCTCCATATGTGAACTCCACTTCCTTAGGCAAAAATAACAAGTCAAATGAGTGAAATATCTGCAGCAGTCTTATGTTTGGTTGCTGTACATATACCAATGTGCAAGAAGCCTTCCAGAGACTTCTGTCATCAATCTGGTAAGTGATAATTCAAATTGCCAGTCTACTGATTTAAGGAAGTTGCATTAATCTCAAGGGAAAGTTGTTGTTTTGTCATTCTAAAAGGGTGGCACGCCTCTGCAGCTTCTTTTGGTACAGGCTGTAGGAATGAGTACATAACATGTATGCCAGAAGGAAGTGGAATTGGCCAAACAGAGCAAGTTAAGACAATCCAAAACTGTGAGACGGGGGAGAAATAAATCCATTCGGAAAGACATGTAGTACATGTATGAACAACACCCATGCAAACCATCTGAGGACTTGCTTTCTTGCTTGGAAGAACAAATTGCCCTTTCAGAACACTGCCCATTTTGCAGACAAAGCCACCAAGCTCACTTGACAGAAGTCATAAGAGAAATAGACAGCACCTAATCTAGATAATTTATCTCATCCTAAACTCAGTTTTCAACAAACAGGAGAAACTGCCATGTGCAGTAGGTTTCTCTTAACCTCACATTCAAATGACTTAGCTTTCAGATGACTAAGTCCACAGTAGTACACCTTAACCATGAGGCACATATGACTTACAGACTGAAAGCTCAGCCTTAGCACTGTTAAAGCAGGAACTCTTGGTCATATGCTTTAAGTCTTTGGATAAAGACATAATGGATCAGATTTAGTTTTTATTCTTTAGTCATGCAACACACAAGAACAAAAGCCTACCATATAGACATGGCCAAAAGTGAATTTGGCTGAGTATCCTATCTCAGGAACTTGGTGAGCAACAGCAGATGCTCTAGACAGTAAAAGGGCAGAGCACAGAGAGGGTGATCCTTACACTGGTATGGCCAAACAGCTTCTGGCAACCGTGTTTCCTGAGCTTGATGCTGCATCTAGATAACTGTGTTTAACAGCCACTGACAGAATGATTTGCCACTCGTTCCTTTTGGCTTCCATAACATCCCATGGCAACGAATTCTGCAATTGCGTTCTATGTTGCGTGAAGAGCATTACCAATAGCACAGGCCACACCTTTCCAGGGATTCAGTAACATGCTGACACCATCTTACTTTTGTCTCATTTAATCTCATGAATCATGAGCACTACAAAGATTTCCATGTCTGTCTGTCTTTTTTTTCTTCCCAATATGAAAAAGCTCTTTTAAAGCAACAGCTATCAAAGGGCAAGTGAGCTGGTATACTATTGTGCAGGAATGTATGTTTCTCACATAGCTCAGGCTACCATAAAGCCCAGGCTGGCTGAGGCTATTCAGCAAAAATGGTGGGGAAAAAAAAAAAAAAAAAAAAGTGTAAATAATTATTTGCAGCAATAAAAAGAGATGCGAGTCTGGGAAGAGACAGTGAGTCCCCTCACTCCTGAAACACCCTAAGTAGGAAGTAGTGGAGACTCCAAGGAGGAGAAAAGACAGGAGAGACCAGCAGAAGTTTCAGAGTGAGGGTGAGTGAGAAAAAGAGACTGGGAGAGGGCAAACAGAGGTCTTTAGATTTCCACCAAAAATAAGCTGGAGAAAAGGGAGCGGGAGGGACAGTGGAGAGGCAGGTTAAAGAGATCGTGCTTCTGCCTTTGTCAGCGCAGAGGGAGTAGGAAACAAGACCTGGACAGCCTCTCTCCCAAGTCTGTTGCCCTAGGTGACGGTTTACTTTGCCTTTGCCCAAGATAGCGTGAGATGTTATAAAATGGGTTTCCACAATGCTCTGAGTCACCAGAATATGGATGAGATCTGTGGATTCAAGCCACCTTTCAAGATTATGAATCTCTTCTGAATATCCATTATCCCAATGATACACAACAAAATCACTGCTGTAATGTGATGCACATGTCAACTTTAAGGATACAGTCCCTGCTCAGATGGCATCAGCACAGGGACACGTCAGCATGGTGGATTACCAGAGCAAATGCTCTAGCATGCAATGTGATGCAATGCGTTTTAACAATTGTTCCCTTATGTTTGTTTGTGTCAGGTTTGACATGCCTATCTGCCAGGACAATGCTCAGGATCCTCTGCATTGTTTTGCAGAAGCTGATTATGTGATCAAATGCTTAATGCACATAAAATCACTTCCAAGATTCAATGAGATAGATATGCCAGAAAAGTCTGTAGGTGTTTGAAATAATTGATGCTAACAGCTAGACCTGGATTTTTCAAAGGAATAAGTGTTTTTTGTTTGTTTTTCCTAATGCGCTATCATATAAACTGCCTAGATATTCAGCCTTAGCATAATGTTCACATCAAATGAAATTCACCCGTTAAGAAAAAACATACAGAGGGTCCTCCCTGGTGTAGAAAAAACAGTCTCTGAGTAGAGCAGATGCCCTGTGAGCCTTCTTACCCAGTGCACATGCCCAGAAAGACACAGCTCTGACTCCAACTGCATGGTAGAACAAATGCTTGCAGGACTCGGAGGCTCAGCACTGAGCTGCAGCTCTCAGCAGCCCTTTTCCCCCCAGTCTGTGAAACTTGGAAATTTTTCCAGTGCAGGCAAAGACCCCTATAGAAATATTGTATATGTGAATGGCCATAGAAGAAAGAGGGTGGGTTACCTACTCTTAAATTAATCACATTTATATTGTATTTTTAGCATACACTGAAACCATCACACAGTCCCCAAAGTGAAGAAGCGTGATTCCCATCCAGGAGATAAGGGCAGAAGGCAAAACAACTGTGGCACTTGCCCCAAAGTCATGATCTTATAGAAAGGCTTCATCCTCTGCTCCCAGTTTGGGGTCTAGTCTGGTACTAATGGCTGACTACACAGCTTTGCAAGATCTTCAGGCTCTCAGAGGTATTTAGGCACTGAAATCAATGAGAAGTGGTACCTATACACTTCCACAAATCTGTCTTTAATTTCACCATCCCATAAATCTCTTTAATGGAGACATCCTTCATCTTTCCTGCTTCACAAGCCAGTTGTGAAGCTTAATTACATGACGATTATGAAGTCCAGTAAATACAACATATATTAAGAGTAGTTAATGAGATTTCTGTCAAAAGCAGACTCTCTCTTGTGAAATATTACTCACATGTTGCAGAAAAAAAATTCAAAAGAAGAAATACAGACACATTCAATATAAAACAAATCCAGCTTGATTACTTCTGTAAATAATACGTTATACAACTCAATGACATTTATTAACATGGCATGGAGAACAGCATAGACTTTTCTGACCAGTGCGGAAGTCTGTCAGCTCATCCACGTGTCAGTTGTTACCTGCAGTGCCTGGCCAAGACTGGGACCCCACGGCCACGAAGGATCTGCTTCCTGTGGGATCTAGTGGCTTAAATACCTCCAAAGACCTGACGTAAAGTCCTGTTCCTTCAAATACAACACAAATATATTGGAAAAAGATGGACTCAACTTCAAATTATGCATACTCAGTAATGCAATCTTACCTTACCACTGGGTCCAATGTATAAATAGCACATACAGAGCATCATTGCCATTTGCAATGTACTTAGCCAGTTCAGATTCCTCACACTGCTTTAACCTTTTGCCCATAGTCTTTGCATGACTAAAGCACCTTGTGTTGCTAGAAGAGAAGGAGGGAAGAAAAATAACTAAAAGAAAGTCTAAAATGCTATGCGTTGCTGTGTAGTGGCCAAGGGGGGTCAGTGTACAAGACAGAAATATTTCCCCAAAGGATGCTAACGTACTGACCTATGAATTCATTTCATAGCACAGTGGAACATGACTAGATGACTATGCGCACACCTAAGACTGTAGAGAAAGCGTCGCTTGCATATTCAGGCAATACCAAAGCATACGTACTAGCCAGGATAGAAAGACTCAGAAGAGGAAGACAATTCCTTAAGATTGCAGAGCTCTTTGGCACACTTTCTTCTGAGACAGAACAAGCATACATCCTACCTACACTGTAGCAGGGAAAATGCACTTCCTGTTAACAGTTACGGTACGGAGTTCATGGAGACTTTTACAGTCATTTTCAGGAGCGATTTTCAGCACACAATGCCTCTTACAGCAAGTTCTATTAATATTCACCAAAGGAAAACCTGTTTGTTGACCTAAAGTGCGACTGCTTCCTACTCTCTTCTTGTGAAATTATTTAGGTCCTGTGGGACAACTATACTGAGCTTTTGACGCAAATATTAAAATTCTATTTAGATGTACAATGTTTTAATGCAAATTTTCACCATAAAACCAAATGCTCCATTCAGTTAAATTAATAGAATTACAAAAAGATGTAATGATAGCAATTAAGTCTTGAAAATGCAAATTTTATAGTCAAGGACAATTACCTCATTTATAGTATACTGGAATGATGCCAGATGAAGGTAATTTAGATCCCCCTAGCTCACAGTTATATCATGAAGGATATCTTAATTTCATTAGTACAACAAAGATGGGTGAGAAGTTAGACAATACAAAAAAAAAAAAAAGAAAAGAAAAGGAAGAGAGATGGGAGAGAAAATTTGACCTTTCTCATTTCATTGCAGCTAGAATACATAGATCTTACTAAAGTATTAGTAATATTTCTATCTACTCCCATCTCTGAAAAAATGCCTTTTTTTTTTTTTTATTAGCAGCAGTGGAACATTAGTATGTAAAAGGTCAGCTTCATTCAGATGCTTAGAGCCACCTGTACCCACATCACAACAGTTATGGACCATTCCTTATTTCAATTTTAAGGGCGCATATAGTGTTTTAGCTCTTGGCTTACGAAGTCTCAAGCCATGGTGTAGGGACACAATATTTTGACACTGATACGATTTAAAACATTCCTGAAAAATTCTTCTTGCTCTTACAAGTGCACCCCTGCCTCCCCCAAACAGGCAAGTCAAATATCATTAGTTTTTCCATTAGCAATGAAAGAGTGAGCAAGTAGACGCAGAATACAGAGTGCTATACCATAGATTTCCTAGTGTGCTTTGAAGGAAAAACAAAGCAAAATTGTTTCATACAGTTTCTTTAGCACATTATCAAGTTCAAGTAGGAGTTTGAAAGACTCTAGGTGCACCTCTTCCTTTCCTTTCTCTTTGCTGTAGTAGCTACTCCTAGCCCAAACGGGTATCCAGGAAAAAAGCATATTAACATTTAATATGCAGCATAAACTTTAAATAAATAATCTTTACACCTCCAAGTTTTTCTTCCTGGCTTGCTGTAATCACCACAGAGAAAACCAAGCCCCAAAGGAATGGGCTCACTTAAGAGCTGTATCTACCTGAAATATTCTACTTAACCAAATTCCCTTTCCCAAACCTGACACGTAGGCTTTGGAGAGAGCTAAAACCTCCAAGGACAGAGCAGCAAACTTCACCTCTTTCCTTACCCTGAACACAACTAACAAAGACAACATGAAACATCTTGCCAAGAGAAGAAATAGTTGCTTACCCTCAAAAGTTGGTAGTTTTGCTGTCGACCGTGCACTCTGGAACCGCCCACAAGCCTCCTGCTGGCAAACCTCTTCTCAGCACCTTGTGATAGGCAGGTGGTGAGGGACGAGATTTATAGCTTTGAACAGCACCACACTGCGACAAGAATGTGGCATTACAGACCCCCAGGGCACTCCTCAGAGAGGGTCTCTTGCACCCAGCTTACTGCAGGGTAATGAACAACCTGTACACATAAGCGGCACAGGACTTTTATCCTTCATCCCATTGTTGCCATGACAGGGTAGACTAATATTTTTCAGTGGTATAATGCATACTTGCAAGCCCTGCTGGGAGAAGAGTCTGAATAAGTGAAGCTGTTTTATTAATCTGACCTACAAGTTCACTAAATTAGTTCTTCCGTGATTTAGTTAAAGGCACCATTTACCATAAAAATGGGTGTTGTGAAAATAAAAAGACATCTATGACCTGAGTTTAGTTTATTATTGATTTTAATAACAGGGCTGTTGGCTATTTTGTTTTGAGGAGAACAAACCTATTCTGAAAGAAAAAGATACTCTGAGCAGGGATTGTGCTCCTCCTTTCTTCTGAACTGAATTAAAATAAAGGTGAGTGCACATGGACACATGCTGGTTTTGCTTCCTTGGACATGGTCTTGTGAAAATAGGAATAGGTACAGTGCTTTTTTTCCCCCTCTACTTGTCAGCATGTGTGCTCAGGCACACCTGTAATGCCATCTTTATTTTGCACTGCTCTCACAAGTGAAAGTCCAACCATGCTGAGGTGAGCTGAAGAGATGCCATTGACTTTAATGTGTCAAAATTTCACTCCATATTTCTTTGTGTCGAGGATGCTATCAGTCACCCCTGCTGCTTGAAACCAATGGATGACACCCTGATTCAAGGAAAGTCATCGGCTCCCTGTGGGGTTAAGATTTCCTTCAGTGAATTCCATCTTCTATCAAGCAAGAGCAAAATGAGACCTTGTACCACTATTGACTTCATCCCATGCTTTCAATGTTTATACCCCCATTACATCTGACAAGTTAATCTGAGCTTGTTATTTATATACATGTATGGACTGATGTAGCATTCCCAACTCTCAGAAAATCTTTGTGGATGTTGTTTGGAGATTTGGCCTAATAAAGAGTGCTTGAGTGGGTGTAGATTGGGTATGTTTGTACCATATTACACAATACAGCTTAAACTTCCATGTCATTTTATTGAAAAGCGTGGATTTAACAAGCTAATAGTTTGTGATTCTGCTGCGTCTCTGCTGTTGCAGGGAGAAATGTTTTGTCCGGGCTATTCCCAGTATGTCTCAGCTGTAAAAAAAAAAACAGGCTATGATCATAATAGGATATTGATTAGTCTGGATCCCATACAGAGCAGAACTTGATTCTTTGGTGGACCACTAAAGGTCATATTTCTTGATTGCTCCATAGCTTCTAAAATATAAGAAATATTGAACCAAAACTGCTTTCAATTATCTTCATCTTATCTGAGGTCTGGGGATGTAACTAAGAGCAGGATTTGGCCCATTCTGTTAAAAAATGGCTGATTCTCAGCATTTCATTTTGTCATTTGCAAAGCTGAACATTAGCTCTGGTTAGTCTAACTGATGTCCTGGGCTGAACTTAATTCTGAGGTAAGCAGATGCAAATCTGTTTGATCTATGGACTTTTGGACGAATCCAGCATGATGATTTGTATTTACTGTTGTCTGAAAATTACATTGGTTTTAGGAGTAGTTTTGATTTACATCTTCATGTGTATTTCTGTAGGACAATATTTACAACTGTTTATGTACCACAGGTCTCCAAATTCCTCACTTGACCTGACAGTCACAATGATCTCAGGCTGGCAATAAGCTAATGACTTGTTGTTAAATAAGATTTAATCAAAGCATGATGCTGTGGTCAGCAAAATGAATTAGCATTTTTGTGCTAACAAAGATCTAGGCCTCAAATTATATAATGATGTCAAAATATATTGTGAAAAATAGTATAGATCTAATTCTTCCTTTTATTACTCTGACACAACAGACACTGTAACCACAGAAACAGGCTTCTTGGAAATGTTATATGTGAAGGAAGAATTTGTCCTANTTTTTTTTTTTTTAAGAAAGGCAGTTTTCTACTCAGAACTCCAGTACAGCAATCTCCATTTGTAATCACCCAGCCAATTCAAGACAACTGTCAAAAGAAATTCTAGCAACAAATCAATTATTTCCTTGATCTTATTATAAATGTGAGTTAGTTTTAGCTTTATCCTAAATTCCACTAAACCCTAAAATGCAGTAGAGAAAAGAAATAGTCATACATGAATTTGAGTCAGTACCGTTCCTAGTTGTTATGCCACTTGATAAACTAGAAAGCAACCTCCCTAGTGCATATTCATTCCAAATTAATACAGCAATTCTGCAAAATGTTTCTTTTTTTTTTTCTATGTATTTATTGCTTTATTTATTTATTGCTATTTCCAGTCCATAGCGCAATGCTGCTTGTGGAATGCAATCCCCTTTTTTCTCCTGACCTACCTCTACTCTGAATGCTGTATGGATGGGATCATTTCTTTCCTGTTTTTTTGTTGTTGGTGGTGGTGGTTTTTTTTAATGTTTTTCTTCTCGCTTTATGAATGCTCAAAAATGAGATGAATAATTTCTGATTATTTTCCATTTTCCCAATTTTATGAATATTGGACTGGTTTTCTTCTGAGACGTGGTTTGGCATGCATTTCAGAGTCCACATTTTCAGTAGTTCCCTGTGATTTTTGGACACTTGGCAGTTTGTGGGTCCAATTTAGACAACTGCTTGATTTTCAAATATTCAGAGCATTCACAAAGCCTGTTGAAGGGCAGACAATGCTTTCAATGTCCTTTAGGTCCTTTAGGCATATTTTCTTCATTAACTCAAAACTGAGGTATTTTGAAAAAGTCTATTTTTAAAAAGTCTTGCCTTCTATGAATTCCGCAGTGATGTGCAGAAAGGCAGTGGGAAGACTGTGTTAAACCCAGGATTCAAGTTTTTCTGATACTTGTACAACTTGTTGTCTACTGGACTCCACAGCTTCCCAGCAACTACAGCCATCTCTAAAATTCAACCAATAGTAGCAATGATTAGTCCAGAAAACGGAAATCATGTAAAATGTTATTATTTTGAAAAAGAAAAAAAAAAAAAAGAATGGCTTGCCTAGATACTATACAAATATATTTGCCCTCTTTTACTTTGTGAAAAGGCTGTATTATAAAAGAGAAGTTTGCAAGACAGAAAAAGGAGGTATCAAATTCAGGAAAGAAAGGAAAAGAGTATAAAATAATCTTTACAAAAGCAGATTGCAGACCCACTGGCACTATCTTGTTCACAGCAACACATCAAGTAATTTCATAAAAGGGAGCTTTTATTGTATTCATTTAAAATGTTCTAATAAAGCATCTAGCTAGTAACATTACAGTACCCTCTGAGTGCTTTCACATGCTTTCCAATATAGCTTCTGATTGGAAGTATTAGCTGATGCAGCAGGATAAATAAAGAAATGTCTAGATTGCTATAGTTCCCAAAGGTCATTTTTATGAAAAAAAATCAGGAAATATGTTTCATTGAAATTAAAAGTAAAACCATATCAAATTTAATAACATTGTTACTATAATGACATAAAATTTAGTGAGATGGAATAATGTTTAATATTTGACTGTCAAGTCTCCACAGTGAAGGAGTGTGGAAGCATTTAAACTTTTAAAACTGAAGTTTCTTTCAGTTTTATTGCTGTTTCATTACCCATTTCCTTTTTTTTTTTTTTTTCTTTTTTTTGCTTGCCATAACATTCCTTGTTTCTTTGTTGAATCTGATGTTATCAGTAAAGTACAATAAAAATTCACGGAGGGCCACATCTCTATTGCTAGAAGACTTAGTGAGACTAGGCATCCCCAGATGAAAAAAAGCTGTCTATGCCAATTCATTTTCTCCATCAAGAAAAGACCACAGCAGTGTTTTAGGGCATGGCAAGAGGGGCACTGTCAGGGCACAGATGCCCTCTGGGTTTTCTCAGTTGTGACATCGTCAGAGGTGGTTTAATATGAAAAGCTGTATCAGCCCTCAGCCATTCTGGGAAAGGTCTGGCATAATGCCACTGTTCCCAGATCTGCACTCACATAAGCAATTGTAAAGACGACTGAAGCCAGCAACTGCGAAGCCAGAGTGGTCTCTGGCTATGTACAGCCTTTTGTTGGACATTGTGCTGAGTGCTAGGATCAGAGAATTGAAAAGTTTATAGCTTGGCACAGCTCTGCAAAATTTGGATTTTCAGATAAATAAACAAAGCCATGTCTCCATCCCTGGGACTGAAACTATTCAATACACATAAATAACAAGCAACATTTTGAGATCAAATTGTTTCTTTAAAAGGCAAGCTTGGTTTAGCATTTTCCCAGGATGGATTTCAGCAGTTCAAGAGATGTTTGGTTTCATCAGTGTAAAAAACAGGTAGCTGTAAACGTTCTTGAAACATTTACTTGAAGTTTCTGATAAAGCAAAGATCTGAGTGTCCTACCTGGAAGAATTACTCTAGATGTTTCAACAACTGTAAAATCCTGCATGGCAGAATAATTGGTGCCTTTATGACAACCTTTGGAGGCCTGTCTGTAAATGACTATATGAGTTACACTCATATACTGACTCTTGTATTGGAGGTTCTTTTCCACCCTCCCTCTTAGCCACCTTTTGGCAGTAACCGCAAGAGTACCTACATACATGTGTGTGAAAGAGCAAAAAAGGGAGATGACAGTTACCAAATACCCATTAAATATGTCCTCACTTGTTTACTACAGTGACATCTAAACAGCAGCTGACAATTATCAGCAGTGGCTCTATGTTGTACCTGATAAAGGCCATCTGACAGGTGGGTTTCACCACAGGACATGGTGCTGGGGAATCCCTCCTTTCTCCCCACTCCTCCACAATGACTCCTTCTCAGGCTCACTTAGCATGTGGAAGGCAGCCCTCCATATCTTTAGAGGATACAGAGAGATGCTGTTATTAATCACTACAAGGCAGAACTTTCGGGTAAGGTTACTCAGGTTAAAGGACTCAAGGAGGATCTGCAAAGGAGGTTCCAGAGGTGAGAAAACTGAGGCAGGAGTGATACTGTGTCAGGACAACTTTTCAGGGCCTTGGTTGTGGATGGAATACAGCTAAATATTCTGGTGTTTTTGCCTCATGTTTTTTCCAGCATCTTTGGTCACCAACAGATGATGCAAAGATTGAGGATTTAGGCTTGCTTTATTTATTCTCTTTATTTTTCTTTTGGTCAGATGGGCTGTGATGAGTGGGTACTGGATGGGCACAGTTTGGTCAGCTATACCTATTCTGGTACATAAGCTGATTCAAAAACAGAGGAGATTTGATGACTTTTTTTGGCAAATATCAATATTGTGGATTTTATAAGCACTGCAGATTTGCTACTGCCATCTTGGATGCTGGTTATGACACTGATAACATGGCATTAAATAATACACAGGCAAAGAGCTCTGACTGCCACTCTCCATGAACAAGCTTAACAAGCCATTTGTGTCTGAGGTTAGTATTTGAGCTGTGTGGATATTCCTTATGAAAATTGGAACTGTGAGCTGTTTAGCTGAACTTCGTTTTGTCCACAAAGGTGAAACTAAAGAAGTCTGATGCAAAATAACTGGAGGAGGAGAGACCATGATTCTTGGAGCTGGTTTTGTGCAGAGATTGGCTAATTTTGGATGTTTGCTAATTCCTTTCTCTTAAAGACCTCATAGGAGGCAGAAAGTATGATGCATCTACATGACATGGACCAAGCTCTAGTCTGATATGGACTTTAGGCAAAACTAAAAGTGCCATTGGTCCAAAATCCCTAGCTTTGGTTCATAATGAGACCATTGAAGTTCTACACATCTGACTCAAGCCACCTATACACTTATATCTTGTCTCCTTTGAAAAAAATTACAAAACTTACAGTTGTCTGAATGGAGTTGGAATTTCAGACATAGAACTGACTCAAGAATGACATCCTTCTCGTAGATGCCATCCTTCTGATAGATTCACTGAACCAACACATAAACTTCTCTAATAGGGATGGAAATAAGAGCTTATTTCTATATTTTATTTTTTTCTTTATTTTTTTTCTGGACACAAGCCAACATTATTCAAATGCAAAGTTTGAAAGACACTGTGAAATCATGAATAAAGGATTCCAATATTCCTTCATGGAAAATCTATTAACATAAAAGTTAATAATTATTCAATAATTAAATCAAATATTAAGTCAATAATTGTTCTTTCCACAGTTTGTTTTTTGAAGCATCCTGTAAACTTTAATAGGAAATGACTTGCCTGGTACAGAAGCGTATGGGAACAGTCAAGAAATCTGCATAATGGCTGGCATTCTTCTTTCAAGATTTTAAACTGAAATCCTGTCTTCTTTACATTTTGCCACTAATTTCAGGAAAAAGTGGGAAGTTCACTGTCATGTTTTAGAGGCAACTATCTATCACCTTGTTAAATTCTGTTCTTTCTTTTCCATAGACATATCTTTTCCCACCAGTAAGGTATGCGTCCACAACTCCTGTGAGGCCAAAATAAATTGACGTGGGGAAAGGCAGATGTCTAGGGACAAGGGGAAGGCATAATTGTTTGGTGAGGCCAGGTAGAAGTAGCTATGGCAAAAGGACATTGACTTGATGAAAGTTTGGAGATTGGTGCAGATTCAGCAGCTCAAGCCAAATGGAGGGATTAGCAAGTCACAGAGTTATTGGTCTTCAGGGAGAAAAAAAACTAGTTATACAAATGTACTGTTTATTCATGTGTCACGAGAAAGTATCAGGTTTTATTGTTACAGAACAAGGATGGACAAAGGAATGTAATGCTTTCCTTAGCCTTGCTCTCTTTTTGGATATAGTATTTTGTGTTATAACACCCTGAAGTCTATTGTGTCATAGGAAAGGAGCAGCCCTGGAGCACTGAAAGATGAAGAGTGGGTGAAGGACTAATAATACGATGTCTTGATTATCTCCTCTTTCCCTATAGATGATCAGACTCTGGTGTGCTGAGCCGGAAGGTGAAAAGAAGGCCAAGTCTCACACTAGCAATGAGTCCTCTAGCTGCTAAAGGTAAAAGTCATCCTGGGTGAGGTCAGTCTGTCATGGTGACTCAAAGGGATCGACCTTGCTAGTGTCAGCAGAAGCTTAGCTACGGTCACAGCTGTGCAAGTGTGGGCACCACTTCTCCGGTGAAACACCTGGAGATGAGACAGGTTGCTGCATGTAGGGAAAAGTACTCAAGAAATCTGGGAAGCTGGATGCAGGTTGGAGTGTCAGCGTGAACACCGTGACCTTTTGCAGTCCAAGGTTACAAGCAAAGGGGAAGCCACATTCTGAACTTGGCAGGGCCAGGCATGTTGTGGAAAAGCCTTGGCAGCAGCGGGTCTTTTTTCCTAGTTCAAAGGCCTAACCAAGTCATTCTGGGCACCACGAGCATGAGTAGGGAGAACCCAACAAGTCACTGCCGGTGCTCTGCTGCCCAGCACCGCTGCTGCTTTTTGCTTACAGACACTCTGTTGTTTCATGTTTTTATGACACTAGGGTACCCAGTCCTTGGCAGCTGCTCCTGGGAACTATTTTAAAGCAGATAAAAATGTTTCAGCTTTCAAAATATCCATGAGAACTCTGGGGAAAACATACTGAAGTTTTGGTTTCAGGTGATTCTCATGCAAGGTCTGAAAATTCAAAATGCTGAGAGAAATTTAGGTTTTGAGTCCCTGAAAGCAAGCAATCTTAGAGTGGTCCTAGCAATTAAACCACTGGCAGATGATTTCCCATAGCAACAGAAGTGCCAAATACCATGCCAGAGGTTCATTTACTGAGCTGATGCACTGTGGGCAGAAGCTCAGTGTTTCTGCAATGGTCCTTAGGGCAAAACAATTCCCTCAAAAAAGAGAAGATGATTCAGAGCTATATCACGGAAAATGTGCCTGGTATTTTCTGGGTCTACTCTAGTGAGAAAACAAATCTACAAGAAAATGAGCATAAAACAATGGATAAGGCACTGCTGAATGTTGGCTCCCATGGACGAGACACAGACCCTTGATACTGAACAAACTTCAAAGTTCTGTAGTTGCACTTGCTTACCATGCTTTGTTTTCATAATGAAATGGAGCTGTTTGTCCTGAGAGGAAGCTACAGAAAGCTGACAGCCTAACTGCCCTTCCTTGCACACCACTCTACAGTAAATGTTACAGTCAAAATGCTTGCCAAATCTGAGTTGCCAGGTGAAATTGTTGAATTTGCCCGTTTCCCTGTCCTTTAAGGTAAAAATACCGTGAGAGCAGTTCAAATCACAGGGCAAGAACAGCATTTAGCCATATGCAACACTGATTTTGAAAAATCATAAATCGTGCTGGATTTGTTACACATGTGGGATTTAAAGGCAGGCAAGACTGCCAATGTGCTTGCTGTACACTGGCTGGATACCCGATTCACCTGTGCCACTGTTCAGTCAATACCTGAAGATAATTTATCAGGCAAAACTGAGGGCTTGGACAGGAAGTTGATGAGACATTGAAGTATGTGGACACCATTACTTACCATGTCACATCCTCAGGAAGCAGTGTGGTGGGAATGGCTGCCTTTGCCCCATGGTCGGGGAGATTTCTATCTGCAGCTTCCAGGATGGGAAGAGGAGTCCAACTCTTCAATCAGTGCAGATCAAATCAAGCTATTTACCTTTTCAGGTGTTGACATACGTTGGTGGCATATGCTGGCAAGGCTTTCTTCTGCTTGGTTTTGTAGCACACAGGTGGGTAACACCAGACCAAATTCTGGAGCTAAAATCAAAGATCTCCCTGATTTATGCAATGGGACTTCAGCTGCTGGTGTCATATGAGGGGGTAAAAGAAGTTGTGCGTATCAGTGGGGAATTACAAAGTATGTCAGCTTCACATACAGCCAAACCAGAATGTTCCCCTTTTCATCTAATTTTCGTCCTTCCTTCTTTAATGGCCAGCAAATTACAGACAATTAAAGGTGACTGATAGGAACTGCAGGGAATACATTCATAAACAAATATGAAAAATAGCCATATACCTTGCGATCAGGGTATACAAATTACATCATAAGCGGAAAGTAGTTATGGTTGATTGGAGCAATTAAATGTTTTCTTTAAGAAAAGAAAAAACCCTCCAGTGAGAATATTTTAGAAAATGACTTTTTAATCATCTGTAGAACTGCTAAAATGACTGTCTCCTAATAGTTTTAAAGTGCTCCTTAGTTAGAACTAGCTGTAATCCCTTTACAGAACAGCCGAATACTTCCCCAGGAACCTGCTTACATGGAACTTTATTTTTAATCACAAGATCACATCCAAATGCTTTTACATAGTCAAAAGAAGACTGGAGGATCTTTGAGCACCTTTCCGTGGTATGCAAACAGCCACAAATTTGGGAGCCATTGCACAGGAGAGAACAAGTTCTACAGCCAGTCAGGAGGACATGGCACACAGCAAGATTCACTGCTCAAGTAAGAAGTATTAATGCTGATTGAAAAATCAGGTGTTTCCAGTGCTACCAGATGCATACTAACCAGCATCCTGCCACATTAATCAACCAGCTAATGCCTTCAGTCTTGGCTGGTTCCTCGTCTACCGTCATCCCTGTGGACACCACTAGTTCTGCATGGGTAAGGACACATTTTGGGAGGGGAAGGACCACAGCCGCACGGCTGTAGAAGAGCAGTCTCTGCCCAGCAGTGTGGTGAGCTGTACACATGCCACATGGGCAGATGGCAAGGGACAGCTTGGCAGTGCCCATGCGAGCCAACGGAGTTGCTCCTGGGCGCAGTACACCCCAGTGCTCCACTTCTGCCTGCCGTTGGATGGGAATGCCGCCTGCCTGCACAGCCTGGGCACGGGCATAGGTGGTGAGGGACCAGCCCCTGCCAGCAGTGCCAACCTGCGCCCAGCGCAGCATGGAAAAGCATATCAGATGGGAGCACGCGAATCAGAAACTGACTCTTAGAAATAATAGCCCTAAAAATGATTTTATCTGAACAGAGAGAATGCATGCTTGATAGATACACTCTACCAAATGTCTAGTATAACACTGAGAATGCAGCTCAGGATGTTATGCAGGTTCAAACCTTGTGTCAGGAAGACTTGGGATGCTGGAAAAGATAAAGGAAAGGGTAAAAATGCTGAAACAAGTCTGCTTTGGTCGAAGAAGTCCAGAGTATTTTTCATATAATATGATTATTATTTTTTTTAACCTCAGTGGAAGAAATCACAATATTCTTCCATTTTTTTTCCAACTTCAACAGTACACCCCCTTTGCGTCTGCAGAACAAATATAATTATTTTTTACTCACTTGCACAAAATGCTTGAAGAACTCCAGATGACTGAAGATATAAAAGTGGAAAGGAAATCTGTGTATATGCATGTTATATATAATTATTATTATTGTTACAGTCTGACAGGAAAACAAAGATTATTCCTAGCAAAGCTGTGGATTTATTGTCATCGTCGTTGTCGTCGTGTCCCCCCCGCCCCCCCCCCATAATATATAACTTTGGAAGCTGTTTAATAACTAGTGATCAGATGAAACAACTGCTTTTGAAATCAATGAGAACTGGATTATGTCCTGGAGAGGAGGAAACTTCAGCAGAAAATGTTTATATTACTGATTATTTGTTATCTTAGGTAATCATCACTTCTGTCTACATCTTCCAAGAAACTCATTCTGTTGCTCTGAAAAATATGTAACGATTTGAAGATAATTTCAGAGGCCAAACCCGCTGAAAATTTAAACCCATGATCTAAATGCTTGCAAACTGTGTTGCAGATCAGTAAAAGCAGACTGAGGAGGATTAGAAGATAGTCTTTTTAATCATCTGACCTCAGTGAC
This sequence comes from Anseranas semipalmata, assembly GCA_013399115.1. Taxonomy (NCBI): domain Eukaryota; kingdom Metazoa; phylum Chordata; class Aves; order Anseriformes; family Anseranatidae; genus Anseranas; species Anseranas semipalmata. Next base: position 10,002 of record VXAA01007423.1, on the reverse strand, counting down.
TACAGTACATTTATTCTGTTTTCTTCTTCCTGTTTTATTTTTCTTTAGATTTAGGATTTGAAATTACTTGTCTTCTACTGTGTATGATATAAATCAGTCAATGAGATCAATAGAATTTCTTCTAAACATAGCTTAAATATATCTCTGTGCTTCCTCCACTACAAAAGATAACAGCAACTAAAGCAATTTCCCCCACAATCCAAATCCTGACCACTGTCCAGTTCCAGAAAAGCTAGAACAGTGTGTGCTGTTTCATGTAGATACCATGAAATGGACATACCATAAAAATGAACATTGGCATATTTATACAGTCCTACATTTTGGCTCTTAATTGTGACCTCATACTTGAAGCGCCTACATCATACCAAAACTGCACCTCATCGGCGCAATGCAAGTTATTCTGTGATCCCACCATTCTATGATAGCTCTACTGTGCCCACCAGTGCTACACTGGACAAGTTAATAGCTGAGCTAGCCCTTACCACTCTACAATTTCATGAACTGCCTCTCTGCTATACTTCACTGCAGGAGTATCTACAACAGCGAGAAAGTGGATGTTAGCTTACATTGCCATTGGTATCAACTATTAACTAACCTATATACACTCAAACAGAACCATACAGCATTTCTCAAGTAGTAACTTAAGTACTGGACACATGGCATAGAGTCCTTTGTACCAGACGGGGACTAGGCTTGAGATTTGTGCCCTCAGCCATTGCTCTTCACACCACTTAGGACTTGGTAACGCAAATGACATTTTGATGGGGGGCACATTAGCCCAGCATTTTGAGTGCAAGGCCTTGCTGGACCATGTGGATGTAGTCGCTAACACTGTGGGAAAGATTTGTTTCCAGAAGACTGCAGTAACACCCTCAGAAGGAAAGCATTGGGCTAATACTGAGGAACAAGGGTCTGGAAGAGTGCCCGGGTTCATAAGAAAAAAATATATAGTTTCCACTAGAGCTTGTCAATGAATATTGAAAAAAGATGAGTGATGATTAAGAGTTTAAAATAATCTCCTTTCCACCCTTTCACCTGCCTCCAGTCAAATCATAAAGCCAGCCATGCCCCTGGCTTACATTATAATAGAATTATTGTTCGTAGAGTTTTGACCAATCAGCAGCCAATAGCGAAGAAATGACAAACGTGTGCACAAGGGAGGGCCTTTGGGAAGAAAAGAGAAAGGAAAAAAGAAAATTTATTATTGCCAGTCTACTGATGAATGCAGGCATTAGAATAGCAGATGTAGAGTATATAAGGGGCTCGAGAGTGAAAAGCTAAGTGTTGCCTCAGAGCACCAGGAAATGGAGCCAGGATTGTGAAAGCCATCAAGCTGCCTGCGCTGTGCATTCTTTAATGTACAATGAAATGCTTTGATAACTGAAACCAAAAGTGCTAAAAACGGCAAGTGCTTCCTGCAAGAGCCCTTGAAATGAGATTTGCTGTTCACGTAGGGTAGTCATCAGTGTAAAGGAGGAAGACGGGGGGAACTGGAATTCTGCTTGCTAGGATTCGGATGTTTGCCTCAGCACATGGGACTGATGCTTGGAATACACTGAACAACAAGAAAAGGAGTAGGAAGGATGCAGTCTTAGCTCCAAGGTAATGGATAATCCAGAAACAGCTGTTTCTCTTCTTCAACCTTTTTTAAACTGCCACAGGAGACCTCTTTCCACTCAGAGCTCAGTTATTCTTCAGCATCAACTTCTCAACACACCACTTTGGCTTTCACAAGTAATCTGTTGGACAGTCTAGGAAACCTGTGCTGAATTCCCTCGTCTCCAATGTTTGGCTTCAGTTAGGAGAAGATTTGCCCCAAGACTAAACATGTGTAATATCAAGCATAACCTTTTCTTAGCTTTATTGTACTTGCTCCTAAATCTAAATTATGTATACCTTGTGTGTGTTTATGTGTGTGTGTGAGAGAGAGATAAACTCAAACAGGAATGGAAAATGTGGACTCTATTCACCCTGCGTCCACTCTAATATGAACAGACTCACAGAGGTGTGTGGGCATGTATAGACTTAACCACATCTACTGTAAAGAGGGAAAAAAGTGCTGAGAAGCATTTTGTCATGTTTTCCATTTGAAATGTGTGAGCTGTGGAAACTCAAAACTATAACATTAATGTTTCTTCTGGTAGGCTTTTTCCTGTGCTATTTATTTGCTATCATGTTTTTGGGGAACTTGACAAGTTTGTAAGGTGTTTTTTTTCCCCCCTTTCCCCATATCTAGAAAATACGCACACATTTGAATTATGACTTTCCTACAGGAACTAACAGCTGTATGTGCAAATCATGCATATAAATCAATTACCGAGGCCTATGTACTATAAATGCACCCATTAATTAAGCAATGTCAGATGCTATGAACCATGAAGTTCATTACATCTTTAGCATTCAAACCAAGGATTATTTGAAGAAGCAATACTACGTTTACCTAATAGTTAATGAAATTAAGCCGGGTTGTTGCCAACATTCTTATTTTATGCCTAATTCAGTGTTTAAATGTTTATGAATAAAACACTAACTGCTGAAAGCAGAAATGTTGAAATGTAATTACTGGTAAGTTATAACGCACTTGAGGACTCATTATACCAGACTTGGGAGTTTTAAGATCACCAGTGTAACACACTCTCCAAAAACACAGAATTTTTATGGGCTAAAAGCTGGAAAGACATAAATGCTGTTGAATTTGTCCTGGCTGAGTGGAAATTTTGATGATCGTGGTAGTATGATTTATGGATATAACATTTTCCAGTCATTACGTGGTTACATTTCAACATTGTGACATGATTTGCATATGTGAATATCCCTGCAAATTAACTTCTGATGAGAGCTACATCTGCCTGGATTAAGAAGCCCCTATCTTAAAACCAATCCAGCTGCTACCCTGAAGGACCTAGTTGGAAAAAAAAAAAAAAAACTGCAACGTCATCATACATAGATTTTCCATATGTATATCCTGATTTATATTTAAATATTGCACAGCAACATCGGTTACTCTGTTAGAGGTTATTCTGCCAACTAAGATATACTCAGTGATGTCAGTGTTCAGATTCTCTCTGTTGTGTAGCACTCTGCTTCCCTCTGTTCCATTAACAGACACACAAGTGTCAAAAGCTAGAGTAGGATTCATCACTGCTGTTCAAAGTCAATCTTGGCCAGATGAACAAATCAAATCCAGAAGAAAACAATGCAAAAACAAAACCATAAGCCTCCTCAAAAATATCAGGAGAAGAGAACAGCAAAGACCTTCAGGCAAACAACACCTTCTCTTGATGGCTCAGCATTTCCCAGAAATAGGCATTTCTGGTACAGGATACATATCCACAGAAAAATGGTACAGCCCCTGCCACAGGAAACTTATATGTGGGCTCTAAATGTAATCAGTAGACACAAGAGTAGAGTCAGCCAGGCAGACAGACAGGGGAGCACATGATGAAGTAACATTTTTTTTGGCAGAATAACAGTAAATTCATGTCAGGTTCTTGCTGAGCAATGGCTGTGGTCTTTTGGGTGGTTTTTTTGTTTGTTTGTTTTTTTTCTCCAAGCAGCCTAGTAAAGAGGAATTTCAGGGAAAAAATGTAAAGGAGAGTCAGGAGGAAGAACTGTGATAGAAACTGGGAGAGAAGCAGCAGCATATTTGAGCATGGGGAAAACAAACAAACAAAACAGCGGGCTTCAAACTCCTGACTAGAAGTGATGGGGGTGGTGGCAGAAAAAGAGATTGTGGCCTGTGGAGTCAAAGAGAGCTGCTTGACGCAAAAGATTGAGGTGAGCATGGGAGAGATGCCAAGGCAGCAGCTCCCTTTGGGCTGGCTCTGAGAAACTGGCACTTTCTGAAAGAGGTAAAGAGTTGTAAAGGAAGGGATGGGACTGGGAGGATTAGAGGGAGGGACATGTCACCCCAGAGGCCAGGCGCTCCTGGGGGTGGGGGTATTTACCATCAGATTTGCCTAAAATTTTAGGAATGGAAGAAATCAGGTATTTTGTTAGGAGCATTTTGATTTTTACCAATATCAAGATTTTAAGTTCAGTTCAATAACTACTTCAAATCTTATGAGCTCATCCTTTCTTCTCCTTCAGAAATTCACTAACATTGCTACTGCTTGAACACACTGCTTTTGCTAAAGCATTGCAATTCAGTTGAAATTTTAAAATTGTGATATTAATAAACTTGTAATGAAATTCACTGTGCACATGAGTTGAAAGCTTGACACACAGAAGTCAATAGCCAAACCCTGAGGAGCAATTGGAAACTGTTTCAGATGCTCATATGTACAGTCTTAACCAAGGCTTAAATGTATAGAAACTAAAAACATGCCGTAATATCCATACACCATTTTTAAGTGTGTTTCATACCAGTGTTGTAAACTAGAATGTTAGTTGAACTGCAGTTCAAAAAACATTAAGAACAAAGAAAGTGTCCTCCCATGAGTTCAATAAGGGGCAGAAAACACCAGTGTGCTAAGCAGCAAAGTCCAGTAGCTAGAATAACTTCACAAAAATATACACATATGTATCTGTAGGCAAAGGCATGACTAGGTCATGTTCTTTGAGCTAAACATGTACAAGTAAACAATACCAAACATTCTTAGACTGAGCAGTGGCTTACTATGAGAGCAGTCTTGATGCAAATATAGCAGTAAACTGGGAAAGTACAGTAGAGTCAACACCACAATATCTTTATAAATGCTGAGCAGGACATCTAACCATGACCATAGCACTGTGCTATTATACCTCTACAGCTTCTGGACTGGAACTGGATTGTTCCTGCAGGCAGATGTAGAGGTAACAGAGCCTGCTTGCCTACATCCCCCCCGGGGGAAATCTAAGTTTACTGCTTGAAGTCTCAGAATCCATGGCTGGTCATTGCCTCACATAACAAATTACTTGATGGGCTACATCAAACCATGTCGAACATTGCTGAACATGGTCACATATGAAAAGGTTAATAAGTAAAATACATATATTTACTCTTACCAGCATTCATGAACAGCAAAGGGGTCCATTCCAATGTTGGTAATTCTTGAATCAAGACCGCTGGTATGAAACATGAATGCAGACTTTGGAAAGACAGAAGGGATTATCTCTCTAAAGCAAAGCTGGTCTCACAAGCTAGGGAAGACCTTGTGATCTTCATCCAATGCAGGGTTTGCTTCCTGAAAGCAGCTGCTTTCAGATCTAGCAATTTAGAAATACAGAGTCAGCAGCACTAAGTAAACTCATGGCCTAAATGTGGGCTTCTTACCATAAAGCATTGGTTTTATTTCATTTTGAGATGATTAGGGTGAAAATCCTTGATATTTCATGTTCCCAAGAAAGTTTCACTTACTGATTGTCTGCAATAAGAAATGTAAGAAATTTCTTCCAGCAAATAGAGTTCACAGTGGCCATATTCACATATCCATCCTGGTGTAATTCCCAAATGGTTTTGCAAAGGTCTGAAGAAGCAAAGGAGTAAATAAACTCATTCTCTGTCAGATTTACAATTGCTTCTTCAAGAATGGCTGTCTTGATTGCTGTCTGTCTCTGTCAGTCCCAGGTGGGTTCACACAGAACTCCTTAAATGATGCCAAGAGCAGAGGAAGCTAGATCAGTGACATATATCGTCTCTCAAGTTATTGGGCGATATCTTGATTTTATTTCTTCTGGTGCCAGCAGTCACTCTTTGTCTTCCATTTAAGATGGAGAAATACAACATAATATGCCCTTACAAGGGAGGGGTGAAAAGAAATGGTATTGTCTTAGAGCATCAGGTGCTCATTATAGCTACCAATTAACAAATCTCAGGTGTTAGGATGCTTATTCAAGCCACCTGAGTGTATGCTATTAGACAGGAAATCCCATGAAAACCATATGTGAGAGTGCCAAGGCTTCAGTCTCTCAACTGAGCTCAAACAAAATAAAATAACATTTTTTTCCCTATACCTTGACATTTCCAAACTTGGAAAGAATGAATTATTGGGTCATGTATACATGTTTGCTTTTAGAAAGGTTAATTTGGCATGGTTTAATTGTAGGTATTTCTAAGCTTTCTTTGCAATCCTTAATCTAACAAGATTGGCTGAGCATCTTCAGTTTGGTCCTGGCTATGGATACTTGCAAGGGTTTACTAACAAGTACTGTGTTTTCAAAAGGTGCCAATGAGTCTGGTTACCTCAGATTTTAAGCACCTTACAGCACTCTAAACAGAGCACTGCAAAGGGCAGCCTTGGAAGCTACTTGCCATGTTTGTTAATATAGAACAATATTTTGCACTGTATATTTTAGCTCAGCTTCAAACATAGCAAATACCATCCTTAACAAGTGGATTCAGTTACAATTTTGTCACTTGAATGTGTATAGAACAGTTAACTTGGGGTAGCTGCTTCAGAAAATAGACATTTATTATACCATAGATACTTCTGTGGTTTTCAGTTGATAAAATCTAGCCTGAGAAAACAAAGTGCCCAACTGAAGCTAACTGAAATATTCCCTTTGTCTTGTATGGACACAGAGTCAGGCTCTAGGTGCTTTTACTGATGGATGTTTTCCCAGTGGCCAATGGAAAATACTGATATTTTTGTCTCATTCCCCAGAAATAAGACACACAGTCCTCCCCCCACTTAGTGTTGTGGTCCAGAATGCTCTAGGACAGAGAATGAATAGTCACCCCACTTTCAGAGGTGCACAGATTAGCAGGACAAGGCAGAAAAGGCACTGGCAACACTTCAGCTGTACTTGCACAGTGGATACAGACAGTCCTTTCATTCCTGGATATGTGCCTGAGGGTCCAGAAAGAGCAATGAAATCAACAGCATTATAATGTAAATCATTCGATAAGTGTTCTAGATAAGCCCAGATGTGTATGTGGATTTACTTTAAAACTAGATACTTTTTTTTTTTTTCAGAATTCAGTTTAACATCAGAATAAATTTTTTCATTATTTTAAAAAATTAAGGAACATTTTCATTCATTTCTTCACTGCACTGACTTCCTCTGGGACCATTAGAGAATAAATGAAAATTTGCCTCTTATTTCTCCAGTTCCTGCTCAGTAAGCTCAAGAAGTTTAAGCAAGATAGGTAGGATCCTTTTTTTTTTTTTTTTTTAATCCAAAAACCCCGGCGTCCAGAGAATCTTCAGTCTGTCTTCTTTTTGCATGGGAGCTATTATCACAAGTGGCTTTTCTCAGAGTGTTACACCAGCAGCCCTATCTTGTTTGTCTTAATTACCTAAGAAGTGTAACTGTCTTAGTAGCCTTAGTAATTACTGATTATATCTGAATGAAGTGAAAGGATCATCTCATACAATATTGTCATACTCTTTTTGTTTGGTTGCTGTATAATGGTTTGGGTGCAGCTTTAGTGTCAGCCCCCCAGTACAGGCGGGCAATGATCCAGCTGACTTAGGAGGGAGTGAGGTTTCATTCAACGGAGAATGGTGAAGCATTGTGTTTGAAATAACTGTTTGACATAACTGTTTCTATGCTTTGCACTCTGCAAACTTCAGCTTGGTCAAAGCCAGCTTTGTATCAGGTCAACAAACACTGAAGCCAACATGCACGGCTTTATCCTGGTACCAAGATGGTATGGCTGTGGTTATCAGACTTTTAGGTTTGTCTCTGAACACTCCTAATTAAAGAGAGATTCTGGGAGCTGGAGGAAATGGAGAAGACCTGACATAAATGTTAATAGTAGACCTGGAAACAGGTAGAAGAATACTTTCCCAGTGAAAATTTCCATCGTTACTGAAAATAAGGTCTATAGGGGCAAAATGAACCTTTTGGTTTTCCTGGAGATTTCTGAAGGGCCATCATGTGGTTCTACTTGTGGATTGAAGCTTTAAGGCCAACTGCCAACCTGCTCATGCCTCTCTAGGTCTGACCTCTCTTGATCTTATTCCTGTTCTAATTATGTTCCTGGTGCTGTAGTCTGGATCGCATAGCAACTTTTCTGTTGGGTCCAGTGTCTGGGAAGAAAGCTAATGTGGTACTGATGAAGGAGGGATGTGACTCATCTTTCTGTGAAGTTCTGGGGTACATGGGAGCCTTTTTTTTTTTTTTTTTTCCTGTGCAAAATGGAATTCTGTTCAATGGTATCGTGGGGTAGCAGATAAAACATAATTTGTTCCCGGGATACCTACGGTATAGAAGAAGCTCAAATCTAAACAATGTTAGCATTTCTGAAAACAACAACATAAAGTATAATATCTTAACAGAAGTACTTCTTGCACTATATCATGAGCAGCCTCATTAGTTTTTCTTTGATAATTAGCTGTAACCGTGCAAAAATTATTAGCTATATTGAAACAAAGGAACTTTTAGAAGAGAACCAGCATGAATACTTATTGTTAGTAAATTAATTTGGAAAAGCCTTGATTAAGCAATATACACCTAATTTCACATAAAAATGCTGATTTTTTTCCCTGAAGATTAACTGTGAATTCCATTAAGACAAAGAAAGTTCTGTCTGAATATCAATTAGTGCTTTGAAAAAGTGTGCTTGTATACTGTATGGGAGAAAATCTGAATCACATACACAGAGGATCACAAAAGTGTGGCATTAATGGCTTCACCTTGTCTTTATTTGCCTAGGTGTCACTTGTGTAAAGGCCAAGGAGCAACCCTCCTTAGGTTTGGATTTACCTGTGGTCTTGGAGCGTCACTTCCCATATGGCACCACCATCACTGGCTGTCCCTCGCTATCCTAGTACCCTGGCATTGATTTGTCTGTCTCCTAATGCCCTTCATGAGGCTTCCTTAAAACAGACATGAGAAGTGCAAATAAGTGAGGATGCTAGCAGGTTAATCACCTCAGCTGTCTGTAGTACACATTGAGGGCTGGGGTTATTGTCTCTGGGCTTCTTACCCAGGTAAAAGAATAAACAATCTTCACTTCCAATGCAATGCTTGGCTCCCTGATGAGTGAGGCTATTCAAAAGGCATATATAAATTCATTTTTATTAAAATAAAGTAAAATTAAATAAAAAAATAAATTGTGGAAAGGATATGCTACAAAAGTATGTAAGGCAGACTTGCAATTAATTCTCCTTTTTCTTCACTGGAATTCAAACATACCTCTTAGAACAAATGGGCTGAGGCTTGGGACAGTAATAAGTCTTTGATTTGAATATCATTTTGAAAGAATCACACATCTCTAAAAGATTAGGGAAATATAACTTTTATTTTAATGCGAGTAGTATTTTACTGGACCCTGGCAGCGTATTACAGAAATTATCATTTTCTCATTAGTCTAACTGCCAACTAGCTCTTCATACTTTTCTTTTCTTCACAATGGAGGGTGTCTCAGACAAAACGCTACTTAATCAAATTAATTAAGAAGGAGTAGATTTCTAAAGAATAAGGTTCAGAAGGAATCAGGCCAAGAACTTAACACGTTCAAGACTTCAAATGCTTTTTCAAGTTCCACAGACTTCAATGGTATTTAATTGCTTTCTTGAGTCAGGTCCTAAGAGTGTGGCTTTGGGATTAAAGCAGGGAAAATTTTTGTTAGAAAAAAGGTGCCATCAAATGGATTTATGAATATGTGGAAGTATTGCTGAGTTTTTTTGTCAAAATGATTTCCCTCAAGAATATTCAGCTCTGTTAGTGCCTACATTTTTTAATTAAACATTTTTTACAATTCAGGTTGAAACTACTTGTTTCAAAATTCCTTTTTGTTATCCTGTTGTAAAGTCTGAAATCAAAACCCCATCTGACTTGATATTTTCCAGTCAATTGGCCAAAATAACTGAGTTTTGTGCCAACATGAAATAATTATTTTTTAAACTGTCAGAACTGCTGATGAATGCAAAACAGAAGCAACTGGAATAAAAGCTGTCTGTACACAGGACTCAAACTTTGAGGGCTATAAAAAGGAAATTCTTCATGGGTATTTTATTATAACTTAGCTTATTCATTTGTCATACACAGTTATATTACCTGCAGTGAATACAGAGTAGCTTACACAGTTTACCTTAGCATGCATATTCAATCTAGGAGGTTCCTGAAGAGCGT
>VXAA01007421.1:90936-105401 GCA_013399115.1 Anseranas semipalmata | reverse complement strand
CACCCCCCCCCCCCCCCGACCATCATATCTAGCTCTCAGACATGTTTTATTCCCCCTATCTGTAGACAGCATGAAATGACTCTTCAAACAACGTGTGATTTGCTTTGCTTGTATGTGCTTGTTAACTCTGAAACCTATTTATGGCATGTAAATGTACTTTCTTCCACAGCTGACCACTCCAGCAGTAACATTCCAGGCATTTTTCATATGCCTGCAAGTAAGTATGAAATGCACCCGTCAGCCAAAAGGAAGCTCTGAAGAGTTAGGTGTGTTCTCCCTTTTTCAGTTTTAGATGCTCTCAGTGATGGAGTGTTTCTTGCTGCAGGTTAAGAAATCTAGATGTTCACAGTATGATGTATTGCATCATGGGGAAGCTCTGTGGCTTTTCCAAAGCTCTTTTTTTTTTTCCCCTTACAATTTAAAACTATTTCTCAGTGATGTGTCAAAAGTGACTGATCTTGAGAAAAGGAAGGAGTAGCACACTGCCAAGAGAGGTGAAGAGACCTTTGGATTAAACCAGGGGAGAAATATTCTTCTCTTGAGATTTGACTACTTTAATACAAAGGAGGTAATTTTTAGACACAAAAAGATCTAGTAGCTTCCATCAAAAGGAGCAATATCTAAGCTGATAGCATGGGAAAGTCTACTACCAGCTTCTCTAGATTTCCACTTAAGCCATTCTCAGCAGTAGCTTGGACACTTTCAGGAGGTACATTTCCTAATGAGGACCTGCTATGGCTGTGCATCAGGTGTTGCAACATATTCTTTTTAAAATACAAACAACAAACCATCAGTCTGACCGTAAGTTGGGGTCAGGGACGGTATGCTTAATGCTAACTAAGGACTGAGATTTAAGTCCAAGTGTTCTGCCTATAAAGCTGAGTCAAGTCTTAAAAGTAAGGGATTCATTAGAAAGTCTCTGGCTAGTGGTGTTTGGATCAAAGTTCTTTAAAAAAAAATCATCCTATCCTAGTAATAGGCCCTACACAGCCTGGTATGGTATTTTTTTTTCCTCGGTTAAAAAGTATCCTATAAACATAAGTTAAAGCTTTAGTATATGCTTGTAATTTTTTGATGAAAATAAAAGTTGTGTTTTTTCTTTGTTTTGTTTTCCTTTTAACCAATATGATTGTACACAGAAAGATACACATATAGGTGCTAACTGCATTAAAAGTTCATTACTCTGTTTGAAATGCATTACCACATTATAGAATAAAGGCACATTTTTCAGACAAGCTGGATCAAAATCTAAATGTGCAAGGGAAGAATGCATCTTCACCTTTACTAAAGCTCCTTGCTAGGCCAACTATATTTCATTAAGGAGCCAGCATCATAAAAGGTGTTTATTTAGGAAAGTTAAAGGTGTTTGGATGCATTTGACTAAACCAGAAACAATTATACATAGTGTTTTGTCATATTCTGCCTAATCGTGCAAGGAGAACTTGCAGAGAAGAACTTTGCACTTTGCTCCAACCAAAAGTTATGGCTTTGTGGTTAGAGCTGTTTGGAAGTTTTTTGGAAATGCTTTTTGTTGGAAATGTATTTGTTAGAAATGCTGAATAAATCTGGATCAAGGCTTCTCGAATAAATTCATCCCATTTAGATTCTGGTCTACCTAGGACTTTTATAGCAGACAGCAGCTTGAGAAACACAGTCCTGAGAACAACAGGTGAGGAAACAGGTCTGTCCTCCTCCGCCCCAAGCACTACATGCTACAGCCAGGGTGCTCCCCCTGAACCTGGCTTTTAGATATTATTATCCTGCCCATGCACCCTGAGGTCTGGGTAGGAGCCCTCACAAACTGGAAGCCACGTAGCCACCATCAGTTCAAAATACTGAGCACGGCATCATGGTATATTCACCTCCACTATTCAGCTTCTGATCCAGAGCAGGCTGGTGTACACAGATGTCTCAGACAGTGGCGAAACAAAAACTCACTTAGCTACAAAGGTTAAAGGCATCCCCAAAAGGTCATATACCACAGCAGTCTCTGAACTGACATACCGGATCAGGCCAACAGCTCAGTCTGTATTCTGTCTCCAATAAAAGGAATTTGCTTTTTATTATTTTTTAAACGCATCACTTTTTAATTTCATTGGGATGTCTCCTGTCTTTTATTATGTAAAAGGTTAAATGGAGGAATCCAATTTGCCTCCTTTTTTATAAGTATTGTTTTATTTTCCTTCTTCTGTCTCCTCTTATTGAGGTCCTCTCTAGCCAGTCCCCAAATTTGAAATTCCTCTCTCCTGTGGGAGATGGTTCATCCCATGTTTTAGCCACTCGCCTATTTCTGTTGCACCTTTTTATAGGCTGGGGTGGTCAGATATGAACATCCTGGAGAGGACATGGCACTGAGTGACACAGTCACTTTCAGAAGTCAGCTCTATCTGTCGTTTGGCATCTTAATGCTCCATTTGCTTTTCTCACTGTGCAAAGCAGAAGATTTCATTGAGTTGATCAGGAAGATAAGAAGGATCTTTTTTTTGTACTCAGAGTGAATTCAACATACAGGAAATATACCAGGATTTCATATTTGACAATGTGCATTTGTCAAAAATACTTTAACCCGCCTATTCATATCACTTCAGCAAATCTCTCGGCTTTGCTCGATTCTTTCTGATCTAAACTAATTTAGGTAATTACTTTTTCCTTCACTGAAGTCACTCTTTCCTCCAATGCTTAATATATCCAAAACCAGTTCCAGAAGTAGTTTATCACTGCCTTCCTGGTTAACACAGCAGGAGCATCATGCCTCCCAAATCCCCAGTTCTCCTTCCCCTCTAAACATGCTGCAGAATAAGGCTGCAAGACCACAGACTGGGAAGAGCAACAGAGAATGATGGTTAAGGTATGATGGCTGGGTACAGAGAGGAGGGGAGGTAAGTAACTACCCTACTGCACCTCAAATAACTCTTTTAATCATTCACATCGTTTTCTCAGGGCTTTATTTTTCCTCTCTCATAGAGTATGTATTAATATATAGCGATTGTGCATGCAGCTTGCGTGGACCCCTTTGCAGTGCCCAGCGTGGGACGCTGTTCTCCCGATCACTGCAGCCAGGCTTCCGCAGGGAGCTGAAACCTAAATTTAGCCCTCTGGCCTGGCCAGGAGAAAGGGATGAAGATTTCACAAGATGCTCGTAACACTAGCCAATGTGGAAATTTGAATGCATGAAAAATCAGGTTTTTCGATATGCCGATAAACCACTCTATCATAAGCTTTGTCTTCTTTTGTAACTGTGAAAAATTAAGCAAATGGGTTTTAGGCATGCGTAAAAACAATAGGTAATGTTTTTATAAAACAAATTGTTCTCACCAAGTTATGGTAGAGTCTCTTGGTGCAATATCTTAGTGGTACACAATTTCGTATTTCTGAAGTTCCTTTCACCACAGTTTACATTTCAGTATCCAAACTATTCTCCCAAAGAATAAATGGACAAAGAAATAGATTTATTTTTTTCCTCAAAATATATGCGTTTCTGATGGATTTGGAAAGTGTTCTACAAATTCAAGATAGGCATCTGCCAAAATAAATCCAACACTAAATACCCACAGAGAAGACTTTTTTCCTTCAAACCTATTACTGGTTAACCATTTCCAGTTTAAACCACCCTTTTTTACTGGACAAAGCAACATGTTAGTCTGTTTGCAATCACACTGCTCTGGCTTGGACCTCACAGCAGATCACCCCAAGGAACCACACTGTTCTTAGGTACCCAGGCCTCCTGGGGGGTTAACACTATAATACACACCCACTACTTGTAACTTTACTTTAATGACGGGTGCACAAAGACTACAGAAGTCACCAAACACACAGAAGTAAATGCATTTTGTGGCTTCAACTTTGCGAAGAGCACAAGCAGTACTTGGCATTGAATCAATCTCATCTGTACTTGCAGGTTTACCACAAACACATTCTGGAACAACGGAAAAAAAAAGTCATTTTCATTCCATTACTACTAAATTCTGTGCGTTACAACAGAAGACACACCAAAACCTGATGCAATCTCTAACAAGACGTGGACACAATATGACGTCTCTGAATCACATCTGACTGGCTTGTTGAACTTGAAGGCAAGGAGAAGCATGCACACTCCACTGGGCTACTGAATTTTCAAGTAGTAATGTCAGTATCACTTCTTGTAATAGTATTAAAAAAAAATATACACTTTAAGATATTTGATTTCAACAGTAGCCCCTCTCTTGGTGGAAGGTTTTGTTTGTGTGCTTGAGCTTTCTTAGCTAACATGCATATTAAACACAACAAAACTTGGCTCTGCCTCTTTAAATAAGTAGACAGCTTCTTTAGTCCTTCAAATTCCTTCACCTGTCCCCAGTTACACAGCACAGCTGCTGGGGGTTTAAGATTTTTTGTGAAGTAACAGTTCATGATAATCTCATTAAATCCTTTCTAACACTTTCCAGTTCATACAGGATTTCCTTAGCCCGGGTGAGCGCAGAAAGGATTGGCTGTTGAAACCATCTCATTGAAAGAAAAAAAAAAAAAAAAGTCACCCAAACCCCTCCTCACAGAGCAAACCTCAGCAGCCTGACAGTGCAGAGGAACCAAAGCTTTGCTCCAAGCTGGAGCAAATACTGAGATGCAGCAGCTCTTTTTGCTGTCTCTTTCTATGGCTAGAAAAACAAACAGCATTAACAATGTAATCCTTAATATCTTCTGTGTGCAAAATGAATTATGTGCTAAGAGTATTCCTTTACCTACAGATAGTTTTGTTTAAATGTAGAAAAAAACCCTCTCTGCTAACCCAGGGAGTTGTGCTTTCCAAGGGAGGCTCCACCACCACCTTGCCCATTGCCTGTCCCAGCCATTCACAGGATGGGGAGACAAGCCTCCCCACGGGAACAAACTGAAACAACAGTGATTAAAAATCAGAGAGACCTGATTGTTTTATAGATACACCTCCTATTAGATCTTCCGAACCATGCTGTGGGTGTCCTGACCGTGCGTAGGACCTTACTGAGGTCCCTCAAAGAGAGGGACCTCCAGTGAAGATAGCCCTGGGCCCAGAAGTCCTGGTGACGAGCAGATGTAAGTGATACATTAAGAGCAGCAGCAAGAAAAGCTGGGATGTCTTAAATTGCTCTACAAGGAAAAAGGAACAATTTTTAGTCTCCATTACAAAAAAAAAAAAGAATTACAGCACCAACTACATCTATCAGAATGGTCAGTTTTCATTTCACTGTACATGGTCTCATCGATTATGGTTTAATAGGATTCTTCCCTATTTGCATGCACTCAAATGGCAAGTGCACGTTTCCTGTTCCAACGGCCAAAAAATACTTTTTCAACTTGCCTGCCTAAACTCATTCAAAGTGAGCAATGCAAAACACCTAGGACAGTTTAAAGTCTGCAAATAGGAGAGAGGGGCTGGCCAGCTCAGGTATCTGGATAACAAATATTTTCATGGGCTTTTCAGTGGCTTAAATCCAGGACAGCTCTGTAGTGATTTATTCGTCTCCAGCAGCTCTAGGGTGGCCTGTGTAAAATTAGCTGGTAAGCACAAACCGGGATCTTAGCGGGCACGTTCCCCACAGACGGCAGCGGTAACCGGTGCTCTTGCTGGCAGTCGCAGTAGAAAGACCCAGGACTGAGGACATCTCATTGCCATTAGAAGGAACAGGGCTCCGTGGCAGAGCATTACGCTAGGATTTTGTGGGATCAAAGCGCAGATTGTCTTATTTAGGCTATAAATATAGGTGTCACTTTTGATGATTGTCCTGCTTGCACTTTGAATAGGCATTAAATGCAGTTTTTAGAGGCTACGCAGAATTTGTCTTTCAAACAGGTGCCTTTCAGAGCACACAGCATAGGCTGTTTGCAGTCTAAGTTCCTACTGAGGTTTGTATTTTTTTAATCCAATAAGGTGAAAATTGTCTCTATATCTCAGTGTGGAGGGGAGCGAATACTAACACACAACCTGTGTGTTCCCCATACAGAAGAGCTCCCTTGTCTCAGACCTCCCTGATAAGAGTTTTTGTATTATTGTAGCACTGTATTTAGGACAGACTTGGTTACAAATCTCCATGCGATGCAAATCTCTCTTTCCACCAGCTGCTCTGCTGCAGGGTACCACTACACTGCTCTGGCCTGCAGGCTCCAGCTTCATCTGGAGAACAAATACACTTCTCTAAAATGCCATCAAATATAATTAGTTGTATTAGCCTCATTGGATGGGGTGGCAACAGTTTTTAATTCTTGCATGCTCTTAAACTGAAGATTGCGAATCAATGTCTTGAGCTCCCAAGCACTCATTGCAAACAAAAGTTCTTGTTTCAATCGGGAGAGACTAGCGCAACGACTATCACACAAGCCTTGAGGTGCTGACCTAACCTCAGTCATCACTGAAAGGGCTGCCCATAATAATTGCTTGACCCTCAGCAACTCTGACACCACAAAAGGAGTTTTGCCCAGTCTCCAAAAAGCGGTGTGTGCCTGCACCAAGCACATACAGACATGCTTGTTCCGTGAAATCACACCAGACTGGCACAGGTCACTCAGCAGTGTATTAGAGGAGACTCTTGGGAACTCATTAAACTTCTACCATGAAGTCCCCAAAACTAACTGAAATAGCCATGATTTTTTTTTCCGGCCTCCAGTGCAACTCCATCCATCTCCGCCAAAACATCCAAGCAGGCAGAGGCTGAAGTGTAGTACGTGCGCTTTTTGTTTGGCTGGGATGATTCAGCAACATCTGCACGGTCAGTTCACATGCTGAGGCAAGTCTGGTATCTTCATCGTCTCCCACTGACCTTAAGCCATCATCAGGCTGCGTAATTCTCAAAGTCTCAAACAAAAGCCAGAAGCTGATGGGAGACCCCCAGATCTAACGCAACCAAAACATAAACCCAGAAATGCCACTTCCTTTCTTGAATGACTCCCCCTTAACTTGAAAGGATGTGATTCAGAAAGATATCACATTTTATGTTCTCAGCTCCTACTATATTCAGGTGAGCATTATAAGTACGTCATGCATCTAAATTCAGTTCTGCCATGTTTTTCATTAATTTTGGTTAATCTATCTTTTGTACGTTCCCTGTATGTCCCTTCTTCAAAATGCGCTAATGTAGTTCTCTGCCTGTAGATAATACGTTAATCTCAGCACTTGCAAATACTCAGATGGAAAATAAGAACTAGACACTAGAAGCCACATGCTTATTGCAAACATGTAGCTGGACAGTATCAACATGACACTGGGTTAGTGGATTAAAATTAACCTACATTTCTGTAATATCATCAAATAAATCGACCTGCTAATAAAAGGAAACACATTTCCATAAGAATATGAGTGGTATCCAAGTAACAATTCCACAATGATACACTTTCAATTAAAGAATTACAATAGACTACTCTTATTTTTTCTCTCTAATGTTAGGTTGTAATTCATTATTGTACAGGCAGCTGAATATTAACTTACAGCTTCTGTTCTTTGTCTTTGTAGTAACTAGGAAACGCTTTCAAGGTCAAATCCTGATTTTATTACAAAGAAATCTACAAACCAAATTTTTAAAGTTGAAGTTGCCTTGTTTTCCTTTATCTGGTGGCTTGTTCTTATCTTTTTATCTAGATATTGAAATACTAACAAAATCTACGAGAAACTGACTGCCAGATTGCCAAGGGTGCGGAGGAGTGGGTAACACAATAGAAGCAGATGTAGCTTTATATACTGCTATTCTGTGACCAAAAAAAGCTAATTTTCTGCAAGACCACAGGACTTAGCAAAGGCATGGTTATAAGAAAACAGAGACATTTAACAAGTCAATATTTGCATGGGGCAACCAATTTATTATTTAACTATCCATTTATGGTCACAACCCTTTAAACTGCAAGAGTATGAAAATCAGGGGACTCATTCTTAAAAGATAAAATGTGATCTTCGGTTACCTTATTATGTGGTCATATGATATCCTATCACAACATATCATACACTGATGTCATCTGATATTAGAAAATGATAGCATATAATCAAATTACAAGCAATATGAATTACATTCTAAGATGATTTTTCATATACAGTTAAGTTTCTGTCAATAATCACATTTGGACAGATAGCACTGGTGCCTGAAAAAAGGGAACAGTACCCTGTATTGTTCAATTCCCCACTAACGCTTAGTTTCTGTAATTCAGAATTCATTCTGAATGCTAAATTCACAGTAGCCACTGAATTTAAAGCTTGAAATAACCCCATCCTCAGAATGTGAAAAACGCTTTTTTCCCTCAAATTTGTTAGGAAAAGAAAAATAGGGGGATGGGGAAAGAGAGAATCAAGACATTGTTCCCATTATACAGTATCTGTGCAAGGATTATTTCAAGTTAGAAAGCTACCAAGAAATGCAAAAAAATATGACATGCTGAACAGTAGTTCCTGCTTCCCATGAAAGCCATCTGTTCTGTGTATGTACATGGTTTGAAAGACATTCCCGGGATTGTGTCAAGCCAAAGGAATCCCCACTAGAGTTACAGAAATATAAACTCTCTTTACACTGGCAGAAGGGCTCTAAAACGCAGCTCCGAAGACACGTATACGACAAGGCGCAGAACCGTAACAGTTCTGCTGACATACCATACATTACACAGGATTTTCTCATCTGATATTATATTATGAGAACTGAAACATTAGCAGGGATAACATTGCAATACTCTGAATTAGAAATTCTTCAAATGAGTATGAGGCGAGTTCTCCACTCCTCTCATTGCAAAATGGCATCATCACCCTTTCTCCTGTTTGCAGCTGACATGAAAAATGCCTGGAAAATATTTCCGAAATAGGATTAATTCCATAGCATGATTTTTGCCATTACTGATTTTAATGAGGGGACATGGCAAAGTTTGAATTAAACACTTGTTCCACATTCATTCCTAAACTCAGCCAAACACTTTGTGGAAACGTGAGTCTGAAAACAAAAGTATAATGATTAATACTCATGTAAGAAGGACAATCCTTCCTGTTCATTTGACATTTTCACAATCCCTATGTCTATTATACGACTGAGTTCAAATTGCAATTATTTTTCCTAGGGAGCAATTAAATACTGCTACCAATGTTAAGCATAAACACAACTCTAACTACAAGCAACGCTCAGATGACCAGCTCAGGTTCAAAGGTTCACTGCACATGAATATCCATAAATACCACTGACAGCCTTAGCAGTATAATGAACTTTGCAGCAACTCATGCAGGCAGTCTACACAATATGTGCACATAATGCCCCTACCTTAAAGCAAGAAACGTCCAAAAGCAATTCTGAGCAAGTGTTATAGCTGAGAGTGTGTTTAAGAACTACTTAAGAAATAGGCCAACCCTGTTTTTAAAATGTTCCTCCCTGCTATGTTAATGTGCTTATTATTTTCCAAATCATCCTGTGGAATCATACAGCAGAACTGAACAAAACATGAGCTGTTCATAAAGATGTTCAGTTCCACTGAATTGTCACACTAATTAGCAGGGTATTCATATCTCTGTTAATTTAAGCATGCAACATTACAAATTACATACCCTTTGCTTTTTAAGGAAGCACACAATATTTTATCTTTAAGATGTTTACATTTTTTTCTTGCAAACACTAGCCACTGTACCACACAGCCTCACATAAATAAATATTTCTGGCATCTCTTTAAATATACTCCCTGTTCCCAGCTCCAAAATCAGATCCGTGTTAAAGAAACATCCTCTGTTTGAAGTCTAGGGAATATTTTCAAAGCACTGGTTCTGTTTCTAACTCCACTACTTATTTTCCTAATCACAAAGATGCTGCTGCCTTACTTCTCCGCAGAGCTGTAGCATGAACAATAGAGGAAGCTACTATACAGATCTGTGCACTTTGTAAATACTGCTAACAAAAATGAGCAAATTGAAAACACGGTATATTCTCTGCTGACTCCAAGCTTCAGGAATCCTAAGGGTTAACTAAGACGACTTTAAAGAGAAACTAGGAAGATACATGATTATTAAGTCAACAGAGTTTTTGAAGGTACATGCTGTACGTCAATGTAATGACAACATCTCTTCCTATCTTCTTGATCTAGAACGTGGCAGAGATCCTCTTTTAAGGTGGGTTTTGCTATTTTTTGAAGTTGTACAGAAAGTTACCACATCAGTTTCTCCCTCCTGAAACATTATCGCTTCTCACAGAACACCAGATGGGGGGGTCTCGCACGCCTCACTCTGTTTCTCAGACAAGTCAGCTGGGCTTAGTTTAAACAGCCAGCAGCAGCAGCTTAAGACAAGATATCCAAGCACACACCAAAGCAGACGAGAAGCACTCGATGGTCTTGGCACCTCTCTTTGGGAGAAAGGCAGTAATCATCAGCAGATAAGCAGTAATGTATTAATGCCAGCACGTCTGTTCCAGCAGCAAACATCTGTCAGCATCCTACTTTACCAATGTACCAACCCGGAATTCAGCACTGTGAGGGAGCTCAGCATTATCTAGGATATCTATCATGCAGACTAGGAATTTCACGCATAGGTTAGGGGCACTACCTGCTCCAAATATAAACTAGAGATGTTGCCAATTATTTTACTACTAATTTGATTTCTGACACTTTTATCATTAGATGAGCAAACTTCTGAGGTTAACAGACCTTTCTGATTTTAAGATCAGGTTATGTATTGATCACTGATGATCAACAAATCTCCACAAGCACTTCCTGGGGTCTGATTCGCTTTGCTCACCTATAAAACCAGGAGCTCACATGGCATATGCCAAGGCATATAATGAAAAACTCCTTACTTCCTGAGTCCACAGAGGTCCTTGTTTGGGAAAGGTGCTTCCCAGTTTGATCACACTGAATGACAGCAAAGATGCTAACTTATTTTTGGCCACGACAGGACTTGCCTTCATGCAGAGACACCCAAAAGGCATGTATTCTTGCAACTAGATCCTCTATAACATGACGGGGGAAGGCTGTATATCACAACATGACAGATGCACAGCTCTCTGAGAGCCCCCAGAAGAGAGGGTGGCAGGGAAAGGACCTGGCCTGCCTACAGGCACGTGGTCCTTAGGAGAGGGAGAAGTGGAGGCTAGATCACAAACCAGATGATCCAGCCCCTGCTGATCACAAAGTTTAAGTGAAGAATGGGTTTGTAATTCCAAGAAAAACAAATCAATACAGTAGCTGTGCTGTCTGCATTTTCTGTCTCCAGTGCTTGCTTCTCTTTAGTGCTTCAGATTTCCAGGGGTGGTTTTGGTAGTCCTTTCAACGTATCACCTTACCGACTGATTACAATCTCTTCAAAACCTCTGCAAGGGATTTTTCCCAAATAGATGGGGCAGTAACCACAACTCTATTCAGTGGCTGAAGTAACATGACATGAACAGTTTAGTCCCATCTTTTCTTTCTTGTTCTTAAGAGCTATTCAACCATACTCGCAAATAGCTTTCTAACGGGGGATCTGAATGATGTGTTTATCATTCATCTTAGATGAAAAGCCCTCTAACCCTGTTAGGATACAGGCTAATATATAGAAAATGGTACTACTTGCTTCCTTCACACCTACAAGCTTGTACGTGTTTATAACACAAGTCTGAAAACTAACATAAGGAAATGTAGCTGTTTGAATATCCTAATTGCAAGTTAATAGGGGATTATTGCAATTTTTTTCTTATAATTCTTAAAACACTACAAATTCTGCCCTAAATGTTCTCCATGATGTGCAAATATAGCTTGAAAGCATTTATCATAGTCCTTCTCTGATAAGTAAAAGGCCATTATTGCAATGAAAATACTCTGCTTTCACAATTGAAGTGCTACAGTGACTCAAAACATAGGTTGAGGTTTATGCATGTGCCTAGAATGCAAAGACGGTCTCAAAGCTGGAGACTAATAGCAAGCTATCTCAAAGGAAGCAGAAAGAGCTGGCCACGGAAGAGCAACACACAACTAAAGAGCATGAGAAAGGCCATAAGAAGCCATGCAGCAGGGTGCGGGTGAGAACAGCAAGCCGTCCACTGGCCAAGTGTGGTCGCTCTCAGCTGCCAGAGTGGCTGCAAACCTGCAAGCCAAATATTGGCTTGGTAGCTACAGTGGCTGCCAAATATTGATGACAATAATTCTACAATAACAGTCACATCTGCAGTAGGCTCCCAGAAATACATATTTTTAAAATTTATTTACTCAACTTGTTAAATCCAGACACAGTGAAGAAATGTTATTTTTCAGAACTGTTACCAAATCAAGATGTTATTTCCACGTTTCCTTAAGAGGCAACTGTTTATCTTTTAAAAAGCACTATTTAAAAATACAGTCAAAGTATAAAAGCACAGTCACCATCATGTTTAAAAATTTTACTACAACAAATGCTATTTAGTTTCCAGGTTACATCCTGGTGCTGACAGCCTGCAGGAGTAAAAAGAGTATGCTAAATATCTCCTAGGAAAAAAAAAAAACAACTGATATACACTGAGAATTTTGACTAAGAATCTCTTCCATGAGCTAAGCAAACCTAAAATGTGTTGTACTTGTTCAAAAATTCTTATGTTGCATGATTCAGTATCTTGATTACTTCAATAGCTTGTTAGTCTTGATCTGAGTTCTTGATAAATGGAACCATAAGGCTGTTACCTTAAGACTTCGATTTTTATTCTTTTTTTTTTTTTTCCCAAAAAATTTTACTGAAACAACTGATGATAAATTTAAAGGAACTTTCCTACAAGACCCTGAATGGCTTCACTCTCTAGCATGAGTTTAGGGCACCTTAAAAAAGACAACAAACAAATGAAAGTCAATAGCCAGTAGAACGAGGGATTAAGTTCAATGGATTTACAGAACAAAAAAGGCATGAGGCTTTCACATCTAAGACCTATCTTGAATCAACTCCAGGCAAACAGACAGCCAAGTAGGAAATACACATGAAATACCGGCCTTGGCTGAACATATAGCTCACAGAATTCGGCATCAGACACTACATATAAGGGAATATTAGCATTCAAATGGTCAGAGATCTTGCAAGGAAGAAGAGCGGAGTTTCTACAGTACAAGTCTCTGTAACAGTTGCCCAAAAAAGGTTCATTAAGATATCACCTCAGAATACTTTTTTCTTGCCAAGAGGATAGTCTCCACTTTGCAACTCTATTTGCCCATTCTAAATATCACAGTTTTTGCCATGTCATAATTCCACTACTTGTGAAGTAGAGATGAAATGAACTAAAGTAATAATCTACAAAGTTAATCATATATTGTTAATTAATAATCTACAATAAATGTCACATTTATTGGCTACTTAATGCCCATCAGTTGGGGTCACTGGCTTTGACAAATTGCTTTGTGCGTAAAAACAGAACTTTTATTGTTCTAAACTGATTTGTCGAACTTTTCCTGTAGCCTCTTCTGTGCCTTCACCACACAACCATATGAGTCTTTCCCAGTGTTCAGTCTTATTTACCCCAACAATTACTTGCTCAAATATAGGTTTTCTATACAAACCTATACTATAGGTTTTCTATCAGCATGTAGCTGATACAATTTTTCCTCTGAAATGCTAAATTTCTGTGTGCTGGTGAAGAACAAAATTTCCTTCATAGCCACATTCTAGGCTGTGAGATGGGAATTGCTCCTGATAAAAGGTTCAAAAGACTCCCACCATCCCCTTGTAAATCACCAGCCTCAACTTAAAAATAAATGTTCACAATCTACATGGGAGACGTAAGAAGTGCAGTTAAATGGGACCATTTGAAAGTATTAACTCCTTGCTTTCATGTCAGCAAAGCCAGATTTTTTCTAGCAAGTATGTATAAACCACAAAAATGGACTTACCAATTCAATGCATCTGCGCAAGGACAGAATCATATTGCAAATACAGAATTTCGTGTTCCCAGAAGGCATTTAATCCTTTACACACATGGTACCATGAGTAATTTTTATTCAGTTTCTAGCAATCATACAATTTTTTCAAATACTGCAAGATATACTTTGCAACTGAACTGCTGTTCTGCTCTTGCTAACATTTAGCAAGACGAGTGGTAAAGTTGGTAATTTAACAGTGTACCAACCTGGAATCCGGCACTGTGAGGGAGCTCAGCGTTATCTGTGATGCCTATCACGAAGTCTAGGAATTTCAAGCATAGGTTGGGCCACTGCATGGCCCATATATAAACTAGAGATGTTGTCAAAGACTTTATTAAGTTGCTTTCTGACATAAGCAGAACTGAGATGAGCTTTCTGAGATGAGCAAACTACTGAGGCTAGCAGACCTTGCTATCTAACTACACTTCTTGCGGTAGACGCCATCTGTGAGGGCTCGATGCTGTTGAGTTGGACCTTAACAGTTACACTCAGTGACAGCTTGGAGAAAAGATAAATTTGGACCTTCTGAGCTCTTCAGGATTTCAGTTTGTTTTGTTGTTGTTGTTTTTGCCACTGTGCAATGAGATTTTTCTGTTTTAAACGTCTCCATACTCTTGTATCTCAAAGGTACACTTTTATAACAGGAATTTTTTTTTTTT
>VXAA01007421.1:0-90912 GCA_013399115.1 Anseranas semipalmata | reverse complement strand
CTTTTTTTTTTTTTTTTTTTTTTTTTGCCTGTGACACAGGCAAATCTGTGGGTGCATCTCCAGTTCCAGAAAAATGTGGGGATTGTTTTTTGCTTTGTTGCCAATGTTATTTGGAGTATGAAGCTCCTCAAATGCCAGGAAACAGAACTGAAATTTCCTCTCCATTGCCAAGCAGGCATTACACTGTGCCCTTTTGGCAAGGGGGTAAATAGTGGCAAGACAGCTTATGAAGGTGGAAACAAGATCCACATTGCTATACACTAATGCCCACATATTTGGAAAAGTGCCCAAGTCTTTGCAGATTGGGATTTTCAGGAGAGGTAAAAGCACACTGCTATCCTTCCATGTGTTCATGTTATGTTTTTATTTTCATTTAATAGTAAAGCCCCTTTGTAGCTCCAGATGAATTGCTAAAAAAAAAAAAAAAAAAAAAAGATGATTTGAACACAAGAATTTGATTTATTTTTTTTTCCCCGCATGCTAGGCTTCAAGCCTTTGGCAATCATGTTTTCAAACTTCTCCCTGACATCATGCGAACTGGAAACTTAGTTTTGCTTTTATTTTGCATGAAAGCATAAATTTTCATTTGATCATTTGACTGTGGACACTAGGGATATCAGACAAAGAGCAGTTATTGGGAAGCTAGTGATGAGATTACAAAAGCTGGCAGCTCTGTGCTGCCATTCAGAGCACTGCAGGGGAACGATGACAAAACTGCCTGCTTCTCCTTCAATGCCCTACTGAAAATGCTAATTCACTGCAATTTATCTTTGAAAGTATTACAATTGAGACTTCCTAAAAATTTTTTTCATTGTAACTCTAGGACCCCAACTCTTGCACGTGAGCTGCCTTCCATGGTGTGATCACTGACAGATGCCTGGAGTCTTGTTTGACCTGACCTGCTCACACT
The DNA here is from genome assembly GCA_013399115.1 of Anseranas semipalmata. Taxonomy (NCBI): domain Eukaryota; kingdom Metazoa; phylum Chordata; class Aves; order Anseriformes; family Anseranatidae; genus Anseranas; species Anseranas semipalmata. The sequence goes on along the minus strand of VXAA01007421.1, from coordinate 90,002 downwards.
GAGCTGCCAGCTGCTTTTTCAATAAGTGGGAGGATGGACCTCAGGGAGACCCTTCAGGAAAGAAACGTGTAGGAAAAAAGGCACGAAACACATCCTGAATCATGATGCTGGCATCACTCAACTCCTAAATTCTGCACATATGCAACAGGAATATTTCCAGGTATCCCTATCACTGGCAAACACAACACAGGAAAAAGAGCTGGACAGGTGGCTTCAGCAAAAACTACAGGTGAATGTGTCAAGTGTAACAGCAAAAATACCTGTAACAAGAGTCCCAGCGTAATGAGGAAATGCTGAAACAAAACCCACTGAAGAAGTGATCTTCTTCCCACCCTTTTCAAATAAGCATGAAGCAGTAACCACCACCAGTTCCTGACCTGCCCGCTCTTAAACAGAACGGGGATGGTAATGTAATTAAACTACAAGGCAACACCTGTTTTTCTTTTAGATTCCAGGGAAGTGTGCATATTCACATTACGATGCGAGTTTGACAGAACGCTTTACTGACCTCTCCGCAATTAAAGTATGGCCAAAATTGGGATTCTCATTTCTGCAAGGCTCCAGCATGCCTCCTGCACAAGCACAGAATAAACAGGAAAGGCAGCCTGCATCATCTATCCTTCACCTTCCTATCACTTTAATGTATTTGTAAAACAAACCCTGTATTTTGTTCTGACTCCTGCAACTTTCTGTCCTCTGTTCAGGAACATGAAGATTAGCTAGACAAAACAACAGGGAAGCCCTCAGAATAGGAGGGGACCTTCAAACCCAGGCAGCCTTCTCAAGGATGAAGTTTGCAATCCACTTTTGTGTTGGTAGCTGGCATGAGCAAGTTTTAATAATCATAACAAAATACACACTGAAATGGTGCACGTCTTAGCACAAATTTGAACTTTCAAGTTCTCCATTTTGAAACCTGTCTTCAGTGAGCAATTGTTAAAAATAGTTGACCCTTGCTCATATTGCCCAAACTGATGCCAGTTAAGATAGGCAAAGCTCTTGGCACTGTTTTCTGTTTGCTTGCTTTAAATTTTTGTCAGGGCCATGGAGATACATGAACAATGAGTCTATAAAACATTTATGTTTCAAGGGTTAAATATTTCATTTTTAAGCAAAATCATTTGAATATTCAATGACTTATTTTAAAGTAGGAAACAATTTCGAAATTTCTTGACAGAAATGCTTAAAAGGGAAAAAAGGGAGAAAAAAAGTTTCAAAATAAATGGCTTATGGCTTTGGAAATGTCTTACCTCATTAACACTTCCCCAGAAACCAGAGAGTGACAACAGCAAAGGGAATGTGGCGGTGCTACAACCACAGAGCTGTCCCCCAGCAGCGAACTCCCACTGGAGCAAAGCAAAGCGAGGAGAGAGGGGGGGGGGAGAGAGAGAGAGAAAGGAAGGGAAGGAAAAAAAAAACTGTTGCAAGTTCATGCACCCCTATTACAAATTCATTTTAATTAAACAAAGAGATTATACAGACATTGCTGACAGGGATTATCAAAATAGAATGGCGCCACCTGCCCCTTGCAACCCAATTAATTAGTAGAGAATCTGAGGTGCCAATTATCAGGAAGGAATAGGAAAGGATCAGTAAACACAGCTCATGGTGAACTTGAAAATTAACTCTTTCAGCTCAAGCCCCACAGCCTCAGGCACAGCCCTGAGCAGAAGCTACAACCCTCCAAAACCCACGACCGAAAACACACAAGGGCCTTCTGCATGTTCCATGTGGTCTTGTGAAGGATGACCGCTTCTGCTCCTCTTAAAGTCACCAGTGTGGTTTTTAAATTATGTTAGGAAATGGTATTTCTATCATTTAAGTTTGAAGGAGCTCCTCAAAGGGAAAGATAGACTTCTGACTGTGGCTGAGGTACATCAAGAAAATGTAGATCATTTCCCATGCCATACCAGAGAGTTTCTGAGACAGCAAATCTATGGCTAGAATTCCAGTTATTGACAGAAAATAGCAAAAAGATTAGTTTACTAGGAAGTAGGTCAGGCTCATATGTACTTGGCCCCTTTTCCTACCCCCTGTGCAAGAGGAAGAAAAGCATCTCCTCTTTCAAGCCCTTGGGTAGGAGGCCTCCAGCTTACTGTGCGCTTACTGGTCAGGGAAACAGGAAGGCTCAGCAGCAGAAAGCAACTGCAAATCTATTTTACCAGGCAATCCAGAGTCCAACAGAGCATTTCAGATACACTGTAGATCAAAATCCAGAAGTGAGTCACCAAAGGCACTGTAGTGTCCGCAAGGGGAGCCTGCCTGAGCACTTGCAACAACACACTGCTGTGATCTCAGAAAGGGAAGAGCTGCCGTCATTTGCCCTTCCTTGCTATAAATCCCCCAGCACTTTTGGTAGAACTTCTTCCTTCTGCTAGAAGATTAAAAACTGTACCTCCCCTAAATCTACAGGCTTGCACCTGCGTCGTAAGAAGAATAAGCCAATATTTCACACGTGGGGCTTCTGTATTTTTTCTAGCCTTTGCAGGGCAGACACGTATTTTCAACTCCTCCTCAGCAGAACAGTGATCACCTGCTTTCTCTGGAGAGACAGTGCTAGTATGTTTTATGCTCACTTGCAGTCACCTCTTGACCCTTAAGGTCATTAAAAAGAAACCACACACAAACACAAATGGACAATCAGATGCAAAAACACAGAACTAAAAAAGGCAACTGCTTTCTTTTTTTCTCCAATTAATTTCCCTGAAAGATAATTTACTTTATAGAATGTTTACCTCTTCACTATGCATATGCTCATTTTGTGGTCACATTGACAGCTGTTAGAAGTATGACACAGAACAATAAACCTGACTTGAAGAGCTGTAAGTACCCAACGCAAAAAGGCTGGACAAACCCTCAATTAGCTCAGTGTGAATTCAATACTATTCCATTAAGTTTGCAGAACTTAAGCTGGAGGTAACCATCTCTCCCTACTTTTGTGCTATTTCTTCTTTATTGCATATGAAATTAAAAAGTGTTGTGCATGACAAAGTGTATCACTAAGTAGCAGCTATGTGAAAGCTGTATTTATTCAAATGGAAAAAAATCATTTCAAAATTTTGTTTGCTGTCAACACTTTCCAATACTCCTATAAAGAACAACCACAACATAGATGTATGCACAGACAGAATAGCCTTCAACCAGGTAGTCCAACTGGATTTAAATTAGTCGTACAAATGATGCTGCGTGATACGTAATTACATTTCAGTACCTATCATGAGAACTGCTCAAATGCAAAACAAATACCCAAATATTTCAACAACAGCAGGGTGAAAAATGACAAGTTTTAAAAGCAAATCCGCCTGCAATTCCAAACTGTTCGTCTTGAAATGTTTGCTGAATCGCTGCTCAATGCCTTTTATTGTTTCGGGATCAGAAAGCGAGGGCTCCAGCTGTACCACACAAAGTTTGCCACCCTTTGCACAAAGGAGTAGTGAACCGAAGGAGCAGGACATGCTTGCACGTAGCGCAGCATGCGCCCGAGAAGGGCAGCACACTGGCAGGACTTGAAAGCGCTGGAACGCCAGCTTGGCGAGACCCCCTCATACCTGTGGGGTGTGAAAAGGCCACTGGTGCTCATCAGCAGACATCAGGATTGAGTTCATCTTATCAAACGGGCCTTTCAGCGTATTGTGAAGCAATTTACCAACCGAAAAAATCATAACGATTTTCCACTTCATTTACTTCAACAGTAGCTACGTAATGTCAATAGTTTTAAACATTTAATTAGACACACCACGTGTTTTATGCTCCACTAATTATATAAAATTGTGCTCAATAATTTTCTTCCCATTGAAACAAACCTTCAGCAGCTGTTAAAACACTAATTGGGCGAATGCCTCCACGCAGCGCATTTGACTGGGAGCCAAGTCCGTTTCTCCTGAACGGTGAGCGGGGTTTTTCCAATATCCGTGATGGAACAGTAAACGCATGTCAATCTGTACCGCGCCGCTTAGCCAAGGGTGAACTCAAAACATTTACTTTGGCTGTCACCTTTAAAAACTAACATAATATATAAAATGCAACAGTTCAGAAAGATGTTTAATTATACTGGGCTCTTAATTTTCCCCGCTTCCATTTTTACCTCCAAAGAGCAGCTAAATTTGACACAGAGCTTGTCATTTACAATCTCATATGAAATCAACACGTTTTATTACATCAGGGCTGCTCTGCAAACATTGTTGCAGTATCACAAATGGAAATGCCCGCTTAAACACTTTGCTGAGCCTGGTATGGATGAGGCCCTTAGTACTGCTATACTATATATTATATGCTGTATGTATTATGTTTCTATAATATTTAAAAAGCTGAGCCATAAACAAATGTGAGCCACAGTATTCTGTGCACACAGTAGCAAGAGATGGGAAAGCTCATTTCAGTCTTCCATGAAAAGATAACTTCAAGAGCTTTACATATTCTTACAAAAAGGCACGATGTTTTACCATCAACAAGTTTTGGGTGATCCTGACCGCAGCCTGAATTGAATCAGCCCCTCTAAATCTCTCAATTGGCTTCATATGGAGCTTTAACCTTGGATGTAACTCCATTAAAATCAGGTTCTCTTAATTAGTAACTAAGTCTGTACAGCTGCAGGCCTAATCCTGTCACTCCTATGAGGATGGAGGCCAAGCAGAGGGAACTGAACAGCCAACAACAGGAATTGTCGGAAATGTTTCCTACCTCAGCAGCCCCCCAAGCCAGCCCTACAGCTCTCTCACATCAGGAGTTTGGTACTGATCACACTGCGATGATTCCAGAGGCCACTTCAGGATTTTGGGGCAGAATCCCTAAAACAAGAAACTGCCCACACTGGCTGTCCTCAGAGATGCACAGTTGCACTTTTCTTTACATCTTTTGCTTGGAATGACCTAGCTGAATGCATGTAAATGGTCTAAAATTCAAAAGAAAACAGATTTACTCTGTCTTTGTCAGAGTTTGAAAAATTTCTGAACATCATCACCTGTATATGATTGTTGCCTCTACAGCACCGAGAGAATGCCTGGCATATTACATAAACTAGATATCTTATATTTTTAGTTTATATCAACTCTTGCTGAATTATGCTAACTATAGGGTTTTTTATTTTTTTCATCATTTCCAGTGATTGGTGATCCAACTTGCAACAGGTCTTCAAAAATACACTGCACGTGGACTTCTTATTTCTTTTACATAGTCCCTATAGTCCATGTAAAACAAGTCATTAATTACTGTTCACAGAAAAATTATAAATTTACCTTAAAGACTGATTATAAACCAGCACCATAGCATTCAATGAAACAATGCCTCAGTTTACAATCCCTTGTTTGTATGAAGCATTAGCTCTGAAAAGAAAATGAATCACAAAGCTTTCCACTAAGATACAAAGCTTGCCAACACTTGTGGGAATCTTTCCAATACACTTCTGGAAAATGAAGGGGGACATGGTCTTGGCTTCCTTTTCTATTGTCATTACTGTCTACACCAGGTGTACCATGGAATGTTATTTTTTAATTTGCATGCTCTGAAGTTAGGTACATCACTAAGAGGGCGTAACTTTAATCCACATACCCCTTCCATCTCTGAAAACTGTCAGAATAGATCTGCTTAAAATAAATAAATACTGAAATGAGATGGGCATGGCCATTTGGCATGGATGTTGAAATATAAGTTACACTGTCAGGACACTGAAGAGGCCTGATACGTAGTCACTAGCAAGCAGAAAGGTCCAGCAGTTTAAAAAACAAACAAACTTGCTTGATTAGTCTGGTTTCTCAAAAAAAAAAAAATCAGAAATCAGGAAATTATTCTGCTAAGGTTGTATATGTTTACGAAGCAATCAGCAAGGAACGGAAAAGAAGCAGTACTTGCAGGAAGAAAAGTTTGGAGAAAACATTAGAAAATACGCCAATATGTACGCAGCTAGAATGCCACCTATAATTTCAGTATATCTGTAAATCTTTCTTGCATGACTGCCTTGACCATCTTTTCCTGGTGTCTGTCTGTACCAGCATATGTATGTTTTTAGTACACAAGATTTTTTCAAGCCTCAGTATTACTCGCTTTTTGTAGCTTGAATAGAGAAAATGAAACGATCATAAGGCCTGACTGAAGAAAAAAAAAAGAAAAAGAAAAAATGAGGTTAGGTCTCAATTGCTGGTGTTCACAGTGGCTTTCAATAGGATCAGCCAGACAGAATTAGTACATGATAGCCACTGTCTCTTTTTTCTTGCTTTTGTGTGGACTTGTTTAATATACTGTAGGGATGTTGCACAGGGATGCCTTGTAACTGTAAGCTTCAAACCTAACAAGTGTCCATTTAAAAAAAGTTTAAGATATGACTTCTATGTTCATCGCTACAGAAAAGTTATATATCCAAAGTAAAACGCATCATGCAAGCTAGCGCTAGGATTTTTTTTTTTTTTTTTTTTTTATTAACTAAAAATTTGTAAAAATNCATCATGCAAGCTAGCGCTAGGTTTTTTTTTTTTTTTTTTTTTTGCATACATATAAAGCTGTGAAAATTCACTTACTGTAGTGCTCTTCCAGAAAATAATAGTGGAAACTACACTAGTGTGGATCAGTTATGCACAGTGCTCTCTTCTGCAACCAGCCCCTGCACAAGCTGATGGACTGTAACTCACAGCAAGAATCCAGTACGTCTTTCCAACGCTCTCACCACATGCAGTCTGAAGATGCGTTTTTGCTTCAGTGCTAATGGGATGATACTTCACTGTCACGTGAACGATCATTTTGAATTCACCTTGCAGATGAAGACTACAATACACAGTGCCAGCTGTGAACGAGCTGAATGAGGTGCTTGAGGGAGCGCAGCTGAACCATCTGCCTCAGCTAAAACACCTTCCTAATTTTTGCTGATGAAACCGTACCACTTCTAGTTACCTGATTTGACCACGGGATGGGATGATATGACTTCCCAATGACCCTTCCAACCTGAACAACCCTGTGATACCTTCAGAAAATTCGTAACAACATCAGGTAGCGGTAACTTCAGTATCTTCACATGCAACTGATTTCCTAAGTCTTCCTTCTTACTGCACGAGGCCACTGCACCCACCTCGTGCAGCCTGGATAACTCAAGGACTTTCTTTTCATGTAGATGCACACCAGAATCCAAGGGCTACAAGGTGGTCCCTGTCCCTTTCCAGCTTCCTCCTGTTTTCCTTATTTACTTCAAGAGAATTTCCTTCATCAGCCACAGTCATGTTCTTAGAAATGCATTTGTTTCAATAAAAATGACTTACTATTTTATGGAAGTCTAAGGCCAATGACCCAAATCCTATAAATCATTACAAATATTTTTTCTCACAGAACCCTAACTAAACTGCTTTTTTCTCAGTAGCAGAGAAAGCATCTTATTATAAACAGTTACATTTTTGCCCACACTAAAAATTCTGTATTAAAAATATACTAAATGAGGGACAGATGTTTAAAACAGTGGACCTACAATGAACTATTAAATATTGCTGGCACAGTGAGTCCTTTGGTACAGTTTAGTCTGTTTTTGCAATAGGCATGTTTTCACAGCTGTAAAAGCACCAGAAATTACTGTCTTTGCTCCAATATTAATATAGAAATCAATGAGAAAATACACCAGACTGCTGAACAGATTAGACTATTGTTCATACATTCTATTATTAAAATCATTTGCTTTTATAAATTAATATTAAATTCAAATGGTTTGAAGTTGTTGGAGAGGACCAGTGTCATTCTGAAGACATGGATTATCTATGTAAAACCAAATAATTCCACTTTCTGTCAAAAGAAAGTTGCAAGCCTTATTAAGAAATCTAACCTGCTACTTAATTTCATGCTCAGTGAGAAAATCTGAACAGCAGCAGCACAGAGAGGATGGACAATCTTGTGTGATATCCTTCCAGACTCAGGCTGAGTACGTAACGTACATGGTGCTCAGGTGAAAGCCCTTTCCCACGGGTACAGGTAGATGTCTGAGAGCTACACGAGCAAGAGCTGAGACAGAGCATGAAAAGCACATTCTGAGGTGCAGTAAATTCTGATATGAATACATGCTAAACATAAATATGAAGGGCAAAGGGATAACATATACAACAGAATGATAATACTAAAATTTGCAGACCTTGATCCAGTAGCTGCAGGGGTGATTTCAGCAAAATTATAACCACTGCAGGACCTGCTCACCACTGTACATTAACATTAATCTGCTGCTCCCATAGGAGGAAATGAGGAGCACGCGCCATCACCACTGCATTTTGGATGTCCTGCTACATTAAAGGTTTAATACCTGCATCCCAGTCCAGTGGCACAGAGCTCCAAAATCAAACATTACAAGTTCATGCTACTGGCCAAATTCTGTCCCAGGCTTTGCTTCATTTACTTGAGTACTAGCTAAGCAAGCTGTGACCATTGTAATCTGATGAAGTGATGGCTGTTTAAGTTTGCAACCAGCCTGAAATAGTAATAGCTATGCGATGTCAGCAGCTCGATTTTAGTGGGTCCCACTTCAACTATCAATTAGGAACATTAATTCTTGTGACACGAAACTCACTTACTTCTCGAAGCAATAAGGACAGGAAACATTACAAAAACCTGCATCTGTTGTTACATCAAGTGTGGAGGACTAGCTTGAGCCTTTGAGGGAACTGGGGAAAAAAAATGAGCCAATTGAATGTATAGGCACCTAATAATTTTTGTTGAAGTTCATGATGGAGAAGGGATGAGCTTCTGGGGAGACAAAGCTTCATTAAAGCCTCCTAAGTCTGGAAACACTGTCTTAAAAGCTGGGGGTTAGGGGGAGGAAATGAGAAGAAAGAGCAGAACAGGACAGAACAGAGGCAAGGACTCTGCATGCTGGACAGACTGACCAAGAGGCAGAATGCTAGCATCTACAGTAACAGAAACAAAATCTCACAAGGCTTGCAGCCCAACAGCACAATTCATACTCAATAAACAAATTCCTTAGACTAGAGGCCTCTTTTATTATTTATTTTTATTTTGCAAGAAATGAGTTTGGCACAAATTTTTCTACTCTCTCCTTGCAACACAGAGTGCTGTGATTTGTAAGCAGCATTTAACAGGACTGTATTTTTACCCAGCCCTTAAAAACAAAACCAGAGAGCCCCACGCATACACAAAAATGAAACTGAAGATGTCGGCAACCCAAGTGAAGCACGATTTTCATCCACTAGGAAGTCCCATGTTACCTGTCTCAAGTAGATCCTTGAGGGCAATTGTGAACCCAGAGACCTAAGGCTCAAAGGAATTCAAGAGATGTGTGGACGAGGCACTAAAGGACATGGTTTACTGATGGGACTCCACAGGCCAGGTTGATAGTTAGACTTGATGATCTTGAAGGTCTTTTCCAACCTAGAACATTCTATGAAACCCTGTGACATAGCTAATTCTTGACTTGAAGGGTTGCCCATGGCAGTGCTGGGAGTCACTCAACACAGTGAGGACAGCTTGCAGTGGCAGCAAAATCAGCGTTCGCAGGCACCAACGCTCATGGCCATGCTGCAGTCTCTGCAAGCATTGCCACCGTGGTGGGAGCGTCCCGCACGCAGCCCCACTGACTTCACCAGCCTGCCCCCAAGGGACGCTGCCATGGTGGCCAGCACAGCCCATCACGTAAGGAAACAAACAGAGCCCTTACCCTCCTGGTTAGAGGAAAGAAGCTCAGGGGCTATAAAACCTGGTGGGGAGAGGGGGAAGGGAAGTAAAAACAATCTCCGAGTAGAAAAACAGGATAAATCCATTGAATAAATTATTTACTGGAATTATTCACTTAGCTTCAATTACAATCCACCCATTCTATCCACCATCTACATTAAATTATAATAAATTCTTCTATTATAGCTTGGCTTCATGCCTGCTGATTTACAATAGCTTATTTATTCACAAAACAAAAGTCTGACGCTGTGTAACCTTCCACGGGCTTTAGATGTGCACACCTGGGTATCTCCAAAAGACAGTTTCTTTTTGAGAAACTCATTGCCCGTTCTAAATTAGGGAGAGAGTGAGCATTTAATATTTAAATTGCTACCAGATATTCTGAACAACATAAAAAAGGCCCAAGATATCAGAATAATCTCAAAACAAAAATATCCTGCTGCTTTCCTGAAGGGTTTGGCATAAGTCCTTTACTAAATACACAAACAGTTCTGAGAATATATACTCTCCATCCTTCAGCCACCAGGTCTCTTTGCTGAACAGATGTTTTAGGATTCTTCTGAATGAAAAATATCTTATTCTACTTTACCAGATCATCTTTGACATTCATAAAGGGCTGTATTTGATAATTAATTAGAGTAGGACACAGAAAAAGGAAAAATTGGATTTTTTTTTTTGTCATATACGTAAGATTAGTTTCCACAGCAACACAAAATGATCTTTTTGCTAGGAATCCCAGTTTGCACTAGGATAAACTGAGCAGAGATTCAAAGTATAAGGTCCACTTACATTGAGAGAACAGCAGGAGGAGTGTGCAATTAAACCAAGGGTTTTCAAATGGGAGAACACTCCTCAATGCCTCCCCTCATCCCCATCTTACTGCAACCACTATTCCTATAAACTAAACATACACTGTATTTTTAATTGGATATACACTTATTTTTACATCTTCCTTGACTTCAGCACAACATGTATTGTATTTTGAAGGAAAAGCAGAAATAAATAATGAAATAATGAGCAAAAAAAATTTTTTTTGTATATTTTAACATTCCCATATGAACCACCGCTACAGAGCAACACACAACCAAGGCCTTACAGATCTGCTTGAGCAGGGGCAGCTGCTGGAGCAGCAGGACATGGGCCAACCGCTACCTGCGTGGGCAATTCTGAAGGCACGACTTAAACCAGCCAGCGGGGATGTGCTCTGAATGGGACAGATTTGTTCTGTCCCTGGTGAAAGATCAAGGCCAACATTATCGGTGCAGAAAACTTCCACCATAAATGTGTATATATATGTTTCGAGATCCTGAACGCACCTCAGAGCCCATTCTGATCCTGACAACCAGAATCCGTGTTCTCAAATCTGTGTCCTAGGGAAGTCGCTAGGGATCATACCAACAAGAGGAAACCAATATGTACATTCTCCCTCGCTCCTTACTGGAGTAGCACTGGGTTTTATTTTTGTTTTACTAATATTGACATATTCTTCTACACTGGAAGTGTTTTTGTAATCCTGACAAAGCACTAGCACTACTTCCTTGTAGTTTCTCTGCTGGTGTCTACTACTATTAAAGGGTAAGCATATATTTCAAAACTATAATTCACTTAGCTAGTTACCAGAGCCAGTATTATGTGGATAAGCTTGATATATCGCTGTTCCAAATCTATCAGAAAACAATTTATGGAATCTAATAACTTAAAAATGAATTGTCTCCAGCAACCATATATTTCACAATAAATGTATGCTCTTTGATCACAACTGACTGTGCTATGTTCTAATTAATTTTTATACAGTACTATGCTATTGCTCCTTAAATAGATTTTATACACAAGACTAATCAGCTAATATTTTCAGCTGCGCCTTTGTCTTTTCACCTTCCAACCAAGTTAAAAATTCACAGATTTCTAGTATTTATGGCATAGCTCTCTACCCATGAGCCATTTCAGTTTATGGAAGCAAAGACCCATATTTCTCCTTTGCTTTCTTGACCTCAACAGGCATATAATATAGATAAACACATCCAGATAGCGTGAGGACTTGCCTCTAGACTAGATGGCCGTGGAAATGAATCCCTCTCTAGCTCTCAATTACTTTCTTGCCCAGTGAAAAACAGAAACACAAACTGCACAACTACTGGAATTACTCCATCTTTGTGTATCCCCCTCCCTGGTGTTCTCAGACATGAATATAGCCATTTGATATTGCTTTATGAAATAGCAGTATAGCCAGCATGGGGGAACATTTTGGTCCTTGAGGAAATGAAGAAAATATCCCATAAATTCCAATGAATTCCCAGTGAGAAAGAGAACAGCAAATTTAGCTTCAGCATCAGCCATCACTGCACAACACAAAATTATTGTTGCATACCATGCAGTCTAGAGACACCAGTAAAGCTGGCAGAACATCCATTTAAGAGAAGGTTGGAAAAGTATCTCTCTAGAGTCGCTTCAGTATGTAAGAATCCTGCCTTGGGACACAGTTGTAGGTCAGATGACCCTTGGAGATCTCTTCTAACATTTTTCTGCAATCCTGTAAGAACTAGGNTTTTTTTTTTTTAATTGGTATTTTAGAAACATTCTTTGCTCTGTGGAGAAACGATGTCAAGAGGCATTCTTACACTTTGATACTGGCTTCCTATGTACAGATGTTGCAATGAGTAAGAATATGCAGAAATTAAATGAACTTTTTGGATTATGGTGAGAGTTTTTTGCACATACAGACCATACAAGACCTTTCATGTTAAATGCCCCAAAATTAAAATCAATTCTGTAACACAGACAGGAAGTCAATGCAATGGGAACCAAATGGCAGTAATGGGACCCAGGTGGTTGGAATGGGTACAAAAAACCACATAGATGGCCATGTACGGCACAAATTGAAGCCTGGAGATGATTATAACTGCAACCTTCCAAAAGAAAGAATGGCTGTACACTGTAAATTGTATCAATGCAAACATCTTGGTATCGTAGCACTGAGGAGAGAGTGAGGAGAAGGGAGTGTATAATTTACTTTACTAATGCAACCTAATGTGTTCATGCTGACTATACCATGTGAAGGATATCAGTACCATATCAGTATAGGGCATCTTATGCATATATTTTAAATCCTGATTAGGATGAGACCTGAGCATAACAGAAGTGGTTCATTCCCCCAGCCAAGATGGAATTCACTTCAAATTTGAGTCAAGATACAAGCAGCCATACTGCTTCAGAAGTCACAGGACAAAATTGTCAGTTTAGTAATAATTAATAATAAGCAGAATCAGAGAAAATCTGTTATTCAGTCAGTAGGGCAAATACATTTAAGCTTTAGTAGCATAATATTGTTTGGGTCACTGAAATTCCTTCATTTACTGATCAGTTTATTCCAAGGCAGAGGGCTAACATCCCTGTAGAAAACAGTCACGTAACAAAGCACACCTAACTGTTAAACAAATCTCTCTTGGATGAAAATGAATACTTTGAAGAGGTGTTTATTTAAGAAAGAGCATCTGCAACTAAGAAATGGTAACAATTAATCTCAGAGAAAGAAAAATAAAATTCCCCAGGATTTCTGGCATTGGATATATGAGGTTAACACCCTGAAAAAAACACAGGCAGACTCATAAGCTTTGTGAGCCCTGACTATCCTCATTGATTGCGGAAGATACACTCACAACATCTAACTAAGAACACGTGCCCAGGGCTTTGCAGACTTGCATTTTATAAAGGTGCCCAACAAAACACATGACATAAGGACAGTATACCGGTTTTAGTAGTCTTCAACCACAGCAGAAAGATTTTCTTGCTACATTTAATAAAGCAGTAGGGCTTGCTTCACCCCTCTGGGATTCTGTGATAGCTGAAGTCTACTTTTGAGTATTTTTTCTGTTGTTTGTTTGTTTTCTAGGAGGAGGAAGTAATTTTTGGGTTTTGTTGTTGTTGTTTTGTTTGTTGTTTTTTTTTAGCAGAGGAGGGAAGGGTAGAGGGTAGACATCACTGTTGTATAGTGTTGCATCAAGGTCTAGTCTGAAATCTTTAGAAACACTTTATATATCCATGTTGTACACTGAAGAAATACCATTTTGGCATCAAGACACTAGCATAGCTACCCTGCCAAAGAATAATGAACCAAAAATTCCCAAAGTCCCAAGTAATGTGGAATTTTTAACTTATTTAAATCTACACTGTCAAAAGAAATTGATATTACTTTCCCTTACTTAGTTGACATATTACCCCAAGCACAGAAAGATTCAAAGTACATATTAATACCACTGTATAGTTTGGGGGTTTGCTGTTTCCCATTGTAGGGACATTCATCTGGGTATATTTCATTGTTTGATAATTTTATCTTTTCTTTTTTAAATGAAAACCAAAGTCTTTGTGGCATATACTATAAAAATAATTTTTAAAAAAATCTGGAAAGAAACTGCAAGGCAACAGTCAGAAATTTGTAAAACCATACAGAATGTAAACAAGAAAGGAACTGAGCACCCTGGATTTTAAAAGCAAACGGAAGCAAAAGTTACGGTTTCAAGATGGTACCAGTAAGTAAGACCAAGAACCAGAGCCAACATTATCAGGTTGACATATAATCTAAAAGCAGACAATGTAGAGAACCCTTTTTTTTTTTTCCCCCCCAAATTAGAAGGTTAAAAATATGAAATGTCAAACTTCTGTAAGACAGAAGAATGGAGAAGAGGAAGGGAATTCATAACACATAAGATGCATAAATACCACCTATACGACCTTGTTGCTGGTACCCAGTTAATACATTTTCTAATGGTCAACAGCCTGAAAGAGCTGGCTGGCATTTACTGTAGTAAGAGAATACATCTAAAGTAAATCCCATGTGAAAAAGAAATCAAAAACATCTGCTAAGAACACAAATGGTTTCTTAGCTAACGTCAACCACGAGAAAGCTTCCAGTAGATCAGCTCAGAGCTTACCAGCAGGTGTTGCTACAATTATTCAGAACAATTAGAGGTGATACTTCCAAACGCATGGAGACAACAGGGCCAATAAGACAAACATGATACCGTCAGCGACTGAAATGTAAGTATTTCTCATAAATCCTTCAAGGACCTGTGTGGCAAAATACTTTAAAAACATCCACCAGGGCCTCAAATTTTACCAGTCATACCCATGTGAAATAATATCCTCCTCCATGAATGATGTTACTGAAATCTCTGAAATGACATGATTTTTAAGATACCACTTTACTATGGAGTAGCATCTCACCTTGACAAGGAGAAATATAAACTAGAGAGAAGAGAGAAAACATACCAGGTAATATTATCAGATAGCACATATTTGAGCGTACTTAAATATTTCTAATAAATGCGAACTTTCATTAATGTTGAAGTATTTATATTCTTTCACTGTATCTGTGTTCCAACTTACAAGAGGGCATAACACTAAGCTCTAATATTTAGAGGCAGATTTGTACTTTGAGTATTTGGTCCCACTGACTATATGTGCAATATTCACCTGCTGGGCATACAGGCTAGTGTCACTTTGTAGAACCACACCAAATACAGCATAAATTTACCTAATCTTAATATCTCCCCTTTCTTCCCATTAATGAACTATATCTTGCACATCCAACAACATTAAGAGTTTTAGGGAACATTCTCAAAAATATGTCCACCTCATGATATGCTCTCCAGCCTAATTTAAATTGTATTCTTTGTTCAGCCATCATTTTAAAAGAAATCAGAGCTTGTTTTTAGTTTCTATGAACCATTCATCTTTCTAATTACCTTGAACTCTAGATGAGAAAAAGTCTATTGAAGATTCAAACTGGAAGTTGTATGACTAGCATCATTATGGATCATTAAATTACTGCTCATGAAAAGCAATCATGGAGGGACTTCTTCACTGAACTGTATCATGATCCTGCATCCCTTGATTTGCTATCTTGCTGGAGTCCCACTGAACAGTTTTACTGACTTCAGTGGGCTCTTTGTCAAAAACACAACCCTCTGTCATTTAAAGCATGCCCTGCATTCCATGGAAAAACAGAAGGGAAAAGAGATAGCAACCTTTGTTTTGTTTGAGTTAGAGAGCTAGGCTGATGCCCAAAGTCTAAAATGTCCACTTATTTTGATGTTATATCATTGAGACATGACCTAGATGTCTGGCCTAAGGACTGAGAGCCCATCCCTCCTCCTGGCCATCTTTTACAAAGCACTGAATGACTCCTGGCAGCTGTATCACCATGGAAGCTATCACAGCAGTGGAATAACAGGTGGAATAACTGCACTAGAGTTGTTGTTGTTTTATAATTAATTTCCTATCATTTATATGCTTAGAGCTGAAAGTTAATTACACGCTCAAGTCACTTATTGTGAGGTTAAATGGCACCAACTCCTTTTCTGCCCAGAATAAGTTACTTCACACATTCTCAGCTTTCATCCTGAAAACACACGTTACCATTTTCCTACAGGAAAGAAGCATTAGCAAAGACTTTCAAAATTCTTCTCAAGATGCAAATTGTTATTTAAGTGGTAGATATTACTTTATTCTAAAGACGCCTGAGGGTGGAAGAAGTAACGATGCTAACTGGCATGAATATTCAAAAATCTACATGAGGGAAATACGACCTGGTAGCGTAAGTCCAGGATGAAAAGTGCTTTAGCAGAAATTACATACTGAAATTCAATATTTATCTTACAATGAATCCAAAGTACATTTTCTCAATCTGTAAAAGTTTAAAACAAACAAACCAAAAAAAAAAGTTGTTCTTCTAACAACCCGCTTTACAAAACACACCTGAAGTCATGCTGTATTCTCCCTGGCTGACATTAGAAAGCAATTAACAATTTTGTTGATGGTCAATAAACCAGAATAGATTCTAGCTCATTTTCTCATACCATTATAGAGCCAGCAAGAGTAAAAGACATCAGCATTTATTTTTGAAGTAAAGAAAGCAGATATCTTGGAATAGAGACAGATTTTAGATCTCTGGAGAAGGATGATAGCATTTGTACACAGTCCTTTTCTGACCGTATATGCACTTTACAAACAGTTCCCCTATCCCACAACATCTTAGCCGGACTAGCTCAACACTGGGAAAATGGCTGTATTTCAAAGAGTATCTCTTTTCAGTCACATTCAGTGGGTATGCTATTTCCTTTCCTTAAACTATTGAAAATGGCTGCAGAAAAACTATTTGACTACTGACCGATGCACGGCCATGCTTAGTGGCTTAAGAAATGGAGTTAGTAGCTGCTATATGAAGCCTCTGCTATTATAAAGTAAGAAGTACCTTTGTTCTGGCTATGTATAGAATAAAGCAAAAAGTCTTGTACCATTTGTGTTTCTTCATCTTTTCGCTAAGCAAAGCTGCACAGTTGGAGAGGTGGCGAGAGCCAGCCGGTGGCACTGCTGCTGCAGCTTACGCTACTTTGGGAGGACTGGGACAGAAGGAGGAGCAGCGTGGCTGGACAGGCCCCGAGGACACACAGGAAAGGTGCTCTGAACAAGGAGGAGATGGGCACTGGCTTTGAACCTGACTTAGAGCCTAGTTGAGACAAGGCAACCCTAAGCAAATACAAGGGAAAACCTTTCACATTCTTTCTATTATCACACTAAGAGAACCTGAGTTTAAGCTATTCTCAACCAATAGGTGGTCCTGCACACTGTGGGTGTAGGAGAGAATCAGCATGAAGAAAGAAAGAAGCTGAACATCAGCTATCACCTACCTGGCCCCACACACCTCCTCAGCACCCAGCAGTACCCCTGCAGGCACCACCTCTTGCCCCAGGCTGCCAAGGGCTGACTGCCGGGAGCACCTACCACAGGCCAGACCCAAAATCCACTGGCCACTGGGGGGTGCAGACAAACCTCGGTTTGGTTTCCTCCAAACCAAGGCACCAGCTTGGCTGCTTCAGCAAAGACTGAAGGACCCACCTCCATGACCATGCGGACGACTTGTAAATGCACTTGCCTCGGCTACAGGCACTTAGCACCAGGAGGAAGAGTATTCTCTCACACACAAGAATTAATTAGCAGAAGAAAGGGTTACAAACTCAATAATTCACACATCCCACATTAATGATTAGCTAACCGGACTGGCCACACAGTTGGTAATTTGATTCGTTGGAGAAGAAAAGGCACTCTATGAACCTTGAAAGGTTTTAGCAGAACTGTGTGTCCCAGGTCACCCTGCTTCCCCCGGCCTTTACCATCTTATTGTCAAGCTCAATTTGCCAGCAAGGTCCTGAGAATAAACACAAA
This sequence comes from Anseranas semipalmata, assembly GCA_013399115.1. Taxonomy (NCBI): domain Eukaryota; kingdom Metazoa; phylum Chordata; class Aves; order Anseriformes; family Anseranatidae; genus Anseranas; species Anseranas semipalmata. Next base: position 72,137 of record VXAA01007421.1, on the reverse strand, counting down.
GATACATTTCAAGGTTAGTAGACAAAACTCCCGCTGGATGTAAGGACAAGCCACTGTAGTGATGAAGTAAAGGAGATGCAGTGATGGAAATTTTGGGGGGGTTAGTAAATGGCATAGCCTTATTCAATTACCACCCTTCATTTATTTTACTGTGGTGATTAATACTTCATCTGTGCCTATGATTGCTAAAAGTAAGCAGAAAAACATTCCTAGGAAGTTGAAGGATATTATTTATGGCTTGGAGGGAAGAATGAATGGTCTGCTAAACAGTCTAGATACTGATATGTAATTTTCCAAGTCAAAGCACTGGGACAATATGCTTGTTAATTAAAAATCACACTTTACACTTATGCTTTGTGAGGTGGGATGAAATACAGTAAATAACTACGATTCACTGGCTTATTTTAATTTTTACAGAAACCATGGTCCCAGTTCAGTGCTCTGGCACATAGTGCAACGTCTAAGTAAAGGGTATGCTGACCTTAAGAGAGAGATTTCAAACATGGCCTGTGGGCCAAGTAACAATCCAGGCTGCAAAGGATTAAGAAAAATCAGAATGTTTTGTCCCTTGCTAAGAGAAATGTATTCGTAAGTGTCAGTTTGACAGAGGAGGCAAGAGGCTGGAGGCTCCAAGAACACGGAGTGGTTGCCTGGTTCTTCCTCTGCACGGTTAATGTTTGAAGCACAGTTTTGTTGAGGTCGTCCACAGTCAAGTCTGCCCATCCTAGCCAATACCAAAGGCACCATATAAACTAAGAAGTGAATTATATGCCCCAACTCTTTTCCCAAACCCTTCTTTTCTGTATAGTCATGCAGGTTTTGAGCATTTGAAGTTCTTGTACTTTAGGAGTTAAAATCTAGATAAGATTTCAAGATGTATCTTGGGCTACCAATACTCAGTAGTTTAACTGTGAACCATAGAGAAGTGTTAACAATGACTTTTTTTTTTTTTTTACAGAAATATTAAACACTTTAAATAAATTAGAAACAGCATTAGACCAAAAATTTACATTTTTTTAAAAGAACAGGCAAGCTTGAGTCTTCTTCATACTGTGAGCACTCACATTTCATTTCGTAGACTAAGAAAAACTCAAAAGGATTGTTCACACAACAAATGTTTTTTCTAAACCAACATTAACAAATGACCATCTGTAATTCTTTGCATTCTTGGTCTGCCAAAAGGAACACTGGTTAAGCAAATAAGTCTTGCTCAAATGAGACTGGACTTCCTGTGCGTGGGGAAAAAAAACATAAAGGTCAGTGATCAAGAGACTCGGCGCCCACAAATAGAGTCTTCTGTAAAAACATATGTTTTTGAATGTGCACCTGCTCTCACGCTAAGCAGTGTTTCACTCGGACATTAAGTACTCTCCTGGTATCCATCCATAACGTTGTGGATGTAACCATTTTAACTACAGTTTGTTAAGCCATAGGGGAAATTCAATGATAAGAGTATTGGTAGTGATTTGCAAACACAAATCAAACTGCAAAATACGATCCTCGCTTCCCATTCAATGAGTAAAGTCCAATGTCAATTCAGTTTTTAAATATCCATGGCAGCACGCCAATAGCATCACTGTATGGGACATCTGCAGACGGGGTTCAGAAGTTCTGAGTTGTGCCTGCCTCTCAGGCTAGTAAGAGAATATGCCCAGCTGTAAATTCAAAGCTGGAAGGAACAGAAAAGGAGGAATCACTTCTAGGAGCCAAAGGGGAGCCCACTTCAATATTGGAAGAGCACTGACTCCCAAAACATAAACAGTTTTCTTTGGTCACGTAAGCCCATTTTTGCTTTTTGATTTGCTCTCAAATTCATTACACAGCCTGAAGAACTCCCGAAGGCATCAGCATCGAGCTGTGGAGATGAAAAGACACAGGTGACACTTTTCTGACACTGAAAAGTATCATGATCAAGGCAACACTGGCATAAAAATTAAATTCTATGCCTGCTTTTCCATCTCTGCATGAGATGGAAACCTATAGGAAAAAAGAAAATAGAACAAAGCGCTGCAGAGAAAGCCAACCTGAGGATGAAAATAAATACTACAATGTTTATTACCAGGAAACAGTTTGCCCCAAGATGGAGTCTGAACAGGGAAAAGCTTAGTACAGATGGCCAGGATTTTATTTATTTATTTATTGAGAAATTTTCGTCTTCAATCTCTTGATGAAACCAAAATCTGTCAAAAACATTTCCTCAAAGATCACAGACGGAAAGAGAATATTATTCCAAAATACCTAATAGCCTACTCTGAATTAAGGAATTTGCATGCAGAAATTAGTATTTTTACAACAGGTAAGTCACGGAAGGACTCAATAGTTGAGATGTTAGAAGAGTCACAATATCTGAGATCTGAGCCTGAATCCCCAGTCCAGTAAGCATCTCAGCACATGTACAGAGAGAAGCAGCCTCGAGCAGATAGGCTGAGGCTTGAGAAGCTCTCTATTTTATAAGCTAGTATGGGAAGTGCTCAGCTACACCATGGGAAATGAGGGCCCACATTCCTGACCTGAATCAGGCAAATCCACAAGATTAAACTTAAATCATTCACCACTCTCTATCAGGCATTTGCTGCTTTGCATATTGTTGTTCTCGTCCTGACTAGAAACTCAGGCCCAGACCCAAGGCATCTTTCCTGATTAAGATTTCTTCAAAACTGACGTGTCATAAGCAATCCTCCCACTCTGGCATGTCACCATTTTCCATCAGAAATGATGCTCAGCTCCCTGTTTCCCCCATGATAAAACCACCAGGAACTACAGATGTTATTTGGGCAGCATACCTTGCATTTGGATCCAAAGGGCTATTTTCAACCAAGGCATACACCTATTTCTATGAAGTTATCTTTACATGTATACATGCATACATATTTGGATATTAATTAATTCTATTCCTCCCTTCCTTTCTTTGCATGTACTTCTTTGGCTAGGCCATAGTCTCATTGATGGTAGGGCCTGGATCTTTTCCTCTTTGTTCAGCACGTAGTATATTGTAAGTGAACACCGTATAGTGCTATTAAAACACAGTACTGTGAACAAAACTCCAGTCCCTTAGTATAGTCTGAGAAATGGTTTTACTGTGCTCATACAACACAAAATAAAACTAATAGCAGGCAATTACCCTGAAATTCTATATTTAGCAATCAGTGGCTATAAGGTAAATAACAGAAAGTTAACTTACGACATGGAGGGGGAAGAAGAAAAGTCATTTTAGGTGACACAGTCTAGTTGATATGGTTAGCAAGCATAGCCAGGAACAGCTCTTGCAAAAGTTACTGTGATGGAAAGATTGCTTTTTGCTGTTATTGTCATAGTCTACACCTTTCACCCAGGAATGCAGAGCATGGATGAAGCTGTTACGTCAACCTGATTACCTGCTTCTGATGGGGAGTTCTCAAAAGGGAACACGAGAGCAAGCAAACACCTGGGCTTATGCCACCTTGGAAACAGCTGCTAAAGCTAGGACATTTTTCAAACTCCAGAATGACCACACAACGGGGCAGGCTCACCTTTGGCATTCAAGCAACAATGAAGATTACCCACATTCAACCCCAAACATGACACAGCATGAAGAGACACAGCCACGCCCGCCATCACCCCTCATGCTCTTACTGCAAATCTGGTGTTTGTTTTGTGGTTTTGACTCCTGTCCTATTTTACTTAGGATTTAAGTGATAAGACACTACTGCCTGGGATATTTTAGAGCCTGATGTGGATGTTGTGAGGCATGACTTTCAATTCACTGTGTGAGGTTTCAGCTTATTTTCCTGTATTTTCACAGGCCACGGAGGCTATAAGAGCAAATGTAGATTTTCAAGTGCAATAACTGCACAATGTGAACACTGGTGGTCTGTTTTGAAGGAACCAATTAACAGGAAGGACTTTGATTCCAAGGTATTTCTACATCTTCACTCCTGCTCCAATTAATAAGGGGAGGCATCACGAAAAAAGTAATCCCTACTCATCTTTCCAGTGAAGCCTTCCTAGCCATTAGTTTTGTAAAATCTCTGGAAGAAAATTTCAACCCCTCTCTGCCTTGGAGTTCACCCTACCCTAGCAGCCCTCCCAGATATATTAACAACAGTTTAACAGCCCCAACATTAACCCCTGCAATACCCAATGCTGTCACAGTTCCTACAGACACCAGTGCTAAAGAGGCAGCGTGTGACTTTTCTCACCCCAGCCCCAGCAGGTAATTGGACTTTCCATGGATAATCCCAGCTATCACAGAGAAAATCTCTGCCTCCACAGTGACCCATTAGCACAGAGTTCACTGATCAGTAGGTTAACATGCCATTAAAGCATCCCTCTGTGGGGCTTAGGAAGGGTCAAGAAAACTCCATCACAAAGAACAAAAATACCTACAGAGCTCATGCGTGGTTATATCAAGATCTTCAGGAGAACAGGTCAAATTCTACTCAGAAGCTATTTGCTTCCCTGGGGCAGGACATCTGCAATATATGCAATCCTGACATCATTCTCCACAAAGACCTTTGAATGCCACTTGAATATGCAAAATCAAAAATGTTTTACTAAATTATATAGGAAAGCAAACAATCGACCTCATTGTAAATTCGGGTGGCTAACATTATACACCAGCTACTCCACAAAAATGTACACACTTGCAGTTTATGGCCCCCGGTTATAAACGTGGCTTACCAACAACAGTTAAGCCACGTTAACACAAGGTAATGATATACACGGAGGCATATATTCTTCTACACTGAAGAGAAGTTGATGCTCTGTAAAAACCATACATATCCTCCAATGGTAAATCATTTGTGTGCCTATTGTAGTAAGAGGCATGGTAATAGTAAAAAAAAAAAAAAAAAAAAAAAAAAAAAAAANAAAAAAAAAAAAAAAAAAAAGAAGTAATACTAAAAAAATAGTAAAATAATAAATACTATACTATATAATACCAAAAAATAGTAAAAACTGTCAGGGCTGTGATCATATAGGTATGTACTGTCATAATAATGAAGCTCTGGAGATGTGGATTAATACCTGTTATTCCACTGTGTACGAATACACCATGCAAAGCCCTTTTTCAACAACTATGTTTTCTCTCACTTCTTAATAGTTGCCTTTGCCAAGATACTAGACAAAAGAACACCCATATCCCCTTCCAACAGAAGCACAGATAAATTTGGGTAAGGAAGAGGGGAAAAAACGGGAAGTTTCAGCTTCATTTATCATTTATTTATAAACCTCAAAGAAATGCCACAGTGCTGTCCTCTATACCTCTGTAAAATTCACTGGTTAAGAGACAGATGATTTTTTTTTTTTTTAAGCAATGCTCATGTACTGGAATAGCTCCATACTTCCATAATGACAGAATTTCCCAGCAGATTAGTTTTATTAGTGTTAATTGTCCATATAACACACATTTCTGTCTTGCCTGTTGCATTTCCCAAAGCAGCTTCTTAACATTTCTAGTGTTTGTGATAACAAGTGTTCTAACCAAAACACAGACTGTATGATACACATAGGAAATAATGATTATCATGGTCATTAAAACACATACACGTTTTTCTACAGGTTCTCATATAAACTGCTTTTCTTCTCTGGAAACCACCACTGTTCTTACACTTTGCTTGGTAAGTCTTAAAGCAGCAGACAGCAGCTTACGTTACGTGCCCTGTGCGTGCAAAATGTTGGTGTTAACAAGTAAAGTTAAGGATCTAACGTGAGCCCTACCTTGCATTTCCTTGTATTTGTTGGTTTGAACCTGAAGCTTAAAGTTATTCTAACACACTTTTGTTTTCAACACATATTCAGTATGTGTCTAACACCCTCTGGAGTTGCAAGCCACCCTCCCACTCACCCCCAAAAAACTTCAACCAGTGCCAAAGTCTATATTTTCTTAACTTAAAGAAGTAATTCCAGGGCTGTCAACTGATAAATTTCATTCAGGGAAATGCTGCGTTCTTTAAGCAACACATTAATCTTCTCTGAGCGAACCATAGTAAACATAAATGTTGAATTGTACAGATTTCACAAGTTGCTGCCAGGAGAGAGTTTTAGAAGAATTATCCCCTTTTTAGGTAACCTGGCTTTTAAAATTACACTCTAGAATATGCAAACAAAGAAGACTAATGAACTCAGCAGCCTGTGTGCGTTCAGGAGCCTGTTGAAAAAGATACTGTGAGTAATGGAAAGAGGTTCATTTTTCAAAAGCTGTATGTAGCTGCCCATGGTAAGCCAGGGAGAATCTTTCTTGCACCTTGGTTATACCAGTTTGCTGTAAACACTCAGTTTCCCTTCTGTTATCAGGCAATACGCAGGGGTGTGTGTTCTATGTCACCTTTAACAATGCAGGAAAGAGGTGGGGGATTTTCCACTTCTAATAACTGGCTCACCTCCCCAGCCTCTTGTCTTTGGTTTTGTTTTTAATAAAAGAAAAAAAAGAACTGAGGTATGCAAGAACATCCATTAACTGCTGTCCTGCTCCTCTTAGAAAAACACAGTTCTTGCAATATTGACCCTGATTACCTAACGCAGACAGAAGTTTGAGTAATTTTTTTTTCCTGTTTCCTGCTACTAAAACCTGTACATACAGGACAGCAGGCTTGTCATGCAAGTACAACCATCTACATACGTCAAGAAATGGATGCTTTAAAGCTTAACCTAGACATCGCTGAGCACTAGTGTTTTAAATGACCCGCACTACTTTCAACTGTGCAGGGGAAGCAGACTGTGTGCATTTCTTCTCGGATGCTAGCTGACCTTTTCAAGCATGTTGCTAAATGAAGAATCAACCTGATATTCCTCTGTAACCGTAGACAAAATCACCGCACGCAGAACATCCTTACGCAGCAGGCAGCGCTGCTCTGTGCTCAAAACATGAACTGAGCTCTCGCTTACTGATGCAACGCCCTTGAAGGGCAGCAAGCCGGCTAGGACGCTGGAGGTAAAAAGGACTAAATCACTTACTTACCCTCAAACGTCTTGTTTTAAATCTGTTGCTTCCACCTGGTCATAACGTGGAGCAGGACTGCTATGATTCGCCAAGAGAAGATTAAACTTGACAAGGGGGATTTATTTAATGTTGCTTAACTAACAGAAATCTGAAATAAAATTGCCTTCAGTTCAGCCAAGATTTCTCCTTCACTCCCTCTCAGTCTCTCTCTTTCCAGGACTGCTACGTAGTGGTCTATAAATATTGGCCCCAACACTTGCTCAGTGCTTTCCCTGCCTGTGGCACAGGTCTGTGTTACTGTACACCGCGGCATGGCTGGGATGAAGTTCTCAGCTGCTCAGACAAAGCCATGGATTGGCTCCCGAGCCTGCAACACCGCCTGCCTGGAAATACCGTTCTGCTGCCAGCTTTACAGATGCTGCGGGCCTTTCCTGGAGGCCCAAATCAGGCACAGAAGGGTAATTATGAGGCTCGTCCGAAGAAAAAAAAAAAAAAAAAAAAAAAAGGTTTTNAAAAAAAAAAAATACAGGTTTTCACAAGCAGGTGGAAAAAAAAGGAGGAGGGAGAAGTGGGAGGAAACACTTTTGTTTCGGCTGAGCAGCCTAATCTTTCCCCCACCACAGTGCATACCTAAATATCATTTATCTGTGATTATAGACTTTAATTCCCAGATAATGTGGATGTCAAAAAAACTCTGCAAAAGCATTTTCTATAAAAGAAGCTCTCCAAAATGGACAAGGTGCATTTTTGTCATAGAACTCAAGGCACGAGCATTAAGATTACATACATATTTGCAGTGTGATGAAAAAAGCACATTAACATCGTCTTGCAAAATTTGTCAGTAGTCAGATATTTGGTGTCCAAATTCATTTCATAATTACGCACAGCATGACAGTAAGCATGAGACATCACTGAGGGTTGGAAACCACAATCGTGCTCCACAGCAAATTTAAACTCCAAAGTTAAAAGTCCTTCCAAAAAACAGAATCACCATCTCCTGCCCATCTCCATGAACCCCTTGAGAAACTGTGCTGTTAAGAGATGGGTGCCTTGCAGCAGAAAACTGAGGCACTCTGAAAAGCAGTTGGCAAGACTAGCATAAACAGCTTTGTATTTGCTGCCTGCACTCAGTTGAACACTGGGGGCAGGTACCACAAATGCAGAGAAGCGTCTTACCTTTAAGACATAACCTTAGCAACAACAGCTGTTAGAAGTGCTCCTAGTACCTTGTTCACAGAGTTAGTGTTCTCCTTCCTTCCTTGATTTTTTTTTATGCTTTTATTTTTTAGCTTGAAAAAATTAGTTTATCATAACTAATACACCAGTACCAAAATAGACTTTGTTTAAAGGTGCATTGTTTATAAAAGGTTGGTTTAGAACCTCTTTATTGATGCCACAGAAACCTTTTATCTATAAATGAAAATGCATTTTGGTGATATAGGTAATTGCTAAACATTGGTGAACAGATGCAAAGTCTTCAAACTAATTTGCTCATCACAAGTTTTTCAGTGATAAAACTTCTCTGCAGAGTTCTCATTCTCAATGCATGTAACTGTACATGACAGTGTTGTAATATCATTCCATCGAACTTTTAAGCTGACACTAACAACTCCCTGAACAACCAGAATCCAGAGTGGTTTAACAGAACAGAGCAGGCAATTTAGGTATTTAACATAGCTTTATGCACAGTACAAGGTCGAAACATATTCTTGGACACCTACATTGGTAAAACAGAGAATTATATTAAATTTTTGGGAATAGAGAATGCCTACAGTTTTAGCCAAACATACACATCCCTCTATCTCTGGAGAAAAAAAAAAAAAAAAGCAGCATCAGTAGGCATTACCATTCCACACAAAAGCAAAAGCAGACGTGTAAACAACAGCAAGAGGAGGATACCATAATTACTTCTGTTAGCGATTACTTTTTACTTAACAATACATTTTGCATTGTGCGTCCGGAGGGGTTTCAACACAGCTGATAAAGCATACATAAACAGCACCACTGACATCAAACAACATAAGGGCAGTGAGATGGCAAAAAACATGAGAACATAACATACTGAAAAAATCAGACATCACTCAAGAGGATGAGAGTTGGAGGGGAGCAAGAGAGGAATAGCAGTGTTAGCCAAACATTCCAGAAAAAAAAAAATCCTTATTTTTTAATCCTTTTTATTTTTTGACAAAATGGTGGTAGAACCTCTTAAAATCCATAGACAGCATAAAATTCCTTTTGACATCTCATCTGTTGGACAAGGTAAGGAGTTGTTTTTTTTGACTTCAAGCAACATTCATTCAACTCACCAGGACAAGAGATTTTCCCAAATACAAGGTCCATTCTCCACCATTATAGGAACTACAAAGTTTGCCTTGAGTTTGAAAACCATATTCACCCAATCTCACATTCTTCTTTTGCATTAAGACCGCTTATTATCCGGATCCTTTCAACAGAAAGGTTAGCCTCATAACCCACAAGGATTAAAACCAAATTATTGTCATTCATCACTTGGAGAATGTCATGACTGTCCCCATTCATTTCATTATTTGAGGAAAAAATTCTTCTCTGTCCCAGTGTTAGCAATGATAATTTACATTAATCTCACAGCTACAGTGTGTATAAAGTAGAAGACTTGGACACTGATTTGGGTCATCCTAATATTGCCTAGAGTTTCTGGAAGCCTCCAACAAAATCTACAATAACAGGAGAGTTTTGGAGGAAATGTCAACTACACATTTCTAGGTCCTTTCCTACTCGGACCAATGGAGTCAGTGAGACAAACAACCATCTGCAAAGTTCAACACATGCAAGGTTTAGCCTGCAGTTTGTGAAAGAAGAATGATAGCTCAAGAAAGTTGTGAATGTGATAGTACTGTTTTTTTGCTCGCTTTTGGCATGCGAGCAAAATTGCTGACCCAGCAAGTCAGCAATTTAATAAGTGTTACTACATCTCTTAAGCTCAAAATCTTAAAATGAAATCTGGTTAGCCCTAGATCTAGATTATACCACAAATACCAATCAAAGATAGCAGGCTTACTTAAGTATGCCAACAGTATCATAAATTTTAAAAGGATGTTGTAGTTATATAACATAATCCCCAGAGGACACTCAGAACTGTGAGTGAACAGTATGGACCAGCACAGTTCCCAAATCCCCTTCTAGCAAGATAAATAATTCCAAAGTTTCATAATCACCTAGTTTGTGTGAAAAAATAAAAACCTGCTGAGTGAAGTAACTTGAAAAAAAGAAAACCAGTAATGTGAAAGATTCAAGTTATTTGGAAAGGAAAAAAGGAATGCATCCATTAGCAAGAAAAGTACTAAAAGGAAAAAAATATTTCCAGTAATTCTGTAAAACTGGAATATTGTAGCAGACACTAAGACCTGAATTGTACCCAGAAACCTAGATTTTTGCAACTATAAACCAGTTTAAATAATGAAAAATATTCCAAATATTCTGTGTATTTTTAAAAGTATCTCATTCTGTTTTTTTATTACAACAGTTATGATTCAGTAAATCATGCCAAAAGCTTTAAAACTACAAAATAGCTTTAAAGTTTAGCAAGTTAAAAAAAAAAAAAAAAAAAACAATTGAAAATTACCTTAACATATCCTGCTTCTACAACCATTCAAACATCCTTATAAAAAATTTCATTACCATGTGAGAAACTCCATCTGTGTCTTCACGGTAAATTGTGTTTTTATTCCCTATAATGAATAAATAAATTAATTTCATCCTCACTTAAATGAAGAGTTCCTGTTTGGCTATTTCTGTCTAACAGGGAAAAAAGTCTACACTAAAAGCCAAACAAAATAATGACTTGATCTTGTAGGTTCAAAAAGTCTCGCTCCTGTGAGACTTACAGACTTAAATCTGTCCTAAGTTCTACCAACAGAGAGACTTTTTCCCATCCTTAGTCAGAACATCTCTACCCTGTGTTATTGCACAGGATCACATACCTCTTCTATTAGCCATGAACAGCTAAAAAATGATATTTCAGACATAATACAAACAAAATACATGTTTATGTGTTTCTGTTTGCATAATGGTCATGTTTTTGTGCTAAGAAAGACTCGTATTGTCAGTTGGTGCTTCTATCCCTACTTCAGGAAACCCAGTGGTTGCTGCTTGGCAGAGATATGGTCACTGTATGCAGGTGGGTCACTACAATGAAAAATGTATAATAGGAATTCTGATATTTTATTTCATATTTAGAAGTACTGAACTTTAGCAGCTTTAGATAACTTCATTTTGATTACAGATATCAAAATGTGAAACTTAGTAAGTTCACAATATTTTTAATTTTCTCAAAAGCATGATTGTATGGCTTGTTTTCCCTTAAATCTACAGTCTTAAAATTAAGAGGAAACATAACAGGCTAAAATAGGAGCATTTAATTTCACAGTGCCCTGGGTCTTATCTTGTCTCTATACGTCACGGAAGACACAGGAAGGTATCAAAGCTAATGGCAGCATTCTTAAAGACAGCTCAGCTGTCTCCTATAGTCGTCAAACATAGCAGAACTAAAAGGAGGGAGGCATTACTTCATTTGACTTTATAGTGTAGACTTGGAAAGTTTCAGGTGTTTTCAGAATTCAGTCTCTCCAGAAAGAAAGTTTAATCTGCAAAAGTAATACAGTACCACCAATTTCTTCCATTTTTTTTCAGGAATTAATACTCATCTGAAGGCTTCTGTAACATTATAGAAATATATTGCTAGAAACCAATTTCTCAGTATCGTAGGCAAGTTAGTCAGTAAAAGATAGAACATATTTGAATTATTTTCAGTATATTTCTATTCGCTGGTTCTGAAAGTTTAAAAACACATCTTTTTTCCTCCAAAACTTTGAATTTCCCCTCAAATTAGAAATTTAAGATATCCTATAAAACCATCACAGAACTAAACTTTATAGGCAGTAGCTGTGTTTTGTAGTTTTAAAAAAAGGAAGTTAAAGATGTATATATTGGAATTAGCTATTGTGTCTCACACTGTAAAAGATGCCTTACGTACTCTTTTAACTGGAAAGGCAAGATATAAATCCATAATAAATCCTCCATAAATCTTTCTGCTGTTTTCTCTGATTAATATATGCTTTAGAAACACTGAATTAGTTGTCTGAGCAGACAACTGAAGCGGTAAGACCAAATGCTATGGCATTCTGTACTGTTACCTTTCAACTTGCCAAGAAAAATAAGAAAAAAAGCACCCCCGAGGGTTTTCATGATATAGCAAAAACTTAGACAAACCTATACTAACCACACAAGGATAGTAACATCTGTCATCTAGACTAGTGCATTTTCAAAGGCAATGTTTGTGAAATTGTGGTCATTCCGAGTTTGATTTCTCAGTCTTCATCATAGCCTACTCCTGTGTACGGTACACAGTATGAAAGCCTATCAGCTGTGCAGACACCACTAAGCAGGGCTTCAGTTTGCTTTTATGAAATCTGGAGAATTTAAAGACATTGCTGGAAGCAATCAGTTCTTCCACATGTTTTGTGACTCAGTACAAGGAGTCACTCAATGCTACACATTGCATATCATCTACAGAATTATGGTAATTACCCAAAATTCTGGCACTGAAATTTGACTTTCAGACTCAAACTTAAAGTGATGTTTCTTCCCATCAGGAGGTTTCTAGCCACTTATAGATTTACAGAAAATAAGATATCTCAAGAAAGCCACTAGGAGGGTGCTTGACAACTAGGGACCTAATTCTGTAGTGTTTCCTCGGTGAACACACACTTTGTCTTAGTGCTGTTGCACTTCACGCAAGATCCACCAAATAAAAGACCCAACCTATCACTGTAGGGCCACATAATTTCTGCAGGAGTAATCCCCTCTGAAGTAACTAAGAGACTATTAAGCCTCTGCACTGGCCAGAATAGCCAACTGGTGGCTTGTCCCAACACAGCTGAAGACAACTGGACTAACTGCTATGTCTAGCTGTAGATATACACCTCAGTCTTCACACCTATTTCTTGATTTCTGTCTGTTATTGTCCTATCTCTAGTTCATGCTCCTGAATTCTTAAAGGCTTGCCCAGTCCTCAGTCTATCTTCTAGTGGAGGCTCTGATGGTCTTAGGATCTCTCCTCCTGTCCTTACCTTATATTCTTTCATATACTCATATCCTTGACTTCTCAACTTACTAAGTTCAGCTCAGGTCTTATCCTGACCACGTTTTCTGACTCCCAACTTGTTCCACCTTGACTTAAAGAAGCTGGCCCCAACTGCCTTTGGGTTCCCTGAGGAGTCAAGGTTCCCCAAGGGCTTTCAACAATTGCCTTCTCTACCTTCCCTATGACATTATGTCATCAACACTTGTAACCAGAAATGTACCAAAGGAACAGAATTTCTCAAAATAAACAAACAAACAAATCAAGCACTAACTCCAAGCTATTCCTACTTACTGTTGTCTGCCCTATCAGAATCCCATCCCAAAAAGTTTTCCTTCAAATCTTATTTCAAGCAGTACAGCATGCAACGCTCATTATAGTTGGTAACAGAAAGTCGTCCTCCCCACTCCTTAGAAAGGGACGATCTGCAGGCATTCGAGGCCAAAGAAATGCCTTTTATATAAACTCTGATGTACTGACTTACCAATACCAAGAAAACATATATACAATGCTTGTTCACGTATACACAATTGCCACTTCTCTTTCATATGATGCATTCTCATGCAGATCTTCAAGAATCTAGCACAGACATTTTAGCAAGAACATAAATAATTCATGGCATACATTTATACCTAGAAATAATGAAAGTGAATTATGTTACAAATTTTAAAGGGCAAGGTCTTAGACTCACTAAACCAGAAGGAATCAGTTAGCCTCTGATGATGTCATTTCTTCACTTCAAAGACCACTAAAATTTGTGGAATTTATAGCAGGGATTTTGTCATGGAATAACAGAACTGTCCAGAAATTGTGAAAACTCATTTCTGCTCCCTGGATGCATTCCATCTTAGGAAAATTACAGTCAATTTGAACTTGATGATCTCTTACTGCAGTGATATCTGTTCACCCCTTGCCTCCTTTCTCTTTGATTTCCAGACAAATTGGGAATTGACATCTGTTTAATCAAAGCGGGAATGGACATGACAGTAATGAACCAACTGGGCAGTGAAGCATACCTTGGGAAGACACCATTAAACAGTGTTTAGGAAGAGAAGCTGTTAAGAATAATTCAATCAACCACTTCATGATATGTTCATTATGAAGATGATTAGCAGAGGATACATTGTAAGAGTTAAACTCCTTGCATCCAAAAAGATAATTTCAAAAAGAAACAAATTTATTCTATCAGACATATTGGGGCAATACTGAAAAGATTATTTTTTTCAAAGTAGTCAGTTACCAGCAGCTTCTATCAGCTCCGCTGGGGACTATCACTGTCTTGAAGAAAAATAACTGACCCCAAATGTTTTTCTTGATTTAAAGATCTTCATTCTTCTACAGATTGCAAACTAAATTACCTTATACTAAGTTATAATGAATCTAACATTTCAGTCAAAACTTTGACAATGTTGCAACTTAAAAAAAAAGAGGAAGTAAAACCACCCCCCAAAAACCACAAACTAGACACCCTAACACTTGCCAACTGCTATGGTGAAACTTTGGATTACAATGCAACACTTCAGACTTCCATGTGAATGGACACTTACATAGCATAGCTAAGGCCACGAAGCTGTATTCCCTTCTGCAGCACTCCCGTACAGTCTATCTCTGGGCACATCCAGTGAAGATTGCTAGGACAGTAGGAAATGAGTAAGTTGAATATTCAAAAACTGGCTTCTGACACCAGCTCCCAAAGCCTACACATGTAATTCAACACTTAATTTCAACCACTTTTGAAAGCACATGCAACCCAGCAGCTTCCAACCAAATCACCTCCATTTGATAAAATTCTGTTATTTGTCTGAATTCAATCATACATCATCTGTCCTACTGCTGCATAGCCACAGGCTATGAGTTCTTCCAATAAAATGTGTTTTGGTTGCTGCTGAGCAATGAAGTAAAAGCTAACCGATTCTGCAAATGATTTTGGTTGCATTTATCAGACACGTCACTGTTTCCTACCATCCTCCTTCAAGTTTAAAAGCCCATCCACATGAAGTGACACCTGGGAAAATGTTGAAAGATGGGGGAGGGAAGGCAGAAGGGTAGAGTGAGTTGTCACAGACCTCCGGTGGAAAAGCAAATGTGCAAAATAATATAATTAGTAGAGATCATTTTCAACACATTAAATTTACAATACATATTCTTCCACATATGCTTTTCTTCAGGAATACATACTGACAGAAGATAATGAGATGCTGCTGTGGAAGGGCACTTGGAAGCAGGTCCTTATTTTTGCACATCCTCCCTTAACCCAGCAATAGAAACCAGATGGCTCCTCCTCTTGCGTAGATTATAAAAACTTCTGATTGCTCATATACATACATATACACATACATCTGTAAAATCATCTATATGCCCAAAAAATAAATCAAGTAATTTGATTAGAATACAGATATAACTCTCTATAAGAGAGAGAGATTCCTAGCAATTCAGCATAGCATGTGTGACACGGTTTGAATTCCACCTGCACACAAACTCTAATGAAAGGATGATCTTCCTTAAAAGATTTCCCTCAATTTTTCTCCTATACTCAAAAACAGGAGTTTAGTCATAGCTAAAATATTGCCATTTTCAAAAGTTCAAGGCATTTTCAACAAGCCCTCAGATGTTCATTAAATGCAGCATCAATAAAATAGCTATTCCTAAAGAAAAGAGCTTACGGAATGGAGAGGAAATAATAAAAACTACAAAAGATCCTGTAATTTTTAATTTCTAACAAAATAATTTGGAAAAAATCCATAGAGAGTAAATTGCACACAGTTTCACACACTGTTCGGTTTCTGAAACATGAAAACCTAAGTCAGTTTTGGTGGAATCTGAACTTCAGGTTCCTATGACTCTGCTTAACTAGTCTTTTCTCCCCCGCAGCCTTAATGTTTTTTGTCAATACACCTTGTTCTCTCCTAGGCCACCCACCTCCTTCACCTCAGCTCTGACAGGAATGATGTCCATTTGTAACATCAGAGTTTTACTTTGATGTGTTGTTTGCAGTGTGCACACAACTAAACCACAACAAGGGAATAAGGAAGATAATCTCACAGTGTTGCCAGTGTTAACTATGAATCTGTTTTCAAACACGCCTCAAAGTATTTAAAATGCCAAAGAAGGAATATGCTAAAAATAAATAGGTAAATAAATTTTCCTTTCTCCTCCTCAAGGATGTCTATTTGAAACTGAATAAGTGCCAAACATTGCAATAAGACTTTATCATATTTAATTCATTCCTATATTATGAACCACCCCAATAACCTTCACTCGGAGTGAATTCTATTTAGCTTTAAAGGATTTATTTGTAGACTGCTCAAAGTAAAACAAAATTTGGATTTTTCAAGTTCTCTCTAGCCCTGTAAATCCTGCACTGTAACAGTTGTTACCTTTTGCTCATAAGGTTAATAGAAAAAAAGACCAATTTTATTCTAATTTACGTTACTTTCTTAAATATGCCCAACTACAGGTTTGTCACATCTGAAGAACTGCAAGGTGCAAAAGGACGCTCACTCTTACAAAACAGGCGGGCTGCACTGTCACGAGGGCTTTCCGAATTTATGAAGTTTTCCTCCAAGCACCATCTAAGGGTCCAAGCCCACAGAACACTGGGTCTACTCAATCAACAATACACTGGAAACAGGGGTTTGTAGAACCAAATGCTATGTGCTCAGCTGAAGCAAACATACAAGAGCATTGCATTCCTTGTAGACTAATGAATACATGTAAAATACACAGTGATGCATGAACTCTCCCTTTACAAGCACAGCCACGGGGAACTGTGCCTCTTGGCTGAAATAGCTGGGAGGGCATCAGGTGGGAAGGGAACACTGAACGTACAGTGGGTCCTGCCAGAGGTCCATTATTAACTGTTCTCTGCCATATTCCTGTTTATGGGCATGCTCCTGCTCTTTCAGCACACTGTTGCTTACCTTTGACTCTAAGGTTCTTTGTTTCCAAGTAGTAAATACTTTGGGCTCCAGGGAGCCTGCAGGAAGATCATACATGACTCTAAAAAAACTTTACTGTTGATAGATTATTGTAAGTGCCTATTCACCATTAGCTGAAATGGTATTAACTGCACACTTAATAAATAGGCTATTTGTTCTTTTCAACTGAAGCAATACTGTAATGGGGCTTCTGAAGAGAAGACCATTAAAAATATAAAGACATCACACAGCGAGTAATTTGGGGAATGTGGTTTCAGTTTTCTGTTCATCCCAGCACAATCAACAAATGCTGCATCAATAAAACTTGCTGCTGCTTGAATAAAAATTGACTGCAGGCCTCATACACTATAAGGGTGATCTTGATGTTTCCCAGAAATAATGCACTGATGTAAATTATAACCACATTAGCATGGCTTTATAACAACATAGCGTAATTTTGCTTCTCTCTGGACAAAAATGGCAGCCTTGGCTATACCAGGGAATAAATGCTGCCCCAAAGCACAAGCCAACGAACACAGTGAAGAGCCCACTTAGCTGCAAACCACCAGCAAGTTGTCAGAGTGGAAGCCATAAGGCTGTTTTTTTTTTTTCCTCCTTATTTCGTTTTTAAAAGGAGACTAATTTCACTTAGAAGTGGAAGAAAGTATTCCCATTTATGTTGTAAGTCAGTCTATTTAAATACTATCTGATACTCACTAAATCTTTGTTACTCAATGCACTGCTTTTAAGACGGCACTTAATAAACTACGTGCAAAATAACTGTCACAATGTCGGCAAGAAGGAAAAACATCATAATTTAAATTGCTTAAAAGAAGCCCACACAATTAAGAAATAAAATGTAAGCATATTGTACAGGAGGAACAGAATAACTAGGAAGGAAGGAAGAGAAAAATTCAAAATATGATTCTAAAGAGTTATTTAAAAAAGAAAAAAAATGACAGAAGGAAGAAAAAATCACCAACCATGGACAGCAATTATAGCAGTTAATCTGCAAGATTCCCAATGAGAAAAAGCAGTATGTATGTAAGAACTAATACTTAAGTGATCCATTCCCATGATAAAAGCCCCCTTATCCTGCCAGTAATCTCCTATTAACATATAAAAATAACCTGATAAAGTAGGATATTCAAAAATTCCTATGTGGTGCATTTGTGTTTCTAAGATGCTTCTGAAGAAATCTTACACAGGGCTTCTACTCAAGCACAGCAAAAGAATACTTGTAAGAACTGATGATGGCCAAACAACATAACTCATTGAGGAACATCTGTTTCTTTATGGCGTTGTATGATAGTGTCGTATATAGCACACATAAGCACAAAGCAATTGAACATTGCAAATAATGTCTGAGTTCCACAGTCCAATATTTATTTCCCAATTTTATCTATCTATCTATCTATATAAAATGAACAGCAAGGTCAAAAAGCAGTGTAAATTTCAGTTATTATTTTTATACATATAATTTTTATTTATTTATATTTTCACTTCACAAGCTTGCTTACTCAAACGTACTGATGTTTTGTTTTCAATGGCAAAGTTTCAGTGCTGTCTGGGAGAGTAAATGATGATACTTATCTACAAATACATTTCTCATAGGTACCTCACTTTGTTTCTGATGTTGGACTTCCCCAAACAGCTGGATGCCTGTGCTCACAGCTAGATACCTGGTGCTGGACAGCTACAGTACTCATGGCAGAGGGAAAAACAGAAGTAATGATATGCAGTGAACTGAGCTTATTTGAATCAGACTAAATATTTGGGTTAGAGTCAAATTCCTTCTAAAACACATGCTGCAGGCATATATATGACAGAAGATGAGTTCATTGGAGGAGAAATATAAAATAAATAAGATTCCAATCCATGTGAAGGGCAAACTAACTCCTTAAGTGTTTCTCAGAAGAAATGCAATTGATTTATTTCTTGCAATCCTATATGAATTACTTTTCTAGAACAGTTAGTTATTGCAACTGGTATCACTCAAGCATGTGTGTGCAGGAAGATTTGATGTTCTCAGTTCTTCAGCTATATTTTACTCATGCATCTTCCTTTTCTTCACAATGAACTCAATCTAAACATCATCACAGTATAGTCTAATGCAAAAGTCTCCTGATTTAAGATTTAGTGCTACTGGGTCAGATGTTACCTTTGGTTATACCAGCAGAAATCCCATACTGACTCTGCTACCAATGACATCTACAGAACCACACACAATCTGCGCTAGTTTTAACAACTCTTTCTACTATCTTGTGGTGAATCATGTCAGCAACACCCAAACTTCACGGAAAGTTTTCATACATCCACACTCTCAAGCTTACTTTCTATGACAAGCCAAGATAGGAAAGGCAGAAGGAACATAAGCATGCTGGGTCTAACCTTGATGCGAAATCTGAACGCGGTCCAAAATGTGCACTCACGTCTGGGACTCCTTGACCTAGTTTACAGGAAGCCATTGATCCACTTACAGAGGGCAAGGGAAAATTAGAGATGAAGTACCACCACCAAGCATGACTTCTAACCAAAAGATGGCTACCATTTACATGAACCCAAAGTGGCTCAAAAAATTACACAATATGAAATTAACACAAATACATTTCAAAAGTGACATTGGCAACAATGAAAAAAATTTCAGTGCCATCTCAATTACTCTTTTAACTAATCCCTTTATCTTTGAGTGCATAAACAGCACACTAATTAATGAAAGGCTGCTCTTATCATTTTACACTAAACTTCCATGCTTTGCATCACTGTGGATCAAGTCTGAAAATGGTCATATATTTATTTCCTTGTTATGGAAAAGGAGAACTACATATACCTTCATAGTAGTCCAATAATTTTTTTAGTCAGTTCTAGTGAGAAATAAGGTATCTTTTAGATAAAACACAACTCCACATTGAATTTATTATTTCATATAATCACAGTATAGTTGGGGTTGGAAGGCACCTTGGAAACAGTTAAATCCAACTGCCCTGCTCAGAGATGGGTCACCTGGAGCAGGTTTCTCAGGGCTGTGGCTACTTGGGTTTTGAATTTCTCCAAGGATGGAGACCCCACAACCGCTCCAGCAAACTTGTGCCAGTGCTCAGTCACCTGCACAGTAATTTTTTCCCCCCTTTTGTTTAAAAGGGCTTTCGTGTATTTCCAGTTGTGCCCATTGCCTCTTGTCCTATCACTAGGTACCACTGAGAAGAGCCTGCGTCCAACTTCTTTACTTCCCCCTTCCAGATATTTACGTTCATTGGTAAGATCTCTCTGAGCCTTCTCCTCTACAGGCTGAAGAGTCCCGGCTCTCTCAGCCTTACTCACTGAAGTGATGCTCCAAGCCCTTCACCATCTTCATGGCCCTTTGCTGGACTCACTCCAGTAGCTTGATGTCTCTCTTGTACTGGGGAGCCCAGCATTGGTCCCAGCACTCCAGCTGTGGCTTACCAGTGCTGAGCAGAAGCGAAGGACCCCTCGCCCTGCTGGCAGCGCGCTGCCTAATGCAGCCCAGGAGGCTGGTGGTGTTCCTTGTCACCAGGGCACACTGCTAGCTGGTGTTTATCTTGTTGCCTTCTTAATCTTTTCTATTCCCTAATTTACTGTTATATGAATATTCTTGTCTTCAGCTCTGACTATATGAGTTTTATGAATTTGAGAGTTATCTTATGGCAGTGAAAATTCCTCTTTAGTCAAACATTCACATAATCACTTCATTTTGCAATCCAAAGCATTTTAAATCTTTTATTATTTTTTTTTTAAGTCATCTAGCCAAAGCTTGGGTTAAAAAAAAAAAAAAAAAGGCACCAAGGAGGGTAGATAGACTTATGACTAATGAATCTACCAAAATAAGTTTAAAAAGACATTGAAAATACATCTGATCTAAACAGTGAACTAGAGAAAAAATAGAAAAAATATACTAAGAAATGAATAGAAAAAAAATCTCAGTGTATCACAACTCCTGGTTGACCAAAGATCGTAATTTATTCAGTCAGGTACAGATGTTTCCACAATTATTCAGTCTTGGACTTGTTTCCCATCACTATTCTCAACATGTTTTTGGAAACTGCTAGCACGTAATGACCAAAAGCCCATGTATCAAAGTGCTAAATTATTAAAAATGAGACTTCAAAGCTGGAGAAGCCATTGGCTATTTCCTTAAAAAAAAAAAAACAAAACTGTTTAAAAATTCTCTGCTTTATGCCCTAATCCCTTCCAAAACCATGATCCACTGGCTACTAGCTGAAAAGAAAAAAAATAGGGGAAAGGCTGTTCTGAACCCTGTTCCATGCAGTTGCAAACTGCTTTTTATGACTAAACAGCAAGGGTGCGCAACATGTGGCAAGAAAGCCAATTATGGCCCATGGGGTTATAAAATGCAGCCAACCACCATCTCTCTCCCTGTAACTACATAACTGATTAAAAACTGATTAACTGTATGTATTGCTTGTTAACACAAACAAGAAAATTTTGTTCAGCTATCCAGGAAGCTGGCAGCCTAGGAAAGCAAGGTTTTGTGGCTTTCTTGTGGCTTAAAAAAAAAAAAGAAGTGTAAATGAAAAGGGAATTCAAAGCTCTGATAGAGTTTGTTGGTTTATGTATGGGAATTTCCAAAATAAGTCCTGCAATTTGAAGGACTATAGGCTCAAGACTCCATAACCTCCAAACTGCTACAAGAGTTCTGCGTGTCAGGAAGCTGAATATCTCCACATATTCTTGCTCTCAGCTGGAGCCTTTCACCCCCCTCCAGCACATTGCATGCTTGCTTCTTTGGGGTGAGCACCGTGGATTTATGCTCCATGATGCTTCACTGCTACTTTCCCTCATATCCCCTGTAATTCCTCCATCTTGCGCAGTTCCCCCTTTGTATACATACCACCAAAATTACAACGACAGGGATCTCAGCAGCTTCCTGCTTTGACATCCAATGGTGTCAAAGGACAATATGCATTTTTGATGTTTCCAAACCATGCTTGAACTAACTATTTGCCCAACTTCAATGGGTGGTTGTCCAGCTGGAAAGGAAAGCATGAAGAGTAACTCGAGCTGACAGGACGGCCTCTTTTCAGGGATGACATTACTTTGACTCTCCCTCTCTTTCACACCCAATTTCTAGTTTTCTTGCAGAAGCTTTGGGTCTTTTTACTTCCAACTGTCACATGATTTAGGTTGAAATTGGTTACCGGCTGTTAAACACTAGTAATACAGACTTAACAGATGGACAGGCAGTGTGGTCACAAAATCCTGATGGGAAACCAGTCTCAGGGGAATTTTGCATTAATATTTCATACACAGTTTTAAGGAAATGTTCAAGCTGTAGGAGTCAAAAGAATTTGGGCACTCCAAAGTAGGCACCCTTAAAATAACTCATTTTATCATCTGTTGTGCCATGTATCACCTTCACAGAATCTCTGATAAAAGTCTGGATGTCTCACATCTGGGGATGCAATCTCTTCATAGGGAAGGCCTGCAAGGGTTTGTGCAGGTGTAGGGAGTTTGGGCTGTCTATGGCCTGTGAAGGAGCACAAGGCTGGGGAGAGCAGGCCAGGGGGAAAGGATAATGGGGTGGTTAACAGCACTTGAAATTGGCAAAGTAGTGACAGATGAGGGTGTGTAGGTTCCTGCACAACAAAGTCAACAAGTGCTTCTTCAGGTGCATCAAGCATGGCATTGTTAGCTGGTTGAGGCAAGTGATTGCCCCGCTCTGCTCTGCATGGGTGCAGCCTCACCTTGAATACTGTGTGCAGTTTTGGACACCACAGTATAAAAAGGACCTAAAAGTATTAGAGTGTCCAAAGGAGGGCACTAACAAAGATGGTAAAGGGTCTAGAGAGGAAGACATATGAAGAGTAGATGACGTTGCTTGGTTTGTTCAGCCTAGAGATGAGGAGACTGAGGGGAGGCCTCATGGCGGCCTGCAGCTTCCTCACGAGGGGAGTGGAGGGGCAGGCGCTGATCTCTGCTCTCTGGTGACAGCGACAGGACCCGAGGGAACGACAGAGCTGTGATAGGGGAGGTTCAGGCTGGATGTCAGGAAAAGGTTCTTCACCAAGAGGGTGGTCAGGCAATGGAACAGGCTCCGCAGGGAAGTGGTCACGGCCCTGAGCCTGCTGGAGTTCAAGATGTGTTTGGACAACACTCTCAGACATATGGTCTGATTTTTGGGTGGTCCTGTGCGGACCCAGGAGTTGGACTTAATGATCCTTGTGGGTCCCTTCCAACTCAGGATATTCTGTGATTCTATGATTCATCAGTCCTTCAGCAAACAGACATCCCAGCCACATTTGTCATTTGTAACTGAGGTCCAAGTGGACAAGAAGGTCTCAGCACAAAAACATTCACCTGGGAGGAAGAGAGGTGGCATTTTCTCACAGACAGGAGAAAAAAATATATATATATTTTTTGAAGTGTATGAAATATTTGTCTTTGTGCTCCTCATTCTAACAATGAAGAAAATACTTTGCTTAGCAGTGACAACTGTTTTAAAAGCATTAATTTAAGATAGTTACAGAAGCTGGTATGTTATCTACTGCAAAACAGCAGAATAGAGAATGAAAAATCCAGCTTGTCTGACCTTTTCTTTCTGGATGCTCATGACAAACTGTTAGATTATTTGCCAAAGGTAAGCAATATTTCTTCATTCTTCATTTAGCTAAAAATAAAACAGCTCAAACATAAGCTACAAATAAGCAAAATTCTGAATGAAAACATCCTGGAAATTACATATAGTTCAACCAAAGTTGAATTTATAGTAACAGAGTTATAGTTCAGTTCGTCTACAAAAATACCATCTTTTGTTTGCTAAGGCATGAATGCAGTACATAAGGAGTCACGCACTTTTGAAATAAGATAGCTTTAGAAACAAAACAAAACAAAAAATTACATTTTTCTGTAACCAGGAGCTGAGACAGAGAAAAGTCATTTTAGTCATAATAGCTAGCGATAGAAATGTGTTTGGGATTATTATGTCCTCTTCCAATGAATGAAAGATATGGAGTCCAATGGAAAAATGTCAGATACTTAATGCAATCTGAACCAGAAGGTTGCAAACCTCCAGAAAATGTCACTGATTAGATAACACGCGACTCACTGAACTGACATTAGACAAAAGCACTTCTATCTCCTCCTGGGGCGGGGGGGAGATGGGAGAAGAACAGAGAGGAGGAAGCTGCTGAATTATCACCAGAAAGAGAGGGGAAGCCTCCCCCAGAGAGCACCAGAAGAATTGGGATAAAGCAGAAAGACTAAACTACTTAGCCAGCAATAACTTGGGGGGGGGAACAGAGGAAAGAGGAGAGAGGAGGATCAAATTCCCAACCAAGAGCAGGAAAGGATGCCCAAGGAATGAGTACATTTTTCACAGCCCAAGGAAACAGCAGGAGAAAAGGGGTCTTGAAAGTGGTGTGCAGGGGGGCTCCTGTGTGCATGGATACAAACAGATGTGAGGATTCATAATGAAGCGTCCTGTGAGAAGGAGAAGAGGAAACATTCCAAGAGTTTTCTGGAGGAATAAAAAAGTAAGTTCCTTGAGATGTTTGCAAAGTGCAAATATTAAAAAGTAGGATTAATGTAC
This sequence comes from Anseranas semipalmata, assembly GCA_013399115.1. Taxonomy (NCBI): domain Eukaryota; kingdom Metazoa; phylum Chordata; class Aves; order Anseriformes; family Anseranatidae; genus Anseranas; species Anseranas semipalmata. The sequence continues at coordinate 47,616 of VXAA01007421.1, read as the reverse complement.
ATGTGCTAAGATTTCCAGAAGTTCACACACTTTATAGCAACTAGAGCTAAGTCCCAACTACTAATGTACATGGAAAAGAAAAAAGAAAGGACTTTTGCTGAAGTAGAAAAATAAAACTAATTTACCACCTAGAAAAGAAGCATTTGTCAAGAGGATAGTATTATGGATAAAGACAGGAACAAGAAGTCCGTGTTGCAAGACTCTTCTTTGAAAAGTTAAAAATAATATAAGCTGTATTTTCCTTTCACTTACTGAAGAAAACAAAACCAGTGAATTGCATTTCTGTCATCACAACATTCAAAGTAGTTAAGTGAAAACTAGTGTGCAATAAAAAAGTTATATATCCATATTACATACATAAAAGACACCAATCAAAGTTTTCACTTCAATCTCACTGCTTCCATAATTTTTGTAGCTCAAATTTTATCATCACAAAGCTATTTAGATTCAATAGGCTGGCTCCCAAGCTTGTTTCATCAGCAAAAAAACAATTACATGTTATTTATTATTAGAAGCCTAGATTTGGCAAAAGTCAACAAGACACATACATTTGAAATTAGGGCAATAGAGTATCTCTGAATTACTACCACATGTGCCGCAAATTATATTCCGGGAGGCACCAGTTCCAACATTCAGAGCCTCCATGCACATTACACTGAAGTGCAGTTTACAGCAGACCTTACACATTAAGCTTCCATGGTGGTAGTTGTGTGGCTTATTTTATTTTTTAAAGAGATTTGGATAGCAGTGATTTGTCCCATACACACAGTCCTTATACATAATAGACTGTATTAGGATCTGTGGTCTGCCTATTCAGTACCATTTTATTTATTTTGTCTCTTTCCTTGACTTTTCTTGGCCATATCCGCCATTTATTTGCTTATACCAGACTTGCATCTTGTATTTTTGTATGCCACAATATATATTAACACTATGCTTTAACTTTTGGTTAGCTCTGAAGTGGTCAGGCAGTTGGATTAGATGATCTTTGTAGGTCCCTTCCAACTGAACCATTCTATTCTATTTGTACTTCATCTCCCAAACAGTACTTTACACTACACGTGCATTGTTTTTCTTCTCCATCCTTGTGCCTCAGCACACGTGCTATAATCAAGTCTTGGCGGGGAAAAAAAGGCCTATCCACCCACTCAACTTGACAAATGCCAAGAGGTCTTCAGATTTAAGTTCAGATTTAAGCTTTCTTTTGGCTGCAAAACGATCTTCCCAACATGAATGGGGAGTAAACATCACAGCTGGCTTCTCATGTTCACAAGCAAGTAAACAATTTTTGAAACCTCTTCAGTTGCAGAAATGCACGCCAAACTGTAGCAGATCACAGCGGCTAATAAGAACCACACCAGATGCAACGAAAGCATCCAGGAAGTGCTACTCATAGGTACGGTGTACAACACAGTGGCAGCAGAGCAATGAAAACACGCCTGCTCCCACTACCACAGAATGCACAGCAGAAAGGATACCTTCCACCTCTTTTGCTATGGGGTAGCAGGGTTCGGGCTTTTTTCAAGCTCATTTGTCACTTCACACATGGAAGTCACTATCAAGAAGCATCCCACCCTTCCGGTCATCTCAGACCTGTGACAGAACAGCCAAAGAAATCCCAGTACTAGGGGAGGGCAGGATTCAGAGAATAGAACTTAGAACAGAGGAGGACTCAGCATATCAGTGTCTGCTGAATGGTCAGAGCCGAAAGAGGTTGAGGCTAAAGACTTCAAAGATATTTGGGGATCTACAGGAAGAAGTGGAGCATCTCACAGCAATCGAGACCAAACAAGGAATAAATTTTTCATGTGGATGCCTAAAAATAAAGGGGACAGAACATACTGCATGGAAGCAGTGTCTGAGAAAGCACAGTTATAACCTTTTCTTCCTCGCACCTTTCTTCCCTCACTTATTTTTAGTCCACTTAACAGAGACATCCTTTTTTCATGTTCAAATCCAAGTCCTCCTTAATCACTGTCTATGAACACAACCGGGAGAACAGCAGCCCAAGTATTTTTTGCCTGGCACGTAGGCACAGGATACATTTTTCAGGCCCTGGCTTCAGCCTCGGTCTCTGGTCCAGCTCCTTGAGAAGACAGGACAACTCATTCACACCTCATTCTGCACAACAGGCTGAGAGAACAATTTGTTCCCTTGTTGCAACAGCAAGAAAGGCCAGACTGTCTCAGGACTGCACGGTAGCCCTGGATTCACCCTGCAGTTAGTCTTCAGCAACTAACAGGCATTAGTATAGCACTGTTAAAGCAGTGAAGATACCAAAACAATTAAACAAAGGACACCGATGAGCTTGTAACTGAACTTTTTCACTTTAATAACATTTATTGTTCCAGAAGAGGCAAATCCCACCAAGAACAGTACAAGAACTACAGCTATCACACATGGTCCAGAGAGAAGTAACCACTCTGCGTGTAGTAGTGCCCACTGCACCAAGGAAACACCAGGCAAAACATAGCTAGAGAACAGCAAATAGAAAAACAAGCCCAAATAAACAGGGTTTATATGAAGCACCTTGGGAGTAGAGGAATGGAAAGGCAACAGCTTCACAAATGCTGTTTTCACAGTGTCCTCATGGGTGGACTTGGCAGGACCTGCAGCCTGGTAAGCTGCGTGCCCACGGGCACCCACACAGCCCCTCAGTGTTACAACCAAACTGTCCCCGCCCCCCCCAGCGAATTTAGGGCCCTCAATAAGTTCAAAAACAGCATTTGTCCTCATACGCTGTACAAGGAAGCCAAGTACTCTCACACATTCCCCACTCCCAACCCACAGCAAAGAAGCTTTCCTTTGTCCACTATTTGATAGTCCACTGGTACAAAGTCTAGTCCCAAAAAGTCATTCAATAAGCTGTTTTCCTTCAGTCTGTGGTAATAAAACTATACAACACTATAAACATTTTCCGCATTTGACTCCAAGATGTTTGGCACTCTAGCTGGAAACACTGCTCCTTTTGTTTTTACATTACAGCAGACCACTTTGGACCCACTTTCCATCAAGACGCTAAATATTTTTGTCTTCTATTTTGTGCTTGGTGAGCCCTTTCTAAAACCAGTCAAGAGACTTATGAGCAGCTATTGGGAGAACATCAATGCTCCAGGCCTAAGCACATCACAAATCAGACTCATCAGAAAAGCAGAGCTATGCCCAGGGAATGATTTTCCCTTCTGTAACCCTTCCAGTGCAGGGGCTGGCCATGTAAGAAAGATTAGTGTTAACAGGAGATAGGATCTACATCTCTTAAGCGGTGAGGAAACAGAACCCACAGAGGCAAAATTTCCTTTTCATGTAAAGTTTAAAGCTGAGGAAAGCCATAAACTCTCTGATGAGTGTTGACAGTCTGTGTCTAAGGAGTCATCTTTCTACTTGAACATTTTCTCCTTTTCTGTCCAAATGCAGGACCCCCATGTCTGAGAAGTGCAGGGCAGGTAAAGCATGAGCAGAGTTACAGTGTATGAAATTCAACAAAGCACTGTCCCCATGCAGCGGCTGGTTTTTCTGCTGGCCCTGTCAACAGGAATGCTAATGTTTCAGTCAAAGAGAGGTAATATCTTTTATTAGACCATCTCCTACAGCTGGAAAAAACAGACAAGTTTTTGGGCACAAAAAGCCTTTCTTGCACAGACCTGAAGAAGGGCTTGGTTGTCAGAAAGTCTTTTTTTTTCCAGCTCTATTGATTCATCTAATAAAAGATACTACCTCTCCCTACAAACCCTGCCCCACTTAACAGTCTTTGAACATTGGGGCTACAAAAGTGATACTATTCCATTCTGGTTGTGCTAATGGCTTGCAGTATAGACTTTTTCAGTAAAATTTTCTCTAATGGGCATCAATTCATTCCACAGAGAACAGGCTAGTGGCTTTAAAGGCAACAACTGATTATAAATTACTCTCATTACCAACATGATCAAGCCTGAAGCTGATGGTGATGAAGAACATAAACCCCCCCCACACAGAACACCAAGCCCTCTTATTCAGACCAACCATCAGAATACCCTCCAAATATGACCAATACAACAATATTAGAAGATTCCGTGAGAGCACAAATTCCTGACTATCTACTAAAGGAGCAGCAAAACAATCCCAGTAGGAGATTTTTAATAGGACTAATGAGATAAAGATATTTTTGGTTAAGGACACATCCGCAAACTTTCTCCTACGTTGTGGCAACACTGCCAGGCTTATACAAGGACTGGTCTTGGCAAGTGGTACTCTAACACGTGAGCTGCACCCTAAAGCGTTTGTCATGAGGAACATTGAAAGCCTTTCAAATACTGTGGGCCTCAGAAAGGTCTTTGTCTCTTACATATTTTGACATTCTGATTATTTCTGGATGAAATAGCTATCTGACCTGTTTCATGCTCAGGGACTGTAGCTAGGATATACAATAAACATCTGAAAACTCATGTTCAGCTAATTAAAACATACATTTCTTCCCATAGTCTACCATAAACTTTAGCACAAATCTAGCTGAAAAACACCTGTACTGTACATGAGAAAAATCAATGATCACCATGAACATACAATTTACTGTTATTTATTTATAGAACATACTGAATTTAAGCACTCATCATTGCCATCTCCTCTCATTCAAACATTCATGCTTTCATTAGCATAGCCATTTCAGGTTTAACCTTCTAAGGCACCTCTCAATAGGAAGAACACCATTAGGTAATTTTTCACTGAATTACAGTGAATTTTGGACATATTCTATTACAAAGACACATTCTGAGTTTTATTTTGGAGTCCTACAAAGCAAAACATGAAACATTTTTCATGAAGGGCAGAACTTTTATTTCCCAGATCTCTTTGTATTCAAATTACAAATACATGAGCCATTTATTTGATTCAGTGCTGTAACTATAGATTAATTATATTCATTTTCATGAAATTTCTCCATTATTTTGTTCTGCCACACAGATCAGAATGGATGTGGTCATTATCATTAAACACTTTGATACTGTATATATTGTAGATTATAACTATCAATGACTGTAAAATCATTTTCCACAGTAAAGTGTATCAACTCTACAGGATGCCTGATAATTTGCATTTTTTAAATAAAAAGAATATCCATAAAGTATCTTTATTTTGTAGACAATTTTTTTTATAAGTTAGCTAATATTTGTCTAACATATTTAAAATCTATCAAAATACATATTTATGCAAATAACACTTACTCTCTTAAACTTACCTTTTGGAGAAGGAATGGAAAAACTGTTTTGTAAAGAAGTTTATTTACTGAAATGAACTAGTCTACAGCCTGTTGGTAGACCACATATAAGCCAAGCTGACTAGAAACGCAATGCCAGAGAGCAAAAATTTCTAAAATGATATGGGAGTTGAGGAAAGGGGAAGGAAGAAATTAATTTCTGCATGTTTATAAAAGAAAAGTGGTAAGCTAAAAATCAGTACAGCTTTCCTCCACATTGGTGAACTTTAGGGTAATGGACAAATTACACAAGATGCTTCCCTCAGGGCAGAAGAGGTACGATAAGAACTACAATCTGAAAATACTTTCTATATAACATGGTGTTTCTTCATTTTGCTTTCTAATTATCTTTTAAAAAAAAGTTAAAATGGTACGTAGATTTTGTTCCATTGGACATCAGATGTTTTTATTTTTATTTTTATACTCCTTTCAACATAAACAAGAAAAGAATGATAAAAAAGAACCCACAGAAATCATTTACTGTTGGAATGAAACTGGATTTGTGTTAATCATACCACCCCAGCCAATGTGGGCTGGCCTTCAAAACTAGGTCAGGTTTGAAAGTGTCCTCCTACCCCGAGTGTTGTATGGCACAGAAGCCATAGATGGACACCAAACATTAGTCACTTGGTACTATGGAGTATCAGATGTTTAAAAGAATGACTTTTTTGTAGGCAGTCACCTTACATTGTTCACCTGATGTATTCAGCTTTCTGTGAATACAAACCTGATAGTAATTTTCACATGTTCTGTCACATTGAGCTTAATAATATTAGTATTACATATATATTATGTGCTTCCGAATCTCCTTTAGGACATGTTTGTAGAACAGATCAGGCAGTCTTCTGTGAAGTTCCTGCTAGATGAACAAGGAGGGCTCATAACTGATAATCCCCAGAAGGTATTAGTTATACTTTTTATGAAATTATTTCTCTATACGCAGCCACAAAATGGGCACCTGATGAACACCACAGACAGGGACAATGCAGCCCTGTCCTTATCTAGCTTCCTATTGCAAGGTTAGCATTGATTTTCTTTTAGTACTTTTCAGCTAGCTCACAATCACCTACCTTGTGCATAAGCAATCCCTTTGCATCACAAAGATGAGAGAGGCGCTTAGTTGCTGGATTTTCTTCCACACAGAGAAAGCACCACAAAAGACACGGGACTAAGGTAACAGCATTGAGTATGAATCTTTTTATGGCCGTACCACACCATAAGTCTTGGCAGGTCTGTAAGTCAGGTCACCCCCAGTCAGATTGGCCACTCTGAGCAACAATTACCAGTGTTGTCTCCTTACTCAAGGTAGAGCACCCAGGTGAGTTGGCTGTTAACTCCTGTCTTGCTGGATGCCAGGAGTGACCAATAAGCATTTTGCTATTCTGTGCAGCACTGCATGTCTCTATCTAGAGCCATGTAAAAGATATGCTTTGGTTAAACCCGCTAGTTTTGTTACACCAAACACAGATATTGCTAACTGGAACACATCAGACTTCACGTTCAGTTTGTACACACCACCTAAAAGATACTGAGACTCCAATCAAGGTATTCCAGACAAAACCCAATATAACAATACAAGTGCCCCCATCCTTCTTTGACACCTTTCAGATGAAGCCAGACAGAAAATTAAGCATAACAATGATAGTGACAAATTCCTAGTTTTATTTAATACTATAGTCTCTCTGTAAAGTGACCTCTAAAGCATCACTGAACCCCCGGATGCACAGAGAAACAACGAAGCAAGTCTCCTTGACCTGAACTATAAGAATTGAAAAGAACTTTAAAACCTCTATGTGCAGTCTGCATAATAATGATATTAGAAAAAAAAAAAAAAAAAAGTACAATAAAATACTTCATGCAAATTGCCATCTGGGCCAGGAAACTGAGTACAACACTGTTTTCATCATCTTTTATGATGCACAGTTTAGGTCGGGGAGGGGGAGAAGGAAATGGGACCAACCTTTGACCAGTATGACAGCAGCATAAGTAATCCCTTATTGCATTATGAAACGATTCATACAAGGGGACCTGTTACATTACTGGCCTGTTAACAGTATCACAGCTCCTTACTTTGACTTTTTTTCATTTTGTTTTACATCAGACAAGCCTATTGCTGTCATTTGTAGAGAACAGAAAAGCTGCTACAGTTTTAATATAAAACACAGGAAAAAAATACACAGCAGCTGTTCATATTTGCTAGGAAGTCTGTTATAATAATGATGTCATGGAAAAATGCTGGAATCCATTAAAATGGATCAGACAGGCAAGCCATTCAAAGCCTTCAAACAATATGCACATACAAGTTGCACCATGTACCTTACATTAAAATAACAGGCAAAGAGTGGAGTTCTTTAAAAATATCATTCAGAACAGGCCACTGAAGCCATTTCATAGCTTTATTTCAATAAATTCAGTTTACTACTGGAACTACCCAATAAAGCAAAAATATAAAAGCTACAACCAGCTCACTGTCAAATAAGCTCATTTTCACCTATAAAAGCATTTAAATTTATTCTGAAATCACAGGCTCAAGCCGCATAGGAATTAAGAGCTCTTCCATTGATAAATGAGATACTTGAGCACCAGCTATCAACTTAACCTCATTAGGAAGGACGATATTTGGGGTGTGGGGGTGTATTTTTCCTAAGCAGGGAATTAAAGCACGTAGTTCAGAGGAGTCCCATCCAGGCACTCAGTTTGACCTATAATTAGCGATCAGACATTCTTCATTTGCATGATGCTACTCCTGGGCCCTAGCAAGTTTGCACCTCTTGCTGCAGCTTGCTTGCATACCACTCCACAGACTGAACAGCACAAGGCTTGCTCAAACATTATGCTTTGTCTTCCCTGGGGTACATCAAAAAGTGAAGGGTTTGTGGTGGAAACCAGATAAATTTGGTGGTTACGTGAATGTCTCAGCAACTATCTTTATGTTGTCCCATTTCTGATAAACTACACCTTCCTCCCTAAGGCTATCATTAGAAATGGTTTTCTGATGGTGGCCTAAATACGTCTACCTAATATATACAAAAGCACTTAGCACAACATGCATGTATTTCTGATGATGTGAGATCATATTTTGACCCCACATTTTTTAAAACATTCAAGCTGACTTTTATTTTTCCAGCTCCAGAATATGCAAAGCAAGACTAATCATGTTTAATATTTTAAAGTCACAATAAAAATACACAGACCAAAAAAAAGCAGACAAATACCACAGGCAAAGTTTTAACTTGTATACTGGGAGGGCAGAAAGAGCAAGAGCTGTATTCTTCAAGACAAGAGAGCAGACCCTCAGCTCAACAGCAGCAGTGAACGGTTTGGAAAGCAAGAATCCTACCTTTCCTTGTGCTTTGCCAAACTACAATGAAGTCAACGATATGTGAGGTCAAATTCTGAATATTCTGGGATACACTGATGAGGTCACGTGTAAAATGACTATATTATAGAGGTAAGCATTCTAGATTTGAGATTGAGTAAAAGTTGATACAACATTCTTAAATTTCTTCCTTTTCAAACTATCCAATTTTGTACCTTATACTGTTAATTACAAAATGCCATCTACAAACAAAACAAAATCAATGAAAATACTTGGAGACTCCAAAAATGAATGAAATTGCACATTGGTTTAAAGTGATAAGTCTATCAAGTCACCTGAGATGTTTGATTATAGTCCTAGTCTGTTATGCATATCACGTAAGAGACTATACTCTGTATTAAACTACATTCAACACTGCAATAACTATCTTTACAAGAAAGAATTACTAGCAAAATTCCAAACCAAAATTCAAATTGCTAATATTAATATAAAAATTGATGATAGCTTCACAGGTGCATTCACATTGAGGTACATACAAGTAAATTTGAGTTCGTACAGGTCTAGCTGCCAAACCAGAATCCTACTATTTTGCACAAGTTTCCAGCCCCACTAAAAGCAATAGGTTGTGTGTGCAAGTAGCTCTGTGCATTTAACTGAAGGTTCAAAAGATTTAAGCCAGAGGTAAGTACAGTAAAATGAGCCTGAATGCCTTATCTTAGGCACCCACGGTATTCATAAATTTTGACTTTATACTGTTATTGGATATAATAAAATAGTGTTAACATTTAAGATGAACATTCAGGGCAAACTTATAAACTATTCAGTGATTAATGCCCTTGTCTCATGTTTTCAATTTTCATTGCTACTGGAGGTCATATGTTATGATGTCAGCTTGAATCTGGATTTCCATTTTGAGCAAATCTAATTTAAAATTATGATACTAAGGCATATGGTAAAAACTGTTCTTAAAAAAAAAAATCTTTTAGTTCTATAGAGTAAGTTTATTCACTCTGTTACTAGGGTAATCTCATATTCTAAAACTACTTACTCATCAAGCACACACAGTTCAGGCATATCAAACATGCCATAAGTCGAACTTGCAGGAATAAGATTTATCTACATTGAGATGCGACATTACACTTGCCAACTTTGAGTGCAGGGGTTTGTAGGACTGGGCCAATGACAGGAAATTAATTAACTCCCCAGAGCGTAATGCTAATTGAATTTGCCAAAAGGATCGAGGAGGAGGAAGAACCAGAACCTTGAAAAGAGCTCTGAGCTGGAGGGAGGCTCAGAGAATATGCTCCTTTGGAGCCAGTGTGATGGAGATGTTTCATGGGGTCTGACACTCAAGGGACACTCACCCATTTATTCTGCCCTGCTCAGCAGCCTGGAGTACTCCTTACCGACTTGCAAGAAACAGTTCTCTGAGACAGGCGAGTTGAGCTACCTGGTTGCCACCAAAGGGACTGCTCTGCTCTCCTCTCCCAGTGCCATCCCTACAGTCCTGTCCTCACCCTCCCTCTTTTTGCCTTGGACTACCACTATTTTTCTCACGACCCTGCTTGTGACACCAACTTACAAAGCTAAGCCACATGACAGCTACCTCCTCTTTCTCCCTCCACAACCTCCCTGGTCTACCCAAACCAAAATAAATAGATTTCAGGTGTTTTTTCTCCCCAGGAAACTCTCTATGGACTCAATAAAAGCCAGCTCAAAAATCAGAGTGGTTTCAAACCCAGGCCACGGAGCAACACTTTTCTGAGTACTGCCAAGGTTATTCCATAATATTGATTGCTTGCAGGGCTGGGGGAGGATATTCAGTTCTGCTGATGATTCATAAGGAATAAAAGAAACCAGGCATACCTTATCTCAGTTGTATTGGCTCTGTGTGAAACATTAGGAGAAAATCATTCCAGCTGTTGAAGTTACTAAGTTTAACATTATATAACTATTATATAATACTTATTATTATATTATTATTTCTCCTCTCCACAAAAGAAATATCTGCAGAAGACCACAATTAAGTTTAAGTCCTTCTCAAAGCAAAACCAAGCTCAAATAGGTTTTTCAGATGCACAATGCATGAAAGACCAGACCTATTGTTACTGTAAAAGTCAATAATAAATGATAGGAAAAAGTAACAAGTAGTAGTGCAGATATACAATAAAATATTTATATGCAGCCTTTGAAGTACAACAGTTCCCTATATTGGCCAAGCAGTAGCAGACATCAGCTGTACAACACATTGGAGCTACTTCAACCATCACATGGGGAGGGCATTCAAAATTTAAGTAGTCACTAAAACCTCACAGTTTGACTTCAATTATAAATGGTCAAATGTTAAAATGTTATTGTCAAGAGAGTGGACAATCCTCTATAGCATTTTACAGGTAGAATCTTATGGTACAGTGTATGCCAGCTCAAAATTCTTGTATCATATGCAAGTATAATGCTAGAAGTAATACTAAAAAGAATTACATAGAAAAAGTATGCATTTACTCATGGTCCTTTCTGTGTACAACTTATAGTGCATTTTCTTTCTAAAATGATTGAAATGGCTTGTCACATAACATAAGATGTCCAAGATAACCCCTTGTTCCAGAGAGACATTTTAAGCATAGAGTAACTAAATGACCTTCAGAATGTCCTCAGTGTGAAGCAGTAAAGACATTTACATCTATGCAGATGTACAAGCAAATGTGATGTTTACATCCATGCAATTAAATTGGTAGAATTACTTTTGTACTCATTTTTACCATGTTCAAGCAAACAAACTATACACAGGGGTAGTAGAGAAGCAGGCCCAGCATTTGCTGTCATGTAACTACACACAGTAAATAGACTACTAACCTTAAAAGGATTCAAAACAAACAGCATTAAAAAAAAAAAAAAAAATTGTAAAAGGCAGTATTCTCAAATCAGTTTAAAAACTGCTTGAATCTAACAAGATACAATAACCATTTTCCACAGGCATGGCAAGACAAAGATTTGGGAAAGAACAGAAAATTAATAGAATTCTAATGGTTTTAAAAATTTTGTGTACCAGCTTTCAATGTAAATGAGGATAAAAATAGAAAAGTTAATTAATCAATCCGTTTTGCTTATAAGCTTTGGAAGATAAATTAATGTTTTTAATACTTCCATGAACTTACTGGTACTTCAATGGTAACGTGCCCATTTTTATAAGAAAAGGCTACAATTTTATTTTGAACTTAACAGGCATTCATTCTTTTTCCTTTCAAAACCTAGGCACAAGTAACAAAGCACCAGAGTCTTATAAATTCTCCAACACCAAATGCAAATTAAGTCGTGAAATTGCTCTAGGAAATGATCCAAGAATGCAAGCCCAAAGGAGTTTCAACACAATTTCTCAATTTCAGACTCTTTATGACACTCAGGCAAGGTAACAGAATATTGTAGGGTCAAGAAGAGTTATCTGTGCACGGAAAGTTTTTAATTATCCAATTTCAACAACTTTCTGTATTTTGTTTATAAGCTCTAAGATGAGAGAGATGTTTATAAACAGAATAAACTGAAAGGATGGCAAAGGCTCTGTATATTGAGCAGCTCTGAAAGTTTTCATTCCCTTGGAAAACTGCATTGACAGTTTATAACTTAAAGGCTAGTTTCATATGTTTTGTAAATGGCTACCATGTTAGTGAATTTCTCTCTTATACTCAGAAATGTGTGGACTGCATACTTGCATTGTACCAGTCTGCATTAGAAGTAAAATACGCGCAACCCCCACCCCGTTATGTGACAAGGTAAAAAGGCTTACATTTTATGTCAGCTGGGAGTATATGGCTTTACAGAGCCATCTCCAGTAAATTGGGGCTGTTCCCGTAATGAACTGAGTAATTATTTTATCTTTCAACAATCCTCCTGAAAGGCCCCAAATCCTTTTTCTTATGCACATAGCAGGAGTTTTAACAGATTGTTTAAACAAAGAGCTGCTGATTTTTTGCTCTGCAGAGCTACTGCTTGTTTATCCCTGGAGAGAGATCAGTCAAACAACGACAACTTAACCTACTGGGCATGCTGTTACTTAGCAATAACCCGAAGGGGACTAAGGACATTTCCTGAACATGAAGTTTAGGTCTACCAAGGCTTCTCTGAAAATAAGAGACGGACCATGACAAGCAACCTGCACCAGTCATGCTGCTAAGACCTGGTGTCAGAGTGCTGCCCATGCCCTCAAGCCATGTTCTCAGCTGGCTCCCATTTTTCTGTCCAAAGACAATTCTTTACCATTCCTTTCTTGAAAGACATGCTAGGTACCAAGCATTCAAAATAGTAAACTCATCCAAAAGCGTATAGCTGTGTCTTTCTCAAGTAGCCTGTTTACTACAGCCTGCATCACCATCAACATCTCAAATGATTTTTCTTCAGCTTTCCAAAGTGTAGTTCACAAACAGTAACTGTCCTCTACTTCATGCTGGCACTTTTTAACAACCATGGACTTCATAAAAAAAAAAAAAAAAGAATTAATTCAGTCCTTACCTGAAGAACTCTTAATTTTCAAGAAATCTTCTTGTCTTACAGTTTAAGTATAATGGTGTACTCTACAATAGAGCAGAAAGATATATCAATTACATTTACTATTGTACTTTTAACATGAGCATTGTAATTCAATCACACTTGAGCAAACTGACAGCTAAAATTTTAGCTATTATCATGCTATGGCATGTCTTTTATGGAGACTTATGCCAAGCAGTAATTCTTTGGCAAGAATTGTACAATATCACATATACACACACTAATAAGAGGTACCTTTTTCCTTTTCCACTCTTTCTGCTCAGACATAGAGATCTAAGAGTTTTGATCTACCTCTACATATTACTCATAACGATCATGTTGTGGTTAGATTAAACAATTAAGATCCTGCTGACATCGTATTTCTTGTTACTAAACAACCCAATCAATTGAATTAGGCACTTCGGGAAGAGGTGCATGATTGGGCCCAGATGCACTCAACTCCCATTAACTTCTAACAAGCCCTTCAGTAAAAACAAACAAAATGTTTGCTTAAAATACAGATCTGATTACATCCTAGAGAACACTCAGTAAAGCCTAATTGCTAATTAACATCCTGAAATGCCGTTAAACAAAGCACTATTAGCACCAGTTTCTAACAAAAACAAACAAACAAAAAAGCTCTCCATCCAAAAACCAGCAGTGATGCTGCAAAGACATTCAAGACAAGACAACACACATATTTCTATGCCCACTGAGGGCAGAAGCTATGAATTTACTCTTTCATGTCTGAAAATACCATGACATATCCCAGCCAGTTACATCTACTGCTCTTTAATCTGTATTTGGGGCCAGTCTTGAATAAAGTTTTTCAATTATTGTTCACTGAGGGCTCTTTGCTGATTTGATTTTCTAGAGAGATTCACTTACTGTCAGACCAAGAACATCTTTGTTAGAAGAGACGATGAACATCTGCAGACCTCAAATTTTATATATATACATATATACATGTATTTTTTTTCCTTCAAGTTAGCTATATAGTGACAGCACATGCTGCTTCTATTCTAGGAGACTTCGCTGCCTCAACCATTACAACAAATTTACACCTGGCCTCCCTAAACAGTGCAGCACTCGGCTGAACATGAGCAGTAACAGCTTTTTGCTGCTCAAATATCTCCGGGAACCGGTGTCCAGTCTTTGTTCTCAGTGACAGTTCTCCAAGCTGGTTATACAAGAGTAAGCCTCAAATTACACTTCATTGATCGAGAGAAATGGAGCCGGTGTTCAGTGTCGGTTCTGCAACCTCCACGCTGACCTGCATGTTTGTTGGCCTAAACAAGGAGATTTCAGGAAATGAAGGATTTGCACTTTGTCCAAGACTCGTTTTCAGAGAGGGGATCTCTGTCCCGGAGGTATGTGTTGGTGTGGGAGGACTGGGAGGAAAGCCAATCACCCTGACCCGTGTTCCTGCACTCCATTCCTTTACTGAGTTTGTTTCTGCTCCATATTCAATATGAACAAAAATCAAAAAAAGAAACCTAGAAATGGGAGGTGGCCTAAAGTTCAAATTCCTTTAGCGTAATTTTTTGCCACTTCTGGTGAAACTGGAGGATGTACATGGAGATTAACAAGTAGTTTGCTCAGTAATATTTTAAAAAATATTTTCACGCATTTAGATGATTTTATACACTCAGTCAATCCAAACCCAAAATCTGACCATTTGAAATAAAAACACGGTTTATATGGAAATTTGAAAATTTCATGTATGTAATGGAGTACCACAATATAAAAGTAAGGGGAAAAAACAGTTAACCTGAGAAAAACAAAACAAAGTATTTCTTCAGGACCATCCTCCTGCATGGATTTCAATTTGGGACTCAAAAAAAGATTTTTGTGTCCGTAGGCCATGAAAAGATTTCTACAAAGATGCTTACAAAAAGACATATTGTACCCCCCCCCCAAAAAAAAACAAAAAAACCCCACATACAATGTGAATAAATCTCACACATTTTTGAGAAAAAAGTTCTCTTTCCTAATGCAAGTAGGAAACACTATCTCATTATATTCATATATGGGAAACAGAAGCCTAGAGTTTCTGTTATTTGATTAAAAGTACACAAGAGGCAAGCATAATCTGATGCCTAACTCAATTCTAAAATCTGCTCTAATGCTTCTGCATTATCTTATCTTCCTTTTAAAGTATGCATAATTTTAAAGTCCTCTTGCTTTGCAGCCTTGCCTTTTACACCTCCCAGCAACATTTTATTATTTATTCTGGCTACACGGATTTGTCCAATTCTTCATTCAGAAGGCACCTCCAATTTGGAAAGAAAAATCTAGTACTTCAAGACTTGAGGTTGAGGATACCTGTTGCATCTGAGCAAAGCTAAGACCCTTGTTTCTTTTAGGGTGTTATTTTATCTGTGAAGGTCTTCACAAGCCAAACATTCATAGCACACACAGAGATTCTAAACAAAACCTACCAGGTTGGTGGTCTTCCCTTTGTTTTTGCTTTAATATAACCTTAAATAGAAAGGACGTGTGAAATTCACATTTATATCCCAGAAGTCAACTGAAAAAGTCAAGAGAGCCAAAAATTCATCATCAGATTAGTACATTCATTGCCTATCCCAAACACAGAGGAAAACTCTCCATAACAAGAAGTGCTGTCTCCAGTGATGCTGACAGTGCTTAGTTCAGAAAGCCTTTTTTTTGCTGCTCAAAGAGGACCAGAGATGCCCTGCGGTATATTTATTGCAGAGACCCGGCTGTACACCCCATTAGCAGAGGTACTGTTCAGAGAAAGTTCCTTTTCTGAAGTACCAGGCAGCCTTTTATTTTACTCTAACATCCTAACTTAGCTTATTTCATACTTCACAGTACAAGAAAAGGAGATGGTAGGAAACCGAGGACAGGTAGAAATCCAGCTAAGACATGTTTCCTTTACAGTTCCTTCAAAACTAGAAACATGAAATATAAAGTTTCACCTTCTTATCTAGAATATGTAAATGTTTACGATTCCGATCTCGGGCTGACAACAGCGTAGAGGCTGCATGCGGAGCTGCCGCTGTCCATCTGCTTTACACTGATACAAGATCGCAATCAGATCTGGGTCATCTCACCTCTGAGTTTGTCACCCACATAAATTAAGAGATCACACATAACAGTGCTTGTGTTAACTGAAGTCTAGCTTACGGGCATAAAAATATTTTCAGTCCTTTCTACCCACTAATGTGAAACCTATCTAAATAAATGTCAGAGGAATTTCCTTATACTTGCTCTTTCCTTTATGCAATAGAGGAACACCCATGCGGTATGATTTCCCATATGTCTATGGAAAACAGACCATAATATCTCTGGGATAAGCTATTAAAACACAGGGAATTTTTTTTCACCATTATGTTTAGCTCATTACAAACATGCATACCTAATACCACATTCAGCATAATTACAGGCATTATAGTAGTCACATTAGTAAACTCTGTGGTTTGATACATTTCAGCTTTCACAAGATGTCTGTGTACATTGTCTTGGATGACAAAGATTTCATAATCGAGCCACTAGCGAATGCATGAATGGTGTAACATGGCGAGTTACTGCCAGTAGCTGCTGGATGATTCCCTGATGCTTAGAAGCAAATAACTGGTATGCTGGGTGCCACTGGGACGTGGCCACGCTCTCCTCATTCAAATCAAGCAAGCCTTAACGGGGAAAGTAATACAGTAACACCAGCAACTCACTGTGGAGTGCTGACCCTGAATACGTTTTAACAAGATGTTTTAGACTAATTAACAGATGCCTTTAAAAAACATGAAAATGCAGAACTTGACCCGTGTTATTCTGAATATACATACATGCTGTGTTACTGAATTCCAAACCAAAGTATGTCTAATAGTTTTAATACAAAAAACATGAGCAGCCTACATTCACAGCTCCAAGTAACTGCAAATGTTAGCTCATCTATGCATACACAACTTGAGTACATTTCCCACAACTTCCACCATTGTTTTCAGTTTTCTGAGTCACAAGAAACACAAAAGAAATGAAAATTATGGTTCCACATGTCATATTTTCCTTCAGTTTATAGCATCTGTATTTTCTCTTGTCTCCTTTTGTAATTTAGTTTTAGGTTTACAGTATAGAGAACATACACCAAAAGACAACAGATTACGATTCAGTCGAAGCAAAAGATACTGGACCAGTAAGATGTCCTTACTTTTCAGTGCTTACCTTCTCAATATCTTAAATGAGATTTAACTATAAGCAATCACTACCCCTTTCAAAGCTGAAGTGCGTATTAGCCACCAAACTGAAAGGATCGCTTAAGCGGTCTTTGTTTGATGTTAGCTGAGACAATGAAAGCCACCACTCACAGACCGGTGTGAACAGTAAGTTACATTTTTGCCATCTCCGACAGCTGTGTTCAACAAAATACCTGGTGGGATCTGGTTTATATTCATAATGGGAACTGCCAGGGTCTTGGAGCACATTACTCGTGGGGACAATAAAGCAAATATGCAACAGACTCTGGTCCACGGCCAGGCTTCCCCGACTCAGGGACTTACTTTGCTTGCCCTAAGCACAGCCAAGCCGTAAACTACACAGGAGGTGTAGGAGGCTTTCAGGCTCTCCCAACTGTGAGAGCACAGATGTACCTAAAGGGACTAGGAGTTCACTTGGATCCAGATGTATTTCCGACATTATGCTTGCACAGAGGAGCAAAACCCACAGGGAAGTCACAGACAGCAGGGAAAGCACCAGTTTGTTCCTCCCTGAGAAAAAGAGAGGCAGATTTTCAGACAGAAGGCTGGCTGAGAAGCCAGGCTTCGTATTACCAGCAAGGAAACTTCTTCCTGTTGTTTGATCCTCCCACTCCAGGAAAAGAGCACATGCTAAATACTGCATCAAAGACATTCTCACTGCCATCATTACTTCCACCTGTCCACTGAAACACAACTCCAAGTGGCAGCTAATACCTCCCACCCCGGCTGGACGCAGCCTGCTCTTGGTTTGATGCTATGACACGGGCAGGCTCTGTCACCTCTTGAGGATTATTATGCTCTGCTACCTAAGTAAAAGGTTTGGACTCTGTCCCCTAAGTAGGAGGTTTGCATTCCATCCTACAAAGACCAATATGGGACAGTAAGCATGCTAAGAGCCTGCAAAATCCAAAATTTTATTTTAGATTTTGAGAAGATGATTCATTGCAAAGAAAGAGTACTTAAACTCACAGAACAGTTTTACGATTTCTCTAATGACTCCTATCAAATCAGCACCTCTCTGCCTCCCCAGAAAAACACCCTATACATATACACCGTATATATTGCTGAGATTTTTCAGCTGTTCAAATTTTCTTTCCACATAAAAATTTTTNGGGGGGGGGGGGGGGAGGAGGCTACCCCCTAACATAAGACCATTATTCGAAATGAATGTCTACAGCCATTGCTGCTCCCACTGAATAAAGTCAGATCAATAAATGAACAGCCAAGGAAACTAAACAACACTGCAAAAGTGAATTTAATGACTGAAAAATCATAATATAGTCATATCATCATAAAACTTTTACTAACTGTTCAACTAACTTTGTGGGTTTTTTTTGTTGTTGTTGTTGTTGTTGTTTTCCCAAAAAGTTAAACAGGAATACACTGAAGTATATAATTGCATCATTTTTTGCTTCCATAAATCTCCATCTCCAGTAAAGTCTAGAAATTACCTGCATCATGAAACCTGAGCATATCTGGCAGTGAACATAAAATTTGAGTTTGCATCAAAAATCATTACAAAAAAATCTGAATTCTTCTATAAAACTGTTTCAAATAAGCAGATAAACCTGGTCACGTGAAAATAAGCAGGATCACACTTACCTGAAAACGCCCGGAGCTTTATATTCTGGTTAAACCCAGAAGAGCGCACTCCTGTTTCACAGGCTTGGCAGCCAATGCCCCAAGGAGCACCACAGGAAGACCAGTGGAGCGCCTTTGCCTGCAGAGATTTTGCCGCAGGAATAAACGGCACCTGATCTGCCAACGCAACTAGGACTGGGCAAGCACGTCACCAGCACTGTCACGCAGTGCGGGGAAGGCGACTGACTGGTAAAGGACAGGAGAGCCTTTCAAGGAGAGGGAAAATTCAGATGACAGAGCTGTAAGATGTCAGGCTCCAGCAACACCCATAAACAGAAAACACAAGATGGAGCTGTCAATTTTGTAATCAAACAACAAGGGACAGCCTTTTACATCTTCCTCTCTGGGCTCTTGCCTCAACATAATGGTCTTGATAACTTTGGCTACTGACCCTGCTCTGTGACTCACTCAAGTATTTTCAGCCTTTGAATCACTCCGGGAAATTACATCTTGAAGCACACTGCAACACGTTACTCCTGTCTGGAGGACAAGCACGAACCAAAAGCAGAGACCACTATCAACTGGTTTGCTACAGGCAAGCTATTCAAAATGCAGCATGAATCTAAACCAAACCGCTGAGTCCTGACTGGCTCTTCCTACATAATGAAAGGATTCCCATATGTTCCAGCCCTGTATTTACACTCACCCCTTCCTCCTCCAATTCTATCTTATTTTCTGGGTTTTCCTCCTTCCATCAACTGCATCAACGTGGAGAAGTAGAAAATCTTATAGAAAAGAACTACAACATTTGCAGGTGGTGAGTCTGAAACAACTATACACTTTTCCTTTCCTTTCCTTTCCTTTCCTTTCCTTTCCTTTCCTTTCCTTTCCTTTCCTTTCCTTTCCTTTCCTTTCCTTTCCTTTCCCTTCCATTACCTTCCCTTTCCCTTCCCTTCCCTTTCCTTTTCACTAATTACATGGAAAAGAATTTACCTCAACAGTGTCTTTTTCAAAACTGTACTACCAATTCCCAAACCCTCTGGTGATGAAGCCTGGTTGTATCTAGAGTTGCTTGTTTTCTCCCTCTCCTGTTTATCTGAGGCTTTTCATCTTCCCACCTGAAGTTAAACAGAGTACCAAGCCTTTACTAGGAGGCTCTTTCACATGTTTTTTTACCTGCATATAATCTCTAGGGTGTTTTCTTCCTTTAAAAAGAAATGAGCATAATAGTTTATCATTACATTAAAAGCTTATCTGGTGTTTCTTTCTTCAGTGATCTAATCTTTAAGGGGGGGTTAGTAAGTGGTTGAATTTTAACTTTGTGTTCATCGAGGAAAAATATGCTGTGCATTTATATACCATTTAGCTTTTTTCCCCTCATATTTTGAAATTGACTTTCCAGAACAAAAATATGTATTATTCAGACTGTCAGCGTTAAATAGATTAGTCACGTTGCGCTTCATTCACTTGCTGATGCATCCTTTAATCCTATTAAAATTAGTACACAATAAGACACTCATTTGTTACACGCTCTTTTCACCTGTGCACACTGACGTATAAGTGACTACACGGGCAACAGAAAACCTGACCAAGCTGTGTTGTCTGTCCATACATGTCTCTGAACAAGAAACCTTTCCACATTTGAGCAGGACACCCTTCCTTCAGCAGATCTGGGCCATGCCAAGGCTGCCAGAGGACTCTGCACTTCGAGATGCTGCCATTGCAGGGCAGAGACGCTGCCGGTGCCAGGAAGCAGCTTGCCCCATCCTGAAGATGGTGCCTGCAGACGCGGGGGGCAGAGGCAAGGCTGCTGCCTGCTCCCCCTGCTCTGCTGCTACCAGCTGCAGCATTCATCTTGCTCTCAAGATAATGGCAAAAATGCTCTGAACATGTTATTCCAGGCATAATTGTCCAGGAGCACCAAGGAGTTTTTGAGTCCCATCCAGGGGCACTCATATATGTCTATGCATATGCAGCGTGTGTCAGATTTCCTCGCAAAACATTCCCATTTGTGGCATTTTACCAACTCTGGGAAACAAAACCCAAGAATTAGTTTTATGTCAGAGATGCTGAAAGAAACGGAACCCACCTTGATGATGAAGCTTTTGTTTTCATTTCAAGGACCTACATAAAAAACCTTTGCGCAGGCACTGCCTTTGAATAACAAACGTCTCAGGACCAAGAGCTTAGGACCCTTTGGGATGCTTCGTGCTTTAGTCAGCAGTGAAGCCGTGCTTCACAGCAGCAGACAAGCCAGATGCTCCTCAGTGCAAGTGGAGGCAGGCAGCTCGGCACGGGGCTGCCCGGCGCACCAGCAGCCCGTAAAGCTGTGCCTGGGGGGCCCTGGCATTGTACTCAAAGCCCCTTTTAGGAGCCAATATGGTAAGCTGTGTAAGATATGATGTGTGGGGAGCCCCATAAAATTCTTTAATGGAAACAGTGGGCCTGCGTTTGAAGAAGTTTCAGCAGCCACGTAACAGCAGTATAAGCAGCTCTAAAACCGACCACACGTTCCTGCATTGCTGTTTTCCATAAGAAAGTTTTCATCCTCAAGTCACAATTCATACAATAAACATCAACATAATGATAACAGAACACTTTTTTCTCCTTTCTTATGCTAAACCACAGGAGACCAGGGGAGTAGGTTAGAATGGGCAAGATCAGCCTTCTTCATTCTCTGCTGGAACGCTGCCGTTCAATGTTCCCCTAATTAATTATTCTTAAATAAAGGACAATCAGTTATAACTCTTTCTACAAGGAAGGTGGCCTACAGCTGTCTCGAGAAGGGATTCGCACAACACTGAGGGACCAGGACTGAGTACAACCTGTACCTTCCAAGACTCTCTACCTACCTTTCCTTTCTTCCATTACATACAAACTTACTGACCCTTCTCTTTCAACAGAAGCTCTGCAGATTTCTACAGCTGTCAGCTGTAGTACAGAATATTTGTTATTTCCAGATAGAGGGGAAGGCAGGACCCCACTCTGAAAAGCATTGCAGAAGCATGTATTGGGATGAAACCAGCAGCCCAGCCCACATTTATCAAACACAGTGCCTCCAACTCTTGCTTTGCTTCTATTTCTAGATCCCCAGCTTGGAGAAAAGGCTGTAGGACCACCAGGAACATCAAGATGCTTCTGCTTCAAGAAGCCTCCATAGAAAACAGAGCCTGTGCTTATGACACTTTCCCTATCATGTCATCCAAAACCCCATTATATAATTCATTGGCACAACAGAAGTGGCTGAATGTGACTATCTCTGTATATTTGATTATCACCCAGAATATATTGCTTTGCCTGAGTACCAAAGTTCATCCCCTAGCTACTCAGAGCCATGCCACTCAAACAGCCCAAAGGAAAAACAGCAGCAGCTGTAA
Source organism: Anseranas semipalmata (assembly GCA_013399115.1). NCBI lineage: Eukaryota > Metazoa > Chordata > Aves > Anseriformes > Anseranatidae > Anseranas > Anseranas semipalmata. The sequence goes on along the minus strand of VXAA01007421.1, from coordinate 25,374 downwards.
GCAGGCCAAGAGAAGAGGAACACCAGAAAGAAGTCCTTATACACTAGACCTGGAAAACAGCTGATATCTAAATATGAATGGCAATGTAAATAGTCAAAGGGATGACCATAAAAAAATGCAAGCATCAACAGTTAGAATGTGCATCACCCACTATAACAGATTAGATTTTCATTCCTGAAAATAGTATGAAAACTGGAGCATCAAAAACACTGCTTAAACTGAAGTCTTTTTGGTATTCATGTTCAATAATTGCACTTTCACTCCTGCTACGAAAGATTAAAAACACTAACGTGGTCGTCAGGGAATCCTTTGTTTAAAGCCAGAAACAATCAGAATCCACAGAAGAAGGAAGGAAGGAAGGAATTAGTACAATCACCTTTTCTTGATCCTTGTTTTGTGTGTAAGGGGACTAACACTTTGCCCAGTTTTCCACTCAAACTACCATTTCACATTGGCAAAAAAAAAAAAAAAAGTCTTTGGAAAACAGTGAATGACTTTTTCATGACTGAGTATCTGGTTTATATTTGAGCATACAGGAAATAGATTCTCCTAATCAGCCCTTTTTTCCTACTGCCAAAAAATATGAGTGTGCAGCTTTACAGCCAAAGCAAGCTGTCATCCACTCCTTTTATAATTCTCTCCAACCCCCCACATTAATGCAATATTGCAAATGAGAACTTAAACACAGCAGAACCAGGAAAAGCAGAAGTTAGGGTCCCTCTGATACATGAGCGCATCCTACAGATCATCTCCTTTATTCGATCATTCTTGGGTTATTTTTGTAGACAATTTAATTTAATTAAAAACCCAAAGCAAACTCTATATAAAACCATAAAAAATGTAGGAAAACAATATAATCTGTCTCCAGTAAACCTCTAGAAGAATATACACTTTTTAAACTTCTGTTTGCATACAGTAACATCCCCTTTCTGCTTACAAAAAATAAAGTTATCACACATTCCAGCTAGTCTACATGTGTTCTCTTTTTCCAAAACAGATTTTTTTTTCCAAACAGAAAATACTCTTGGCCATTTGTGCATGACAGAGCGCAAGATTCCTGGAGAATGGCTCTTACACCTTACTTAATGCACAGTCACTGCACAGATGGCTTATGTATGTGCAATTAATCCAAAAAATCCTACATATCAAGTTTATAACGTGCAGAGCAACTGCACAATTCATCAGCATGCGGTAAACTTGCAATATTTAGATACTCGCTCCACAGGTACAAGCCATATGGGCAGCCCTACAGAAATGTGACTTATTAGATACTGGCTACCAAATGCAGATGTTTGCCATGCAACAGGAACAAGCATTTTAAATCAGAATCTGCAAGAGATAAAGCTCACTGTATCTAACACCGTAAGTGACAGATGATTGATCCGTTTCCACTTCATCTGCCCGTCAGGGAGCAATCCCCCAAAGGAGGGAGACATTCATATGCACACGAGGAACGCTTTCATTCTGACTTAAAGCAGGCAACATCAAAAGAACTTTCACGATTTATATTTTGGGGGATCAGAAACTAGAAAACATAAGCCCAAGTTTGAAAAATATGACAAGCATTTAAACAAAAATATGGCACAATAATTAATGTATTGCGACAAGACAGAAGACACTCAATTCCTAGTACAGGGCACCTGAACAAACATTTATTACTCTGCCCCACGTGCAACCACCGAGTGCCAGAGCTTATATGCTAATGTACCTAACTTCAAAGACTTCCTTAAGCTATATCAGAAGGCAAAATCTCTGACACTGAGAATTTTAGCACTGAAGAAAATAGGGCTGACAAAGTGCCATGCTGGCAAAAGGAAAAGACAGTGAGAAGTGTTCAAAGATATGAAACCTTTCTCTCTCTTCAAATTAACTATTGCTGCTTTCTGTACTTGTAAAACCTGTATCTAGGTGAGCTTTGATCCAGCACAGGACAAAATAAAACTTGTAATAATTTCCATTTCCTAAGACACTCCCCGATAGCCACTAAGTTTCTAAATTACTTTGTGTTACAGGGTGCTTGCAAATCAGGAATTTCATCTTCTGGCACCTGCCAAGAGACAGACACAGCCAAAGCACTGCAAAGAAAAGGTCCTGTGGCAGCAGAGTTTACTGTCAGAAGGCTTGGGTCAGCTGCTGGGACTGTTTAGAGGGTCACTTGACAGAGATGTTTAGAAGTGAATAAAAGGAGAGAATCATTTTCACCAGCTCAGAACAAATCCTAATAAGACAAGTAGAGATCCCCCTCTGAATAAACAGAGACAGACCCCACTGAGAACTCCCATGAGAAAGAATAAAGAGTTAAGTGAAGAAGCCACTGAATTTGGGACCTCTTTTGCAAGTGGTCTAAATTTCCCATGCTATTGAAGAGAGCAAGTTTGGAAGCCACATAAAAGGGTCTGCTTCTCCACATACATTTACTTTTACCCAACTGTTAATCTCGAGGAGTTAAATCAGAAGTCTGATACCTTCAGCATTCAGTTTTAGGATTAAATGGTTGGGTTAGATAGAGGATTAGGAGTCAAGACACGGGTCCACAGAAACCAGTGGCTGGCCTTCAGGTTCCAGATCTGTGTAAGGGCTTCTTAAGTCCAAGTTTATCCTTTAAAAGCCTGTCCCAAGACAGCAAGCACATATAATGTTTGTGTTCTTTAGGATCCAGAGGCTCACAGCACGTGGTTGCTCTACAGCAGCGCACTGAGCAGCCACTAGCAGACTTGAGTCGTATCTGTGTTAACAAAAGAAGAGTGCGAAATTGCATTTATAAACACAGTATAAAAATTATGAGCCCAAAGACTGCCTTTGCAAAATGTCCTGAGTTTGTTTTAGAAACAAAACCAGGATGTTTAAAAATCTTGTGTACAGTAACTGTTGGATGACAAGGAACAATGACACAAATAGGGCTATCAGAGGGGCAAGTAGGCAATTTGGTATCTAGTAGTTGAATGTGAATAGATTTGATCTCAGAATGTTATAAATAATAAAATTTGGTCAGATTCAGCTCTGACTCAGAGCCTGCTTGTTTTGCAAGTGTTGCTAAAGCTATGTATGAGGTGAAAGAGGAGAAAGAACGATTGTATGCCAGAAGAAAGACCTGTCAGGAGAAGTAGTATCTTACACTAAGCAAACCAATACTCTTGAAAAATAAGAAATGATCTTTCAAGCACGCTTGCGAGAATGGGTATCTAAAAGGCAGGTGGCACACTCAAAGTTATGTCCACTGATATACCTGGAAAAGATGTGCCTAAATATACAGTACCTCATCCTACAAGACTTCCTTCTTTGTATCTTTAGACAATCCTGGCTACAACAGCATCACTAATACTAAAATCCCTATTACCATGTAAGCTTAAACTTTTCTCCTTTCTGCCCTAAAACCTTGCCAATTAAGCTCATTTTGCACATCCAATTGCAACTTTCAAACCTGCTTTATGACTTGTTTAGAGTCAGCATACCACCACTTAAGGTACCACAGGACTTGATCTGTAATGTTAAAAACAGATCATATTCTGGAAAATTACTTGGCTTCAGTTATTAGTATTCATGGCTGGTGCTCACTGCCTGGAGAAATGCCAGCTTAGAAGAAAGTAGCCATATATTCCATCTAGAAAAAACACTTTTGTTAATATTTACTTCTGTGTTCCCTCAAGTTTACTTATTGGTACTGAAACCTGCTGAGATGATTCACATGATAGCAATGCGGAAAGCTATAATCTGTTTGGGAAAACAGAGTGGGCAAAGAGGCGAGTAGGTTAGGTGGCTTTGGATGGGATGGAGGTCGCTTCACGTTGCAGGTGGAACTTCCTGCTTCCCAGACGGATTGCCAAGCAGAAGATCAGGAGCATGCACAGGTCAGGAAGTGGGGGCAACAGTAAGGTGAGGTACCACTTGTTCATTTCACACTCAATAAAGGCTCTGATAGCATATAGCATAAATCCTAAAAGGCTTGGCTAAAGAGATTTCTGCTCCATTGGTAGCTTTTAATAAGGCTATAATACCAAAGACATTCCAAAAATCTGGAAGATAATAATTGTGTCAACCTTCAAAGAAAGACAACCCAAGTAACTTACAGGCCATTTATAATCTGACATCAATCCAGACAAAGAAAGAAAATATTTTCAGGGGATTCAATTGATACAGAACCAAAGAACAGTTATTAAATTAATGCCAGACAGCATGGATTTATGGAAAATAGATCTAGGAAAACAAAGCAGGTTTCATTTTCTGAGTATAACACATTTGTTTGATTAAATAAGGACTTACAATAAACTGTACATCAATATTTGTGAGGCATTTAGATTTGTACTAAAATTCTGATTAAAAATTCATGCTGAAAATAACTAATAAGGACATGTTCAAAAGACTGGCTGATCTCAGAGTCATCACCAACATAGAACCAGGGTCTACTAGTGTCATCTGTATCACGGCTCTGCAAGAACATGTATTAGCTCAGTAGTATTCAACACCAAGTTGAAGCATTTCTACACACAGTACTGCTGACATCAAAATCAGTTAAAAATTGTGACCTAACTTTAAAAGATATTTTAGAATTTGAGAGAATACAAAAAAAAAAAAAAAAAGACATTCATAGTAAGCAACTAAAAGTTCAACCTGTTGAACTTACAGAGAAGCTCTGAGAACAGAGTTTACTGCAGTTTCCATGTACCTCCACTGGAAGAGAACACCAACATTACTTCAGCAGAGAAAGGCATAAAAAAATTCTACTGTGGATAGAAGTTCCAGAAAGGATGATTAATTAGTGGTCTGAATTACTAAAGCCAGTCACACTGGATTCTTCAACTCTTGGTACCAACAGATTAAGAATCAGATGCCTTTTCAGAATATATGCAATGGCAAAGTACAAATTTGTGTTAGTCACATACAATTTATTGTCTTAATACAGGGTAAGTGCACAAAATGTGATAGCCTGTGATATACAGGAGGATCAGACAGGTTTTTCAGCAGACCTTCATGATCTTACTTTCTTTGACCATGTCAAAAAAATCATTTGAAGTTAAAAAGGTGAGATCCAAAGGCAACAGCTGTAATTTTAATCTTTACAAAAATAAAATAAAATCTAACATCACCATTGCCTCAACAGTGAAAAGGTTTTATTTATACAAATAAACAAGAAAAAGGCACACCATTCTTCTCTTTCACTTACTGTATTGTCTTGAGTACGTACAGACTGCTTGACTTGCTCTTGCTGACAGGAGGAGAATAAAGTAGCATGTGTCCAGTACAGTACAACACGAAACTGATAACATTATCCTACTTGAATGTCAAGTTTGCTTTGGTAGCGCATGAGTGATATGAAGCCAGAAAAAAAATCAACAACAACAAAAATCCCCAAGACGCTTAAGGGGAGGGAAGAAGAAAAAAAAACGGCTAAAATGAGCAATTGATCTCAGGCAAGATATCGGGGTCAAATTTAATCACATGCTAAGCAAAAGCAAGCATGTCTCAGGCAAAGTGGATTACCTTTGCAAATGAGCAAGCACTGAAAGAAGAGTTTACTCAATTCCTTTTTACGCTCAAGGACTGGAAACACAGCTTGGAAAGGAGCACTACTGATAAAAAAACACAGCAGGGCAAGACCTCAAAAATGGACTGAAAGACAGGTAGCAATATAAAATGGCAAGAAAGCCTGTGCTAGATAGAAAACATCAGAAACAAAATATTGCATAGCTTAAAAAATTTAGCTGTAGGAACAAATTACAGAACTAGATTGAGAAGGAAGGTCCAAGCAGAGTTGCTAGAGCACTCTATTATTTTCTCTTCTTTCAAAAATACACAGGGTCTGACAAAGTTTGCACGGAGCCTGCTGGATCACATACAGGATAAGCAACTTGCCAGGCAAGCATCTGAATAAAACAAAGCTTGCTGTGCTTCTGTTTGTTCAACACTACTGCCTGCACAGGGAGCTGGAAATGTTACTTTCAGAAATTACAGCAAAATTTCACCTTCTAGGACAAGAGTAACATCCTTGTCACTAACTGATGGAATTAATAACACCAAACTACTGCCAAAAATACAGAAAAGCTGCAGTGTCAATGGAGCTGTATTTACATTTGAAACCTTTACTCTATGTGAAATAAAATACCAAATGCCTTCCAGTTGGTGTGACACAGACAGAATCTACTACTGGCACTAGTAATGAAGGTCTATGAGGAATGAATACGTGAGAATGAGAAAATTCTTTAGGAAATCCAAATACACCCAAATGAGCTTGATACCACCTGATAATCCAATGCTGGAGGAAGAAATTGCCTGCCCAGGTATCTTGAAAATTGGTTTTGATTTTGAGTAACTTAGGTGACCCATGACTAGGTCACCTCAATCCTTCATGTAATAATAGCATGACCTTTACTGAGCAGGCAGTATATAGCCTTTTCTTCACGGTCTACATTTACACTGGCTGTGACAGATAGGGAGCTTGACTAACTGCTATCATCATCTAATCTGTTTCACTGATGAGCAGAGTTATTGCTCTTGTGTACTCACCATCTTTATACATACACTAGTCTTCTTAACAGATAGAATATTCCTTCTCAGTTCCTGAATTCAATGAAAACCTACTTTCTTTTTTTTTATACATAGTACCTCACAGAGTCTTGAAGGTTCACACAGAAAACAGATAATTTGTTTCTTTACAACCAAATTCAAAGATTTCTTTATGAACTTGGTCAACAGTCTACTTAAAATAGTAGACAATAAAGATACTTTGGCCAGGACTAGCAACAAGACAAAGCGATGTTAGAAAAGAATTAACCTAAGGAAAACCAGAGGCAAACAAGCACAGTATAAATTGGTGAAGGATTTCGAGCAAATGTGAAAGGGGCAGTGAAGATATCAAGTAACAGCTCTGATTTTGGATACATTCCTACAAATAACATCTTAATTGGCTATAGGAAGCCCAAGGATTACAACTCAAGTTACTAAGAAGGTCTTTGTCCCATGTCTTCTTCTCATTAAAAAGTCCAACCTAGAAAACCATTCACTGGCTCTCTCAGTGTGCTGTGTGTCCAGCTGCTGTTTGGTCACTCACCATCATTGCAGTTCACACAAATCCAGCTTTACAAAAGCCACCTTGTCTAGTCTGTCACTATTTCTCCATCAGATGGGCACATTGGGGAACTTTCTTTCAGCATACCACCACTAAAGAAATTCTCTGGTCCAAAACATCAGGTAGGGATTTTCCACTTTGACGTAAATCATAAAGAACAATATATATTAAGAACTGAAATCTCTTGTGAGGAAACATTGAAGATAAAGAGGGTACTGTATGAAGGTTTTACAAAAAGTGTATTATTGAATTCACGGGACTGCCAAAACTCTGGATAATTTCACTCCATGACTGTGCTCTCAAGTTTCAGCAAAGTACAAAGAATTCATTTTCACCTTTTAATCTTATGGATTAAATATGTTTGCAAAATATTTGGACCAGAAGAGAGACCTCCCAGTTTATAATTCACATGTTAAATAGGACCTCCTGCTTTGAGCAACTCTTTCCTAAATGTTGATTTAACAAAATTCATCACTTTAAATGCGTTATGATTTTTGCACCAAAATATATGGTTCTCAGTGCAAAAGCTTATATATGTGATGAAATATGAGGGCAGATGTTTTTATAGAAAAACAACATATTATGGAACTCTAAACAACGAGAAAATTACAGACACCACAAACAAGAAACAAGAAGTGTGCAAAGTCCATTTCTGGAAGAGTCTTCCTACCAATAACAACTTCTGCCATCATTAAATATTCTGCCTCTTAGTTCTGCAAAATCTGAGTAATTCAGAAATGCCCAAAGAAAATACATTTGATTGCTAATTTATGAAAAAAAAAAGATTTTTGTTTATTTTTACAAGTACTAGCCTCAAATTGAAAGCACCACAAAAACAAACAAACAAACAAACAAAAAAAGCAGTGTTTTCTGCTTGTCTGCAAATGATGAAACTTCAACAACCTTTCTACACCAAAGTTAATATATTTTTCTGGTGCACTGTTCAACAAAGGATTAACTGATTTTAATGTTATAGACGTCAAGGGATTTGAGGGCACCGAGTTCCTCATAAAATGTGCTCAAAAATTGGCAGAACTGGACTTTTCCAATGCATGTTTTATTTATTTTTAAATCTTCCCATCCTGATTCTGTAGCTAGTAGAAACTGTCCAATTTTAGGGAATGCAATCCATTTGATTTAAGGTCCAAAGGCCAAAACCTGGCTACCTTTCAAAGATGAGAAGGGCAGTAGAAAGGCAGTGTACATGAATTATCTTTCCTTAAACAAAAAAAAAACTTGAATGAAGTGCAGTCTGGAGAAATGAAGGCATGGTGAAGAGGTGGGGCAGGCAGCACAAGCACTACCAGATCTAGCTAATTATACACAAAACATGACCAGCTATCCCTTTATACTCAATTTTACTGCAGTTGAATACAATCTCTAAAGTCGTAAGACTTTCTCACAGAGACATCAGAAAAAGAAATTACATGTTTTGCTGTTCACATGCCACTTCTAACACAATGCACTTAACCAGAGACATGAGTAAGAGATTCAGACAAAAAAACATTTCAACAAGCTCTCCAAGCAGAAAAAATGTCTAACCTTGTTCTTGGTTTTACCTTCTCAATTAATACTAGTTCTAGGGAGACAATAATGCCCTCAAGTCTTGCAATTTTTTTTTTTTATTATTGGAACAGATTATCTTTTTGAACCATATAATGTTTGCACATACTTGCAACTGTCCATGAAATTATTCCTTCATTAAATGACTACCTACTTCAAACAAGGCAGCCCACACTGTTGAGAAAGAAGTCTTGCCCCTATTATAACACCTGCAAAATCCTGGCTCTCCTGAAGAATAAGAAAACCCCTTTGGTGCAAGGGATCTCAGAGGTACCACGGTTAGGGTCTGCCACCTCACATGAAACACTCATGCAAGCGCCATGCTTCCCAGTGAAATAATTCTGAAGAAAATGATTTGAAGTCATCTCTTTGCCTGTGCGTAACCAATTATGCAGTATTAAAAGTGAGGGGGTCACTCAGAGGTTAAAATCTAACACACATTCCTTAATTAATCAAAACTGGGGTGGGAAGCAGATTTCGTTGGTACAAATGCTAGAACCACGCTGTAATTGTTCTAAATTAAAAGCAGCGCTCGCTCTCCCTCTCAAGCCCCATTAGAGTAAAGCTGGCACGCTGCCAGCTGCACTAATTAAACCACTTGCAAATACTGTCCCCACACACCTTCATGGCAGACCTTTCCAGATGAGAGGTCTCATGACTGATTTGCATCAGGGCGATCCCACCACGGGCCAAGATATAAAGAAAATCGCCTAAAGCGAGTGTTTGAAGTCATGTATCTGCTACAGCACAAGTCAGTAACTCAAGACACTGGAAAATGAGAGCATGGGACCCAGGAGATTTTCAGCTGCTGTTTACTGATGGTGCCAAATTTCAGAAAGAACTTTATCTCGCTTGAGAAATACTGTGTTTTCTACTTTAGAAGAATTTCTGTTTTCTAAACTCAAAGTGCATTACAAGTTTTTCAGACAAGGCTGGGAGCAAGCCATGTTAGCGCACTTCGGACACGCGTCTGGGTTTGCAGGGAGAACGTGGGGCTGAGGAGCATCCTGCCCCTGCCCACCTCCAGCCCATCGCCCGCTCCATGTGTCACAGTCCTGCTTCATGCTACAGCTCCAGGAGCACCTCAGTAGTAACAAGCAGCCACAAGCAGAGGAAATGAGGCAGAAACTTTTTTTTTTTTTTTTTTTTTGCCAAAAAGGAGCGTCTGTGGACCTTTTATTACCGACAAGCAAACAGGATTCTCTATGGAGGGCTGTATGGCTTATATTAAAAATGAATGTTAAAAAGGATTTTATATTCTAAGAGTGGGAAAAAGAAAGAGCAACATGACTCTAATTGGAGACATACTAGTTTTGAATCCAATTAAGCTTTTACAGTTGCTCATAGTTTTATCAAACATTTCTTTTGAATCATTTTCATTGCCCAAAGGAAAAATGCTGCTAAATCCAGCTAACATGCACATATGTATTACTGAGTCAAAGGAGAATGAGCCACACAAATGTTTTCCAAGTAGACCAGATGAGAAATCTTGCAGTTAGGGAAGATTTCAGACAAGTAATATTAATTTGGCTTAGTTTTATTTAGACTTCCTCTGAATTAAAAAAAAAAAAAAAAATCAACACAATATCTAAGACAATCAGTTCAGGTAAATTAAAATTTGTGAAGTTTTCAATTCCACAGTCTCCCGAAAGCTTAGCAAAGTATCCTTTTTCATTCTTGTAATTCTTTAAAAATCTCCAACTTCATGATGAATGCCTATATACAGTCTGCTATTTCAACAGTTGATGACTCAGGAAAAAAAACATTCTCCAAATGCAAGTTTCATTCATAACTTTTATTTTCAAATGCAAAATCTAAATTAACACTAGAAGACCATAACTTTAACTATTGTGCTGTTATTTGACAATGTGACATAGCTTTGGCAGTTCTGGGATTTCAGTCAAAAAAGAAAAATTAGCTAAAAGGCCAGCAAGTCCAAGGTAGGAGCTCTTTATCTGTTGCCCAATTCCAGCCTTCAGTCTGAGACACAGAAAACTGAGATAAAGGTATTCAGAAAGCACATGGGCATCAATTTGTTCTGCAGAGTTTTCCTTTCCTCTAACATGCATTTTACTTCAAGGAGTTTATTTTGAAACTGTACAGAAATAAAGCACCTATTTCATATTAAGTCGATTAAAACAGAACTACCCACTGAAGTGAAAACATCCAAAGTTCTCCTTGCTTATCTATCCAGGGTGTACAGGATCACCAGGAACTGAGTTCTGTGTCTGGGAGGGCAATAAAATCAGAAAAAGGAGGTTCACAGTAGCTTATACAATGATTTTCTACTCAAGTTCTTACGCACTAGAAAATTGTGCAACACTGAAAAACAAACACTTCAGGCTGATGAAAGAGAAAAATCGTATCTCAAAAAAATCTAGTGTAAAACAAGCAGGGTAGAAGACACTAGTGAGAAGGAAGCTGCAAATCTTTACAACCACAGGATTGTCTTGGTAAATAACAACCAAAATAATTCAGCTGACAGCCTGTGCGTATGTTTGCTGTATTTCTTAGCCCTGGTATGGTGCCAGAATGTTAAGACATTTGCCTTTTCTCAGCACAATCAGCATCTCAAAACACTTGATAGGCTTCTTCAGCTCAGACACAAATTGCATGCATCACCTGAACAGCACTCAAGAGACAGAAGGGTGGAAATTGAGAGCAACAGTTTAAAAAGAATAGTTAACTGGCAAGTTTTAAATTACTTTGCTATTACTTTTACCATAAAAGCAATCTAAAGCTGCATCAAAACTACAGCAGGAGCGTGCTGAAGCAGGCTGTAGGACCCTGACCACCGAGCATCCAGGCCTGGTCCCCGTGCCCTGGGACATGCCGCAGCCCCTGGTGACTTTGCTGTCCCTCTCCCCGGCCCTGAGGTTGGCACCTGGCCCAGCCTATTGTGACCTCAGGCAGAGGCGGCACTAACAATGCTCATATTAAAATGCAGATACACAGAATGCCATCTCACACTGAAGCTGCAGCCAGCTGCAATGCCGTTAGCCTTCAGCGAGTTGAGACGTTCAAGTTTCAACGGTGCAGCATCTTGACATGCACTTCCTGAAGCTTCCCGTAAATTGCACTTACAGGTTTTAAATTTGTACAGATATTATGCATAGTTATAGTAGCATTTTTGTACCAGTGCATATGTTTTAGTAAAGGCAATGTTCTTTCTTCTACTAGTTTTATATTTGATACCTTAGAAGAAATAATAGACATTTGGGTGGTAAATATGAATTACTTGTGCCAGGAAAAAGTCTTCTTCCTGGACAGAGATGGAAGGAGGGAAGAACAGCAGACTGGAGCTATTCCATGCTATACAGCAAACAGAAGCACATCTGGTAACTCAGGAGCAGGTTCCACAAGTGCTACTTACGAACAAAAACTCATCTGGATGGGCAGGGGTGCTTCTACAGGGGCATGAAACTAAAGCAGAAAATACCTATGCAGGTCTGACGGTGCATCAGTTGAACTTGAGCATGCCTTCAAATGCCTGCTGAATATAGGAGGTATTTTTAGACTTTTTATTATTATTATTATTTTATTTTATTTTTTACAAACTGAAAAGAGTAGTTCCCAAAGCTTGAAAATGGATTATTTAATTTAATTTTATTTTTCCTGGCATTTTACTGCAAACACTCATAAGACTGTTTTCAGGTTAAGAAAAACAAGCAAAGGGAAAATGCACAGGTTAGAGTTCATTCTTGAAATTTAGCCCAGAATTGCTAAGTGTTAATCTCTGGAGGAAAAGCAAACTAATTCTGTAAGAGTGGCTCTGATTTTAGGCCATACAATCTGTTTCTCACATCTCTCAAAGACTTCATATAGTTCTTGACAATCTACCAATTGCACAAAATCCCATGAAGATTTTATTCATTAAACCTAATGATTCTAGCAAACTCTTCTCTCTTAATAAGCTCTCGAAAGCATGTGCCAATAGCAGCACTCCTGAGCTGTGGACTTAATGTAGTTATGGCAGCTGAAATTTTGCTTTCCTCAAATATGAGCAAAACCAATATATTAGTATCTGCTTAGAAAAGAAAACGGTAACGGAAAATGGGACTTATCTTATTAACAGCTAATGTTTCTTAAAACTGAGTAAAATAGTTCAAGTACCTAATGTCACCAGCGACATTTTGTGAACATTTTGAAATAAAGGCTGCACATCACAGCTCATTTCCCAAGTAATTTGTATACATAGTTAGCAAGTCACAATTCTGCGTAACAGTCTCCATTTAGCATTTACACACTAAATGGAACGTGGTTTCTTTTGTCCATTTAACTATTATTATTTGTTTATTTTTGCTTGAGGGGGTGAGGTGGGTAGAAAAGAGAAGAAAGGTTTCATTATTTCTTCACTAACCTCACTGTTCAACTTTCTGCAAAACATACTACGGCTTGTTATGCTTGCTGCAATGCTAGAGCAGGTATTAGAACGGATGCTTCAGGAAGTTACACTAATAATTCAGCTACATACACAGGCAGAGATGCAAGGGACTTCAGTCATTGTGGGGGAAACATTTCTGCAGGGCGTCCCCCCACCTCCACAGTTCTGGCTCTCTATCCAGGTGAGCCTTTCAGCTTCTCCTGCGTGGAGCCCACTGTGGTCCTCACTGTCCCAGCCTATGAAAATACAGAGCTTAAGCCAATGGCCCCTCATGCTTCCATTCTTTTCCCCTTCAAAAATACATTTCTCTACTTTGACGGTTGACTTTGTTTCCAGCTGCCCAGCAGGAGTAGGCTCTTTGGTGCCTCTTGACTGAGCAGGGGATAGTGGGCATGGACATGGTCCTGAGCATCCTGCTGTAGGTGGCCCTGCTTGAACAGGGATTGGACCAGATGACCTCCAGAGGTCACTTCCAACCTCAACCATTCTGTGAATGTGCCCCTTAGGTTGTAACTACAATAAAGGAACTGGCCAAAGCCCACCACAGATGTATTTGAGCTTCCTTTCTCTGTGGGACAAAGCCACATAAGTAGCCCATAAGTAGCATCCACCTCCAACCCCAATGTCTGTGAAAAGGCTCAGATTCCCAGGCAGCTGAACTCTACATTTTCCTCTGTCTACCGCCATCCCCTAGCAAAAAAAAAAAAAAAAAAAGGCAAAGACAATGAAACACTACTTAAAACAAGGTATGATCTTTGAGTTGATCCTTGCCTGTGGACTTCTATCCTGCACTGAGTCTTCCCAGGTCAGTGGAGCACTTGTGTGAGGAATTATACCCACCTAAAACAGCAGCAGGATGAGCATAAAATGCACGGGCAACAAATGTCTTACAAAGCTGTGTAATGGGGCCATCAGCAAGCTTTCCTAGGTCAAAACAGGAAAGGTGAGGGACAGAGACAATGTCTGGTTAGGGTTGTCATGGCTCTTAAACAACACGGCAAAATAAGAGGTGAAAGGATTACATGGCCCGATCCTGCACCACACTAAGAATCAGCATCTTGTGAGGCAAAGAGTAGCAGACTTCTGCCTTGCTCACCAGGGTTTCCTGAAAGCAAGTGTGTGCCCCGGCACCAGACAGCACTTCTGCACTAAGCCCTGTACATCTGGCACGAATTTACAGAGGTGCTGACCCATGAGGATGAAACGAACATCCTCCAAGCCCTGCGGACTAATCCTTATCCCTCCTGTTCAAAATCCAAAGCAGACTTTTTGACCCCGCTTTCTCAAACAAACAAAAAATGTATAAACACATTTACACTTGATGTGAGAACTGCATAGATAAAAACTTTAAATTTCACAAAATGATATGCTATCATGTAGTTTTCTAGCAAGATATATATGTATGGCCAAATTCCTCGGTCAGTGCAGACACGAGTAAAGTGCCAGTCTTGGTAAAACAAAGGCAGGCTGTTAATATTAAACTGCTTCTTTCCAGATTAAGAAGTTTCTATTTTAAGACACTTTTTAAAAAACCAAAAGCATAGAAGATTTTTATTATTATTACTTTCTATTACACCCAAGGCCCCATCATTCAAATCAAAGACAAATATTGTTATTCCAGTTCACTGCTATTATACCAGCTACTTTGCCCCCCAACTATGATCACTGTCCTTCTTTTCTTCTTTTTCCATCCTTTATGGTTGCAGTGCAAAAATACACCATCAGTCCAGCTGACGTAAAATGCTGGAGCTGTACACAAAGCAAGCACTGAATTGGACCCGCAGGCCTGATCTCCCACACTGTAGTGCCTTTCTACACCGGAGCATGCAGCCCAGCCTGGAATGTTATGGTTGGATGCTGTACAGGTCTCTGAACAAAAAAAAAAAAAAAAAAAAAAAAAAAACACACGTTTTCATTCCCATCGTGTTTACATAAAGGCTCTAAAGAACACAACCAGCAGGTTATTTCTAACCCCTGCTCTGCCCACCAGCCACCTTCCCAAGCCATGCCCCAACCACGGCAGCCCACACGACGAGCCCCCGCGGTAACAACCTGCCATTCTCTGCAGCAGCTGCAATTAAACAGCTGGCAATAAATTACCAGTGCCGCATGCTTCCAGCCCTAACTATTTGTCAGAGCTGCAGAAAGCAGGCAGAAATGGTTAATTGCATCTAAGCCCAACTGCACTAGCAGGGCGGTTTTTGTTACAGCATCATCATTTGGCATCTAGGCAAAACTGGCCAACAAACCCATTTTTAGCTGAAGTAATGTTTGTAATGAATTAGCTTGTATTTATCTGACTCTAATATGGGTCATTGAACTTCACCCAGCTTTTCGTCACAAAACAGAGCGAAGCACAAACTGGCAGTCTGCACTTGTATGCTCGTACATCACTCCCAGCATCGCTGCAGACAGAGTGAAGAAGTACATTTCCTACCAGCACTCGTGGGGGCAGGGACTGAGATTTCACATTGTAGTACAAAGCACCCAGAGCATGGTGGAGGTCCTCAGGTAGCAGTTCAAAGCAGCATGGCAGCACAAATGATAAATAAGAAGAAAAAGCAAAATAATCCCTGTTTTCACATGCCCTGCCACAACTCTGTTTACTCAGCTAGGACAGCTGAATGTGCAGATTTAATTAGCAGAAAAAGACTTACGCCAGCTGATGAGGTCTGCTGTTGCTTCTGCTCATCACTCAGTACACATTGCATAGCGCAAGGAAGCTGTTTTGGCTAACTCTTATAAAGATATACTTTAAATTTGGTACCTGTTACAACCCACTTTTCCTAGAGAAGCAGATGGAATGGGATATCTGGTGGTAGACATCCCATGGGAAATCTGGTGGCAGACAGCCTCCACGTCATGAGGTAGGGCACTGTCTCAGAGCAGCTTTCAGCTCTGAAATTCTGTCTTTTCCTCTCATTCTGAAGCTCCTAAACATGCAACCCGTGAAGACAGATGGGCTGCTGGTAAAGGGATGAACAGCTGAGACGTTCCTGTGTGTGGCATCTTTGCTCAAATGCCACTTTACACATTCCTTGACTTTGGTTGCTTGGTTTTGTGTACTTTATACAATTATTGAGGTGGCAGATGTCATTAGGAGAAGGCGCTTAAAATAAATTTAAAGTCATGAAAACAAATACCTGATTTTATCACCAACATCAGAAAATAAAATCAATTCCCTCTGCAAGCACTGTCCTAGCACAGCATACATTTGTGGTTTGGTTTTGTTGTTTCATTTTAAAGCTTTTTTCCCCCCTCCACATATTTGAATAAGACCAATCTGCATGGCTATTTAGGTTCAACTTTCTCCAGCAGCACTTACCAAGCCGACAGCCTCTCATCCTGAACAGCTAATGTCAATCTAGCTGGAAGCTTGTGATCCTAAAGCACAATTGCAAAGTCACTGTGAGCACCACATTTTACAAGTAGCTCTTACAGACCTACACGATTCCCGACCACAATATAAGCCCAGCATACATGTCCACTCTAGCCATGGTCCCATACGCATCAATTCCTGACTAAATATTCACATGTATGACACAGGTAATTTGATCTTACATTAAAGCATGTCTCTTAAGAGGTATTTGTAAAGAAATCACCTTTCCAGAGCTTTTGACTTCACCAGAGATTTATTTTTATGCTTCCAGTCCATTAATGCAATGTGAAAGAACCACCTTGTGTTGCTTATATGACACACTGCTAAATTTTTATCGGAAATTCACATTTAAGATTCTTAAACTATGATGCAATAATCATTATATTTGCAAAAAAAAAACAGAATTCTTTAAAAAACAAACAAACCTGCCCAATGAGTCAGCTAGTCAAGTATACTTTCCTTCTAACACATCCTTTGTAATATTTTGAGGCCAGAAGCAGTATGTCTGGTTTTGATGCAAAGTGTCACGTACATATTTGGTATTATCTATGAACTTGCAGCAACGGTAACATTCCAAAAAGGGATTTAAATGTTTCAGTCTTCAGTGCTCCTTAACACTGGCCCGTAACTAATACTAGGACAGAAATATCCCCTACTTTTGTCTCAGACACCCAACAGCCATCTACTTCACACACATATTCCATCTGTCCTGCAGTCTTTACCATCACCTTCACATGCTCCTGATGCACATTCATCTGTCACAGAACATTGTTGGAAAGTTGTTTGATGAATCTCTCAAATTTTACACTGTCTGTAAGCAATAAACTCATTACTGCTCTTCTGATAGCTAGTCCATGACGACACTCCTGTTCGTTATTATTTTTGGCTTGGGTCATAGCATTACTTGTACGTTGCTCCTTTTTACATGCTTATTAGGACCATGAACTGAGGAAAACCCTTTCCTCAGCGGAAGACTCAAAACTGGAGAATGTCCTCAGAGTGAAAACTGCAGCTTTTATGAATCCTTCTAAAATTTAAGTCTTATGCTGTGAAATGGAAAACAGAGGGATGAACTTGGCCAGCACTTATCAAAAAGTAGTTTGAAGATGTCAGTTTGTCTTCTACAAGATATCCCGTTTCATCTGTTCATCTAGGGAAAGCAGGACTGCCAGATTCAGCATTCTCTACTGTCTATACTGAAGGAGTGGTGGAAAGGCAGCAAGAAGGAACACCGCAGACATCAGAAAACCTTACAGTCTGCTGTACAACCACTATGTCTGTGCAAACAAATATGATTTATGGTAGCATTTGTTTTTCTTCCTTCAGCACCATCCCTCACTTACATCCTACTTTGGCTCTGCTAAAATCAAGCAGAAATTTCCTGCTAACTTCAACAGAAGGAGGATCAAGCTATTAATGCTCTAGACATTGTAATGGGTAGAAAAACTACTGTAACTTGCATAAATAGAACTATTTCTGCCCTGGAGCACAGAGCACTCTAGAAATCTTGAGAGAATTTCTCCCTGGTCTTGTGCTCCTTTCCCTTTTCATTTTACTCAGTCTTTCAGATCCAACTCTGTACATGTTCAAATCTAACTGGCTGCATCTTTACAAAACTTACACTGCCATTTTGATAGCAAAACCATCTTATTTCTAGCATGCTACAAAACACCTAGGACATCTGTTGTGGAAAATGTAGGTAAAATAGAACATATATATGTTCTATGCCATAGAAGTCTTGCTCGGACTTTACAGATTTCGGAAATGATTCAAGAACTGCTTCTCTTAGTGAAAATGCAATCTGTGTAATGATGCTGAGGTCAGGAAGAATAGTTCTTGGGAAGAATCCCGTGACTTTGTTAGATTTATACTGACTGCAGGCTTTTTGTTTGTTTTTTAATAACAAAATGCATTGATGTTGGACTCGATGATCCTTGTGGGTCCCTTCCAACTCACAATATTCTATGGTTCTGTGATTCCAACTATTCCTTGCTTTAAAAATCTCTATACCAGGGCAATTTGATAACATTTATTCTGCACACCATATCAGGCATAGGGGTAGAAAATTGTTAAAATTGCATAACCAGTTTCTACTATAATCCTTTTTTTTTTCTTTTCAAATCAGACATTTTGAATGAAACAAAAAGCATTCATTCTTTTGAAAACATAAGTGTATCATTGAGATGGATCAAGGAGATTTTGATGCAGATAAGGAGTAATCACAGTTATTTTCAGGAGAGCAGGACCTGCTCCCTTGATGCATCGGAGGAGACAGGCACTGAGAAAATACAAAGACTGAAGCGGTGTCAAGACCAGAAGGTAATGTTTGTTGCACGGATCCGGACAGCTTTCAAAAAACGCTTGCTTTCCTACCCCCCATCAACCAGGACAATGCAACCTCTCAATACTGACACTGAAGAATTTAGCTCCGAGTAGAAAGTTTCTTCACTGCTTTTTTGAAATGAAGGGTTTTGACACCTTTGGAGGATTGTAGAGAATAAGGAGCTCTGTTTTACTTTGCTGGGTTCTCATTGCTTCCTCTCTCATGCCACTGGCAAGAACATAATACAATAAAGACTATTGTGAATGAAGGGGAGCTAAGGTAAACTTGACCAGACTCAACTGCCACAGACTTTCAAGGTTCAGAGCAGTTCCACAAACCAACAACACACCAGTGGTTACAGTCTCACACTGATGAACATCATTAGGCACAAGTAAATTGAGATGAAGGCAATTTTATGCAGGTAGCTTCCACTGTGGATGTATGCCTCTCCCTGATAGTTCACTGTACAGCACATCTTGCACCACCAGGAAGAGGCTCAGATGAGCTAGTATGTTTTCATCATTTAGCTAAGGAAGATTTTTAGACATGCTTAGGAGCAGATGTCCTAAAAAGAAAACCAATGGAAAACTCTTACTATGGATTGACGTTTGTTTTCTAGATGAAACACCAATTTGAAAACTGCATCCCTTTAAAAAAGGTGCTGCCAATTCAACAAGAAACAATATTAGCATAAAAATTTACAGCTTTTTTTTTTTTTTCCACCACATTTTTTGGGACGGATACAGAACTTAATTGACTTGTTAACTATCATACAAGCTAGGCAATTCACCCTTCCTTGAAGTACCTCTGATTTTTGACAATACCCCTTTGGACTGATGGCTATCAATGACACCAGCAGTATTCTTTATTTTGGCATGGTCACAAAGCTTAACTATACCTGATGCCAAAGACCGGTACAAGATTTAAAAATACAGCTATTGTACAAACCAAGAACAGGAAGAAACACTAAAAAGGAGCAAGATGCTTTCCACTGGATTAAATGTCACTGTGGCACGCGTCCAGGGATGCAGATGCTTTAGGTCTAACAAACTTTAAAACCAGCCATGCTATACAATTTGGTCCCCAACCCCTGAAGATATTGAACATAATATTATCTCCAAGACCAATCCTTCACACTTTGGCTGTCTCTGGAAACTTTATATTTAGTTTCAAACTCTCAGCTTCAGTATTTTGTTGCTATCCAGCCACGTAACTTTCTATTCTACTGTCTCCTTGGATGTGTGCATCAGATGCTTTGAAAACAGCTCCCACTCATTTGCTTTGAGAACTTCAGTTATTACAGTGATATAGCGACTGCTCTTTCTTTGCTGGCTCTGAAATAAATATCCAAAGCAAAAAATCTACATTTATCTTAACCAAGCTAGTAACAAGAAAACACACAGTTATGTTCGGGAGCTCATTAGCAAAAAGCACAGACATACAGACATTCCCTTACACAAAACCTCTTTCACCAGCATCAGATATAGAATATTTTCTGCATTTGTCACCTTTCAGGTCTGAGTTTCCAGCACGCTCCTTGTTATACGCAATTAGCCCCATGCCAAGGCTTGGTACATTTCGTAATAAATCCCTGACCACATTCGCTTCAGGCTTGGCAGCTCTGGAAAGGCTCCATTCATCAGAGCAACACCGAGCCGCGGGAGTTACCACACCGCACCACGCACTCGCCGAATTCCAGCACGCTGCAGATTTCAACAGCCGTCCCTCCCTCCCTCCCTCCCCATTTCAAGCAGCCTGACATATGACTGTGATTAAGTAGGATATGAAAAAGCCCCGATCAACTTTTCTCTTTTTCATCCTTCTTTCCACCTCTTTTCCCTTCAGACACCCTCCCCCCCCAAAAAAAAACCCTCTCCCTTCTCTCCCAGCATTGCATGTTAGTTAGGAATCATTTATTTTTTTTTTTTGCCTGTATTTAAAACAGTAACCATCTGTTACTTGCAGGATGGCCATCTCTCCTTCTCAGATTTCTTCAGCTTTGGCGCACCAGCCTCACCGGCTCCAGGCAGGAAAGCTCTCCGTGTGGCACTGGAGAAGATCAGCTGGACCAACCAGCAGGAGCCACCACTGGCCGT
This sequence comes from Anseranas semipalmata, assembly GCA_013399115.1. Taxonomy (NCBI): domain Eukaryota; kingdom Metazoa; phylum Chordata; class Aves; order Anseriformes; family Anseranatidae; genus Anseranas; species Anseranas semipalmata. The sequence continues at coordinate 4,566 of VXAA01007421.1, read as the reverse complement.
GAGGCTGTACGTTCACAGACAAAGCACATAGAGCTGAACTCACAGGTTTCCAGCTGCCACCTTTCAGCCTTCAGATACCTATGATGACAAGGGACCTGAAAGGTAACAGGCAAGCCTGATTCATGGTTGCACCATGGAGAGGACAAGTAGGAAAATAACCATCTCCACTGTGCACCTAATGGACTTCTCTTCACCCTGCACTGTGAGCCATGCTCACTGGAAGCACCAGGATCATCCCTTTTTGGCATCCAAAAAACCCATTCAGAAGTGAGAAGAGCACTGGGTAGAGAGGCTTCATCACACTTAGTAGCAATATTGCAACTAGGCCTCAAATGAGCTTTTCTTTTAATTAGGAATGGGTAGAAAACTTCTGGTGACTCATTATTACCTTATCTTCCATAGAAGGGAACCCTGACTTCTGCAATGGCAAATAGTTCAATGGAGGTTACCCATCCAACACCTAGTAATGCCAGAGCACCTTTGTGTGTGCTTCAAATCCCCTTTTCAGCTCCATGAGTGCTTTCCCAAAGCTTCATCTTCTTTCTCAGAAACTTTTGCCCTTCTGCTTACAGAACCACCACAGAAATCACCAGGACATGGCTAAGCTGTGACACCTCCATTGTCCTTCCTTGTCAGGCAAAACATTGGCAAAATAACATCTAGAGGGAACAAGTTAATGTCCAAAGAAAAGCTGTAGCTCAGACTACAGTCAGGAGTCAAGAGACAGCATGCAAAGGATAACGCTGTATTACCAGGCCAAATTTTCTGCAGGCCTGTTTGCTTTTGGAGCTCCTTCTTGCAGGACCCATCCTTCCCAGAGAGCCTTCTCTCTGCCAGAAGGCTGTTCACGCCAAGGCCTGCATCCAAATTACAATACCCCCTTTTCAACATGATAAAGTGTAAAATCATGCCGCAGCTGACTACACCTGAAGGCAAAACCTAATGAGAAAGTAAAAGAGAAATTAAAACAGAAGTTTATCTAATTAGTATCTTTGCCTTGGTAACCTATCCAAAACACTAACTTAAATATGCATCCTAATTTTATGTCATCACCTTGCTTGCCTCGAGCCACTGAAAAATACCAGAATCCACAGTGACATTTCCTGGCCTTTTTTTTTTTTCTTTCCCATTTTTGACTAAATCCAAGACTTCAAAAATAGTGAAACTGCCTATGGCACAGTGAAGTCAGACCTTCAAGTACAGTACTCCCAGACAAACCATAGCAGCAAGAGAATGTATTTGATTCATCTAAAGACAAATCAAATGAAAAGCTCATCTGACACTTCGAAATGTATCTAGCCTGTGCCTAATCGCCTTTCAAGAAGCTGAGTTCACCTACTGCTCAAGCAGTGCGTGTTCCTGCACCCCAGCTGAGTTTGCTACAATGAGGACTCAGTTCCACCGGTTTGAGAACTTGATTACCCAGCATCCCCATTTCCAAGGTTCCTGTTTACATCAACACAAAGCCCCTCTCTATTGGGATCAAAAGCTGAAAGCTCATTTAATAAGACAACAATACTAAATGTACACATTACCTTGAAAGGTCTGTCAGGAGTTCTTACACACCTCTCTTCTGACCACTCCGTGGCTGTGTACACACAGCTCCAGGACAGAACACCACGTAAGCACCCTCAAAAGCCCTTTGAGAGTACAGAGGCAGGCATATGAAGTTCTACCAACTTACTAAAGATATCCAGCACACACAGGCTGCTGCTTTGTTAATAAAAATGAGAAAAAATGGAATCTGAGTTTCTGCAACTTGCTCGTTGACCATTAGTCTTGCTTCTAAGTCTACCAAAACTGTCACAGAAAGCAAGGGAAGGGGAGATGTTTTACACAAGTATGAATGGTACAGCCTTACTAAGAGGTAAAAAGCTTGACTTTCCATGAAAGTCCAATCCATCTGGTTTTACAAATACATACACTTAACTTTAATCTAAGCACTATTTACAAAAATACATACAGACATAAAAGAGCATAATAAATTAATAGCTCACAAGAGGCAACAATGACTAATGACAGATCTTACTCTCCTTTCCAAAGAACTGGCTCAAGGGAACACAGCAGATAAAATTACCTAGGCTGACTTTCTGTGTTTCTGTTAAACCAAACCTTTGGTATATTCTGAACTGTCTGTGTGATGTTTCCCAGCTGGAAGACATAAGCTTTCCTAAACAATTCAGAACTTTAACGTGACCTTACAGCCGTCATCTTCTTCCATACAGCCAAGGGATATGCTTGTTAGTTTATACAGGGTTTATCTTATCCATCAAATTCTCCTGCTTGAACACTGATGTTGCCTACTTGTGGTCATACTGCCAACAGAGACTGCAAAATCCTCTCCCGTAATCTCACTCCTGTTTATGGACAACAGTCAGTAAAACTGTAAAAAACAGTTATGCAAAACCCTTCATGAGTAATTACTGTGTGAATAAAAGGGTCCAAAGTAGACAAATATGCTCTGTAAATTGTTTTAAATCCACATGCTTGGCCTTTTTTTTCTTTCTTTTTTTTTTTTAATGAAAATTGTCACCAGTGATTATTTGGTATTGCCAAATTTGTAAATACAAATGATGACTGTTATCTAAGCAAGGGCTTCAAGTTCAGAGTCAGAACAAGACAATACTCTGAAATCTTGACACTGCTGTGGCTACACATAAATGTAAATTCTGTGCAGCTTATTTTCAATGTATTTATTGATAGTGTGCTATAAAATTGAGAAGTGAAAGCGCTGTTTTATCTCTAACCCAGATAAAACTGATTGGCATTCACCAGCGCTTTTCACCTCCCACATCTCATGTTGCAGGGATCACTTACTAAAATCTGCATAGGCTTTTCTGTTCACTTTATCCAGGACTGTAATGTGATTATACATGGAAGAAACGTGTGTGCATATGCGCATGTGATTGAAACATGATAATTTTGTCCTCTCATAATTTTCTTTTTCTCCCCAAATCACCTATTCCAACATATATCCCAGGTGACCACTTTTTTTCTTAGAGTTGAACTGTTTTAATCATTTTGCATTCCCCTTCAACAAACTTCACCCATCCTACATCTACTATAAGAAGCCCACAAATTTACTGAAATTTGAAAACATTAATATTAAAAAGGAGAGGAAAGCAAAGGAGAAAACTTTTAACCCTTTGCTAATAACATTTGCTAATGTGAAATATTACTGCACCATCATCTGTTCTGAGGGTGCAATTCCACAAACATTCACTCCAGTAAGTCCAATACTCCCTGTCCAATTACACACTAGACATTTCTGTCTCTCACCATGCTAAGCTACAAGTTCCGGAATCCAAGTTACATTTTATCATGACACCAGTTATACTGATAAAACAGAGACAGATCATGCCACAGAATGCTGATAAAATCCCATTTAAAAATAGTATCATTTTATCTTACATTATAACTCCTGTTTATGAAAAATGCTTATGTCATGACAAATAACAGGCCAACAAGTTTGGTGTTGGAGGAGATGTTGTGGGAAGACATAAAAGAAAGCTGCCCATAATTAAAAAAAAGTCAGAATAACAATCCTTTCTGCAACAAGAGGGAAAAAAATCTCAAAATTGTACCCTGACAACTACTAGCTATAAGATAAGTCTGATTTACTTCAATACAGCTCAAATATTTAATAATCAAATTAATATATATTTAGTATGTAGTAATAATAATCATAAGCTGTGGTTCACTGAGATGCTAACTGCAGTTTCAGGTTGCCCAGTACCCTACAAAGGTAGCAAAGCCTCATAACACAAAAACGCAGAACCGGTACAAAGCCATTCTGATGCTACAAATACATTTTAAAATTTTTGAAAAAGTATTTTTATCTTGGTAGTGTTTATGCCAGATCAGGTGTCATCCTTCTTCCTGCAGCTGGTACAAGGCTGCTATAAATACTTCATTGTGTGATCCAGCAAAGCTGACAAAAATGCAAATAAATTCTCACATCTGACCTGGTTCAAATTCGTACCGCTTGGCCATGTGTCAGGGCACAGATGTGTTGACAAATACTGATGATCACAGACTCAGTGTACAGATGCTGCTCGATTCGTCATATCACCAAATGTTCAGTCACCGATATCTGGGATTAACTCAATGAATTCCACAACATGTAAAAATGGGATTTTCAGCTGTAGTATTCACAGAATCACAGCATGGTTGAGGTTGGAAGGGACCTCTGGAGGCCATCTGGTCCAACCCCTGCTCAAGTAGGGCCACCTAGAGCAGGCTGCCCAGCACCATGTCCAGGCAGCTTTAGAAGATCTCCAAGGACGGAGACACCACAACCTCTCAGGACAACCTGTTCCCATGCTCTGTCACCACACAGTACAGAAATGCTTCCTGGTGTTCAGGGGGAACCTCTCGTGCTCCAGTTTGTGCCTATTGCCTCTTGTCCTGGCACTGGGCACCACTGAAAAGAGCCTGGCTCTGGCCTCTTTGCACCCTCCCTTCAGTGGGATGGGTGGGATCCACCTCACTAGGAGGGGCGCACGTGTCTTTGTTAACCTGGTAAGGAGAGCTTTAAATTAGAAAAGACGGGGGAAGGGGAGAGTT
>VXAA01007420.1:78484-90863 GCA_013399115.1 Anseranas semipalmata | reverse complement strand
TTTTTTTTTTTTAGTTTTTGTTTGGATGAACATCAATTTAACCTCCATCACATTAGTTTCCTTATTACTGGTATGCAAAATTAAGTTTCATTAGGTACAAAAAAAGTCTAGTCAAGAAGCAAAGTAAAATGTTTTCCCAGATTATTTCAGGCATAATTAATAATTTAATTCTTAAAATTATGAAGTCCTCATCTTCATGAGGAGTTGTGTATCATTCTGGATGTTTGTTGGTACAATGGCTTGGGTTATTAGGGAGCTGCTGTTTTAGACCAGCTTGGGATCAGATCTCTAAAGTATCCAGTAAATTGTGGGGCTTTGGAGAAGTACCCAGAACCCAGCAGCCACCAGAGCGTTTGTCCCAGAGAAATAAAAATAGCATTTGGGAACTGTTGAAATGTTCCTACTTTTTTTTTTTTCTCTTTCCTTTTTTTTTTTTTTTCCTTTCCTCCTTTTTTTTTTTTTTTCTTCTCCTTTCCTCCTTTTTTTTTTTTTTTCTTCTCCTTTCCTCCTTTTTTTTTTTTTTTCTTCTCCTTTCCTCCTTTTGTCTTCTGCAAATCTCTATCATACTCATTTAGGTTCCAGTACTGATGAAATCACCAGGTCTTTGAGTGCCTGCAGTGCACAACATGTGCTTGTGTTCTGACATATCTAATATTTTAAGTTGAACGGATTGATCTAACCTGAATGTTTATGACATTGCTGACAATGCTCTAATATTCAAGGAGGAGGTGTTCATGTTATGGAAAGGTATTCATGGTATAGAACTAGGCTGTTTTTTTCTACTCTGTCCTTTTATCAGTGTGTTGACTCATATTTGCAAGAAAAAGCATCATAACACTCTTTCAGCTGTCCTGTGATAAAAGTTTTCTTACATTAGGCCACAAAAGATTGTGGTTTACGTCTCTTCAAATCCACTAACTGGGCTATAGTGGAAACAAACAGCTGCGTTGTCTAACTAGCTACCTTCACTTGTTTTTTTATCAGTCACTTTTTGAAAGTAAAAAAACCCTATAGCATCACCCCTTCACCCCACAGAAAATCTGCGGACCAAATATGGACCAAACCAGTTTCAAAGAAGTTTAATGTTTTTGTGCCTGGGAAATCTGTATTTCGGTTCACTCGTAGCTTGAAAATTAAAAGACTAGACAAGTTCTGGTTAATTACAGGTAACAACACACATTAATCTGATAAGGCAAAGAAAGCAATCTAACAAAGGATATGTTTAGTTCAATATTCTTATGTGAGATTGCAGAGGTTATTGTTCTCCAGATATAGATTTCTGGAAATTTTGACTAGATTGCTGTACTGGTATAACCAAATCTTGCACAGAAATAATCTGAAGATTAAAAAAAAAGGCATATCAGACAAAACAGGCAAATAACTTTATATTGATGAAGATTTATACTTGTGTATTTGGCTACTTTGCTGGAGTATAGTATTATTTGTAGCAATGATTAAAGTTATGTTCATCCTATACTTAAATAGTCTTTCTTGTCCACACAGTCCCTATTTTTAATATGTTTCTTTGTAGTACATTTGAAAAGTATCCAGCATCTGACTATACACATAGTAATTACAGCATTATTTTGAACACTGCTACTATGCCCTTTCACAGCTCACTTCTCTACTGAAGCTAAATCCAGCTCTGTGAGACTAATCAATACTAGGAAGATTTATATTATCACTGTAGATCATAACTGAGAACAACTTAAAGCCCTTTGTTATAGTTCAGAATATACCTATCAGCTAGGATAAAGGGAGCTAAAACTCTTCTCACTTCAATAAAAGATAAACAGATACTTTGTAAAAGATACCGCCATATATAACACAGATATCCACATCAGTATCATGAGAAGGATTAGTAAATGCATTTACTGGAGTATATTGATCTTTACTGCTGATGAATTTCAAAATACTAGAAAGTACAAAAGAAGAAGTGTTTCAACTAATCTATTTTCTTAGACCATGTAAATAGCCTGTTACCAGTTCCTGGGCATTTTTTCCTTGAATTAAATGACCTTAATTCTCATTTTATATTTATCATGGGCACAAGGCAGAGCAAAGAAAAAATAAAAAGAATAAATTTGACAGATCTTCCTGTACTTTCAGGTTCAAGTTTATGTAGATGCAAACTCACTGACAAAAACTGCTCAGAGAGAGAGAACTGAAGCTGTTAGCTTTAATGTGCATTCCAAATTGGAAAACAGGAAAAATGAAAGGATAGCTATGAATTTAATATTGATGTTAACCATATTTCTCATAACAGCTTCAGATATACATGCCAGAATATGTAGGAAGGGAAAAGAATTATAAAGTTTTGTGGAAGGTTTGTAGGTCTGGTTTGGTTTTGTTTTTGTTTGTTGTTGTTGGTGCTTTTTTTCCCCTACAGAAAGAGAACTCTGCAAAGACTGCATTGTGTAGTACTGCCTCCTGATATCGCAAATCATGACTTCATGTAATAACTTTCATAAGTGGTTCACCTAAAAGCTCCATCTTAAAGTAGCTAAGTATTTGTTCCACTCTTGTGCTGCTTTTCTCCTCCACTTCTTTAATACCCTTAGTGAAGTGACAATGCCCCACTGCCTCAAGGTAAAGATGTCTGTCAGGGATATCAACTGCCTGCATATGCTGACACCATCAATCATGAAATGACAGCACAAAAGGTTGGACCTAAGCTCTCTTAACTGGCAAATGAATCAAGCTGTTTGACAGAACAGGACAAAAGCAATGGTTTTCTATGGGAGGAAAAGAAAAGAATTGCAGAAACGTTAAAGTGGACAGCATCAGGATGAGCAAAATGGATGGCTTCATCTACTGGGAGATAAGGACAATGACTGATTTAAGGAGATCCTAAGGTGGTGAGGCCTGAAGTTCTGAACTATGAAGCTGATCTGGAGGGTTAAAACGACTTTTCTTTTTTTTTTTTTTTTCCACAGAAATCAGGCTTCTGAACACAACTGCTTCTTCCTTGCTCTGTAAGAGAACACAAGTGTTGTGAAACAGCTGATAAACAGGAAGATTACTGGCCTTTGAAACTCAGTGTTTGGAGCAGTTTATTGCATCGACTAGCAAAATAATGTCAGAAATATGTTGGTCGAAATACGGGTAAGCCATTTTTCCCAAACCAGTAAGGAGATAGCTTAAATTCTTTCTTGTTCATTTAATGGAATTGTAAAAGTGCCATTTCCAGACTAATCAAGTAGAAAACAGTAAGCCACATGGCAGCCCATGAGTACATTGTACGACTGAATGATGAAGCACATCAAAACTGTAACTGCACCAAGGTGCAGTAGAAAGGAGGGGGTGGCTTCTTATATTTGACTGTTTAACTACAGCAGTTGTGAGAGAGGGAAAAGAGGACTCTGAGAAGCTGTTCCAGAAATTCTCGCACCTGATTCCCAGCCTGCATGTATTAATAGCTGATGTATACCCATTTGTTTTTGTGCCTTTTGTCTTTCATGAAATGTAACCCATTTTCCTCTCTTGTGTTAATCCTTCAGCCTGACACCTGAGTTATTTATTTCTTCTGCATCTTCATGTTACTAAATTCAACATGCAAAACTGCTTATAAAAGTCGATACAACAAAAGTCCCTAATGCATTTCCAAGCACTACTTTTAAGTCTGGCTTGGACTCCCAGGAACTTACTGAAACATTATCAGGGCTGGGTAGCCACAATGGTAGTGATTCGGGAAGCCAAGGTGCACCTGTGCTGTGCCTGCTGGCCAGCTCTCTTACAGTATGGAGGTACCACAGACAATTCTCATCAGGTTATGTCTCCACCTCTTCTGATATTCCTGGCAGGTCTTTTCTGTTACTCTAAATATCTATCTATCTATCTATCTATCTATCTATCTATCTATCTATCTATCTATACTTATATATATATATTAAAAGGTTCACTATTTCTACTGTACAATACAAGTTTTGAAGCAGATGGACTATCGTAAATGGATCTTTCTTAACACAGGTTCAAAATTTTGGATGTACATATGCAATGCCTCTTATGAATGCATAAGACAATTAATTTGCAAGTAAAATTTGATGGCGTACTCTACTCCACTTTGTATTTTATTTAAACTTTGCCATACTTGCTCATAGATAAACTATTTCCAGAATCACCTGGCTTATTTGCATTATCACAAACCTGTAGAAACTGAAGTATGAAGTTCCTCATTTTGTGTGCTGCTGTATGAGACCGACAACTGGTCCAATCCATGGAAGTTGCTATATGTAGTACTAAATTGCAGTTATGTGTTTTCTCAAACCGACACAAAATCATGTCAGTTTTTTAACAAGTAGTATTTGTGACATAATCCCCACTGTTCTCTGGAGCTGGCTCTTATTTCTATGAAAGATTCAGACTGCTCATGTACACATCTATTAAATTTTTATGTGCCTCTCAGATCACGTTTGCTGCACAAAGTGTTTATCTCCCTGTTTCAGAGCCTGAAGACTTTTAAATTCAACTTTAAGCACTGATGTCTTCAGTGCAGAATCTCACCCTACATGCTTAGAATTTTGGCTTTTCAAAATTTGCTTATATATTGATGGAAGTCAAATTTCTCGTTTAACAGACACCTGGACAGGAAGCAACATATTTCAAAGGCAGGAGGAGCAACTGATGAATGATAAGAAGGATTTGGACAAAAAACAATGACATGAAATCCAGTAGTATCCTACTGAAATCACAAATAGCAAACCTATTGCACAAAACCAGATTTATGATGTATGTAGATAAAATAAAAAGTCTTTGATATTTGTAGACCATGATCTGTTTTACAGTAGGTGATATAAGGAAGCATACAGTGCATATTATAAAAAGCATAGAAAACAAATTTTAGCCTAGCAAAATGGAGGCTCAGGGGAGACCTTGTCACTCTCTATAACTACCTCAAAGGAGGTTGCAGCAAGGTGGGGGTCTCTTCTCCCAAGGAACAAGGGTTAGGACAAGAGGAAATAGACTCAAGTTGCACAAGGGGAGGTTTAGGTTAGATATTAGGAAAAACTTCTTCACTGAAAGGGTTGTGAGACATTGGAACAGGCTGCCCAGGGAAGTGGATGAGTCACCATCCCTGGAGGTATTCAAAAGATGTGTAGATGTGGTGCTTAGGGACATGGACTAGTGGTAGACTTGGCAGTGCTAGGTTAACAGTTGGTCTTGATGATCTTAGAGGTCTTTTTCAACCTAAATGATTCTGTGAAATTACTTTAAGCCTCCCAAAGAACTGCAGATACTTCTAATTTATTAATTGTATAAACTAAGGCAGTGTTGTGAGAGTATATATTTCTATAAATATTTTAGATAGCATGGTGGCACCAGGGTTTGTTATTCATGAATGATTTTTTGCTATTTTCATTTGGACAGAATATATTTCCTAGAATTCAGTGCATTCCTGAAAATTAAAAAATACATTTATTTTTTTTTAAATGAATAGAGTATAGGTTACAGGAAGAATTGTGTTGTTCACAGTTTAGAACACCTGTTCCTCTCCCCTTGCCCTATTGTAAAGCATACAATTTCAGATGGTGCAGCTTTTGTCCCTCCCAAGTGATACGTCTGTGGAGAGAGTGAAATCTATCAAAACACTTGTTTTAAAACTATCCCATGTGGTTTTGATATTAACCACTTTCCATACAGGTGACTGTAACATATCAGCATTTGGCCCTGTGCAGTACATAAACTTGATTTACCTTCCTTTTAAAACTTTCTAAAAGCGGAACCTCATTTCTTGTAATCCTACTTGTGCGTTTACTTTATTTACTTACATAGCAGTGCTTTTCATTATTCTTACACTCTTCATATTCTGTTGTTAATATTTACTTGATATTTGTCACTTACAATTCAATGGAGTTTTGTGGTTCTTCTTATTTCTCCTATAGTACAGACTGGTTCTTTGCTACCATTTGCACTGATTCCCAGCATCCTTATGGTCTTTTCCACTTATGTTGCCCACAGTGAGGATTACATATTTTAGCCACTGTTGTTGGCCAACATTTTAGGCATGTCTGTAATGCTTCAGTATTACTGTGCCAATACTGTAAATGTACAAAAGAATCCACCCATTCTGGAATAAAACTGAGTTTATTTTTTCTCCCCTGGTTCCAGACTATAACCTTTTCAGAACCATCTTTACTCATAACTAACAGAAATTTACAGAAACTAACCAGAGAAAACACACTTCCTTCAAAATAAGTGTTCCCAGAGCAGCCATACCATGTGTATATTCTTGTTTATTTACTTAGATCAAGCCGATGGACACAACACCAAAATATTAATATGTCTACAGGTTAATCAAAATCCTTTTGTCATCTGAGCTACAGTGAATGACTCTGCAAGCACTCTTAGCTTACTCCTGTAATTAAGTATTTTAGTTCAAACCATCTAGGATGTTTCTGTACTCCTAGCCCACAGGATTATACTAATTCCTGCACAGTCCATTTGAATCACAGGAATTTCACTGTTTTAATTAGTATTCTGTTTCCTTAAAAACTGAAGAGTTAAGGCTGCTCTTCAATTAGCCCTCCCCATAACACTTGGACTTAGGACATGAGAGAAGGCTCCTTCCAACCTAACTATTCTATTCTATTCTATTCTATTCTATTCTATTCTATTCTATTCTATTCTATTCTATTCTATTCTATTCTATGACATTCTATGACATTCTATGACATTCTTCTTAACAATGATAAAACAACGACAACCCAACATACTATTGAAGGCCAAGCTACTGCATGATTCTTAAGCTTGGTAATTATGGAGTAAAGGTTTCAAGATCCTAAGTGTCCGTATTAACAGTACGGAGGTTTTCTTATTTCTAAGCTAATTTACTAGGAATAAAAGTTACTAGAAATAGAACATCTCTTATGAACTTTACCAACTTTTTCCCTGGAGGCGTTCAAGGCCAGGTTAGATGGAGCCCTGGCCAACCTGATCTAGTGGGTGGCATCCCTGCCTATGGCAAAGGGGTTGGAACCAGATGATCTTTAAGGTCCCTTCCAACCCAAGCCATTCTATGATTCTCTAATTCTATGGCAATTTAAAGAGTAAATTGAAAACTGCTTAAAGTCACTCTTAGTGTATTTTATTGATATTACATTTTTAAAGTAATGTCTCCTAGTTTAGCCTATTGATACGAATTTGATTTTTAGGTGAGACTGAAAATGTTATTTCAGCTAAGTTTATTTTCCCATTGGTATTGATAGCTTATGAAGGCCACATCATTTGACATAGTACAGTCTTTGTAAAGAAATATGAACTTTCAAAGCTTTGTACCATCTCCTTTGTATATCTTAATTACATTGTACAGTATATAACACCATATACTTATGGATAGAAATGGGTTTTTGAATACACTTCCCCTAGAAATAAGTGTATGAGGAAATAAGCACTTGTAAATCTGAGATCTTTGAAATACGGTGTGACAAGTTCGTTGCAAAAACAGATTCCTCATTATCTACCAAGTCACTTATTTCACAAGTATCATGTATTGTTTTGCTTCCTCATAGCTGCTAAGCCTGTAAATATTTGCACATATAACATTAAAAAGGGATATGCTACAAAAATAATAGGTCAGATTTTCCAGCAAGATTATCCTTGTCTCATTCTAGATACAGACTAGCTTTTCCTCTCATGGGAATTTCTTCTTCCTCAGGAAGCCTGCAGCTCACAAATGATCCAGCTTAGCTGCCTTTTGTACTGCCTTTCTGTCTCCAGTGATGCATCATATTTATCCCTATCCGATATCATGGCAGGCAAAACAGCACCCACGTGTGGACCAGTTGCAGCTCATTCTTTTACCTAGTCCTTTATTGGACTACGTGCAAGGTATAACCAAAAAACTTTTACAGCTGTGAATATTCATTCTATTTCTATACATGCAAGCTGTATTGGAAGCTGTTAATTCTGTTTCAGCCCAACTGAACTTAAAATAGCAGTCAGTTCGTGGACAGTTATTTATTTATTTATTTATTTATTTCTCTGCAGCACAGCCCTGATCCCAGGGTTTCCTCTGTCACAGACAGCCCAACTTGTTACCCCTATCAGCAACTGTCAAGAAGGGACTTCCCAGATGGTTAAGCAGAGGAGATGGGGGAACTGCAAAAAGTCTCAGAAATGTCCATTTCTGATCTGATCTTCACAGGCTGTTTCTGCTCGTCTTTGAACTACTCAGTCTCAAACATGGAAATGGTGGCAAAAAGGTAACTAAGGGTAGGAAAATTCTCATGCACCCTCATCCTGCTTCTAGACCAGTGGTTAATCATAGGGTAATGTATTTTTCTGTACTTGCAGAGTCATTTTTATGCCCCATTAGTTGACAGGTATACTGAAGACACTGATAGGTACAGTGCTTTTTTACCTAAGCGTGTGGAGAACAGCTCAATTCTGTACAAATAACTACATTGATATGCAAATAGAGATATCAGCTATTCATAAATACTTATTCTCATTTCAAATGTTTCAGCAAATTGCCAAGCATAAACAGGACCACATGATTTTGCACATCAGATGCAATAGAAATGAAGTGATAATGAGTGAAGAGACAATCTGTATTCAAAAGTAGGTTTGTTAAAGCCATTATGAATGGTAGTTACATTAATAAGAATTGGTTTGACCAGAAGGAGAAAAATGGATGAAACTGCTCAAAATTCAAAATAGTTTAATTAGCTCTAATTTACAGTAAATATCAAGTTAATATTTGTTAAAACATTGCTCCTGTTAGCTGAAAAGGTTTTCATATCACTTATATTTAACTGTTTGACTCCTGAGAACTGTGGCTACCTCTGAACTGACTTACTATTTTTTCCTGTAATTTGGTTAGATTATGATAATCCTTAAAAACAGTTAATACCTTAAAGTCATGACTCCAACATATAACTATGAACAGTTTGCAATATGTATGCCTATTGAAAAGTCTATACAATTATTTTTGTCACTTTCTTTAGCACAGTGTGCATAAAATCTTCACAACCATTTATTTGATTCAAATCATATCATATCGTACCTTTTGATACACAGCATTTGCTATAAGTGAAATCCACTATGTATATTTCTTTTTCTATGTCCTTAGAAGTGCTTGATAGCTTGTGGAATCTCAGTGTGGTTGTCTGAAGGAAATGGATGTGATCTCTCTTTAAAATAGCATGAAGCATATGGTATCTGAATCATCTGTCCTGAACTGCCAGGTGTGTTTTCTTTTCTTTAATGGACTGAAGTCCTTCCAGAATGTCCCAAATCAACATAATATTGAAGTAACTTGGCACATGAATTTACAAATGCACAGACACATCCCTATTGAGACATGTCCCTAATGGTTTCACATGAGGCATCTGTCAGCTATCAAGTTATTATGACTAAAAGTTGGAATATATTTTACCATCTACTGTGTCCATCATTTAAATTAAGCATGTGGATGGAACAATCTAGTTCAGTAAGAAAAAAACACTCTCCTTTAAAGGAATCTGTCAAGCTTAATGTGACAGATGTGCAAAAGGCATAAAACTATCTGGAAAGTGACATTTTTCAAGATCACAAAAATGTTCATAAGAAATACATACAAATCTCTCTAAATGAATGTTTGGGAGTTGTTGGTGTTTCATCTGACAAAATAGTTCCTTTGCGTGCTGGACAAATAGAATATTCTTTTTTTTTTTTTTTAACAGTTGCAGGAAAGAGCTCTAGAAGTCAAAATGAATACTTTACATCTTTAGAAAAGAGTCAGTCTCTACTGTTGCCTTATTCTGCCATACTTCAAGGAACAGAGTAGGGAATAGCTCAGGGCACTCCTTATCTCCAATGTTGTAAACTGTAGAAGGTATAATAAAAATAATGAAAAAAATCATTTTTGTCACAGAATCATGTCGAAGGTGGAATTCTGAAGGCAAAATCAATTTGTTACAGTCTTGCTGGATAAATTCCAAGCATTCATATTCACAATGCATATGTGGCTACTCATAGTCACAGGGAGAAAAGGAGAATAAGTCAGAATGTAGGAAAATGGAGAAGGATCCATATTGAGGAAAGAGAATATTCTGAACTTGAATCAGTTCTTGAAACAATTGCTGAGATCTTCAGGAAAAAGTTATCCCGAAACAAACAAACAAATCCGTTAAAGCAAGCTACAGACAACTGCAAGGCGCAGAAGGGAAACATTACAAATAAAATAGTTTGAATAAATGCCTTGGGGCTAATAGAATAGCAACACTAGAATAACTGTGCAATACGGTATTTAGATTAGCGTACATATCATACAAATTTTGAATGATACCTGATTAACATTTACTGAATGGTAGTAAATTCTTCTGTAATTAAAGCAAAAATTGCCAGTTTACCAAGCTGCTGCTGATTTTTTTTTTTCTCCAATCCTCTACTTAGAATTTAATGAAGTCTGCCCTTTCAGATATATGTCTACAAAGTGGTAATTTGTAAAGAATTAGTAACAGAGTTGCAGAAAATTCATAATCTGATATTCTCACCCATATAAACCTGTCCACTATCCCAAGAGAGTTGTACTGGACTTAAGTTTACCTGTGTATTCACTCAAAAATATTCAACAATAAGAAATCAGTCATCTGTTTTGAGCTAGTGCCACATATCAGATGTCCTAAGAGCATGAGAGTGTAACTAAAAGTCTCTCATTTGTTCATTAACTGACACTAAAAGCAAGAAGTAAGATTCATGCACTGATCAGATCTAAGGTTCTATGCAGCCATCACTGCAGAAAATCAAAAGCCAGATAAGCAGCAGCGGCACAGAAGTGCAACAACAGTATTTACAATTGATTACAGTGAAACCTGTGACGAATCAGAGAAATGAGAAACAACCATGTATAACTTCCAAAACAGACAAAATAGAACTCCAAGTCAGTCACTTGTTTACGTTTTTTTTTTCTTTAGGAAAGCAACTCAATCCTGAAAAATATTTTATTTCCTTCAAGGGTCTGAGAAAAGGAAGAGACAACTAAAATGCCAGAAAGGAAATGATAAAGATTTCAGAGCAGAGAGAACTGGTAGCAATGTTCAGAAATAGTATAGAAATCAAAACTGATTTCTATATTAAAGGAGCTCATTGAAATCTTGTCTTTAATATGCTTTGTGAATGCTTCCTAAAAATATGAAAGCCTTAGAACTCAAATTAGTAGAATCAAATGAGAAAAACAGGAAAGAAAAGAATGTTGCTAATGCGCTGTTAGAGTTGCACAAGAGTAGCTCCTTAAAATCAGGAAATCCTAATGATAAGGAAGCAGGTCAGTGAATGTGATATTCTTCAGTTTTTCATATTTCAGTCATAGCACCCTGATTAGACTGAAGAAGGCAAAATAAGTCTGACATATAAATGCACCTATAGTCATTAAATCACTATGAACATACTTACAGAAACTACAAAAAACAAAGTATTCACTCATTCCCAAAATTTGCTTCCTAGAGGGAATGTAAAAGTACAAAAAGATTATATATAGCCATGCTTTGGTATATTAGAAGACATTTTACAATAACCTTGAACTGCATTTATGACCAACAATATGAATGTCAGGGAGTATTCCTTATACTGCTAGCTGTCCTTGGAAATAGATGAACCTGCTGGCTACCTTACTTCCTCACTGCTTGGTGAATCGTAAGAAAAATATTATCTATTTTTATACTTTTCTGTAGAAATTTGCACACTGATGATTGCAATCTGCATTCACATGACACAGATGGAAGAAAGATTTCTTTTTCCAGTATTTTCTGCTTGTTAACATGATATTTTCCTCTAATAAAAAGAAAACAAAAATCTCCAGTTCCTTCTTTCTTGTCATTACCATAGAAATGTATACAGCAATATACTTTCTCTTTCTGTCTGTCTCCCTTCCTGCATTCCCCCCTTTTCTCTCTCATATACACATCCTTTACCTAGTGGCTGATTGGAAGCCAGTGAGTAATACAAAATGAGTAGCAATCAAGGTTACCTTATGATAACTGCTTGAAATATTTTATCTTTCATGACAGTGGCACCAAGAATAGAAAAATGAGGTAAAATTAAGGTTTCTGAAACATCTTAATTGCAGATATCTTTTCTTTTTCCTTTGATTTAACCATATTTTATAGTTTCCCAGCTTCCATATACCGCGATGTTCTCCTGAGGACTGAGTTATGATACTTTTCAGCTTTTTATCACTTTCTTGGATTATTTTGTCTGAGTTACTACTGCTTCTCAGCACTGCATCATTCCATCTGCTCATTCTGCTCCAGAATGGGACTGGGATGTTTCTGAAGAAAGAAGGGAAATTAAAAAGGTATTTTATATGTGGTGTGGGCCAGTTGTAGACTGTAGACTGGAGTGTGTTTTATTGTGTGTGTGTGTATGCATATAAGTTTGTAGTGGCGTAACTGGTACGTTG
>VXAA01007420.1:45420-78464 GCA_013399115.1 Anseranas semipalmata | reverse complement strand
ATCCTTGCCTCCCATTAGTTCTATGCACATGGAGGCAGGATGCAATCCTCTGGAAACAAGACAGTTTTACTTTGCTTTTATTTGAAATCCCCACATGCATACACACATACTCTGAGAAAACTGCCAGTAGTAGGAATGATAAGCTATATTTATTGTCACTTTGCAAAGCCTTATCAGTGCCATTAACTTACTGAACATTATTATTTTCACTGAATATTATTGATTTTTACTTCATACTAAACAAAAATGTTGTACTGCCTTCTTTGTGATGTTTTTGCAGAAGATCTGGAAACCTAGCCTGCTAGCACTCAGTTAAACAACAGCATTTGATCTACTCAAGAAGCAGCACTCCATTTTATAATGTGTTGTTATGTCTGCCATCTCACTTCCAAAGCTGAAAGAATATTGCTGGTAGTTCAGATTTTTCCTCCAGGAGAATCTATCCTCATAAAGCTTTTCTTCTTTGGAAATTGCTACGATGTGTGGTGTTAATCACCCAAATAAAATTTCTCATGTTTTTTCCCGTTTGAATGGTCTGCTAGTAGGGTATCAAACTTTATTTTTCAGAGTATTTCC
This sequence comes from Anseranas semipalmata, assembly GCA_013399115.1. Taxonomy (NCBI): domain Eukaryota; kingdom Metazoa; phylum Chordata; class Aves; order Anseriformes; family Anseranatidae; genus Anseranas; species Anseranas semipalmata. Next base: position 77,888 of record VXAA01007420.1, on the reverse strand, counting down.
ACCTATGTCTTTTTCTGAAACACTGAGAGTATGTCTACACTGTATTTCAAGCTCAGATGCAGTTGAACACAGTGATGACAACTGCCCACACTTAAAGCCAGTTGGAAGCCAGCTACTTCCAAATCAGAAATGATGTAGATACACAAGATAATGTCAAATCTGAAGTAATAAGCTGCAATGAGAAACAATGTGTATTAGCTAAGGTTCATTGTCTGACACACACAGCTGCCAGGCAGGTTAGTAAACTGGCAGAGCAAATTCACATCTTCCTGCAAAAACACTGTATAGACATATCTTTCATTAGAGCAGATAATAGAGGTCCCATTATATGAGACTAGATTAGACATGAGGTCCTATTCCCCACTGTGGCTGTCCCTTCACACAGAGCCCGATCCAGTGGGAATACCGCCAACACTGAATCTTGTTGGCTTCAGCTCGTATTTTCTAGTTCATTAAGCTTGTCTCACAATTTTTATCTCCTACAATACCATTTTGTTCAACAAATTCATTGGGATGTGCCATGTAATACTGGAATTTTTGTTCTACTTCAAAAACAGGGGACTTTTTATAAACTTTCCATTTTTGGAAATGGGCTTCTGTAAAGAAGCATAATTTACTTGGCATTGGTTATAAATATTAAATCAGCAAATGTGTTCATCAATCAATTAATTGCAGATTACATAGCTGACATTTCATATAATTTTTTTTTTATTTTTTATTTTTTAAACATTATGAAATCACTGTTGCAGTTTCATAAAGCCTAGGTCAAGTTCACACATTTGTAATGCTTCCAACTTGTTAGAGCAGGTGTGCTCCTGTCTCTGCTGGGTAGTTTGGCAAACTACCTCACATTTGTAAATTTGCAACAGATGTCCTAGCTTTGAAGCATATGTATTACATAGTCTATAGACTGCATGAAATACAGTTACCAGGACATGACAAATTTATGAACTGACTTGCTGAAATTTTGACTATTGTAAAATGCAGTATTGCTTCTGTGCTGTTGGGCATTATGCTGCATCCAGATTTTAAAAGACAACACTGCTGTATTTTTGCTTTTTCCACGGGTATAAGCAGGCATTTGCTAAAAATGGCAGCATACCAGCAGACATTTGAACCCAAATTTATCTACATGGGAGCTAATTGGATGATTCTGATAAAACAAAAGTACATCTTTCCTTCTTTCTTCCGCTTGAGCTGACTAAGAAACTACTCTGTCAGAGTAAATTTGAAAATGTCAGATTTTTTTTCCACTTCATTTTTATTTATTTTGTAAATGCTTCATGTCCTGGTTCTGCCATCATAGCTAAGACTGCACACGATGCCAAAACCCTACAAAGAGTTCTCAGTGTTTGATGCCCAGATTTTGAGGCCCAGAAGATTTGAATAGTCAGGCTGGATCCTGGAAGCTATACAGTCACTTTTTTTTTTTTTTTTTTTTTCTTCTCTCTCCTTCATTTAAACTGAATTGCCAAAGCTTTTGAGATTTACTGGACACTAATTTAATCCACATTTTGTGTTGTCTTGTTGTACTGAGTGGACTGTGACTATACAACACATTTGAGCCACAGATGGAATAATAATTTTTAAATATCTCATAAAAATGGTTAGTACTAAAGACTACGTAATGAGATTCTGGAATTTGCCTTAATTTTCAAAAGGCTGGTGAACTATACAATTAACAGCTGCATTAATTAACTTCTAATGTGAACACAATATAAATGATTTTAATCATATTATGTTATATAATATGTTTTAATCCATACATATATTTGGATTTCCTTTACATTCAGAAAGTTTAATGCAGTTTTCAATATAGCTTTAGAATGCAACCTTAGTATATGTTAAGTCCCCCCAGAAAACTAGTCCCTCACTTCTTATTCAAAATTAAATAAATATTTATTGATCAATATTAAGTGAAAATAAACTAACAGGTTATACATGAAATGCATTTCTTCCACCTCAGTCAGTGAGCATATCAGATCTGGCTAGACCTCAATTTCATAAAATGTCATTTTTTCACTGTCAAAATTCAATTTACTGGTAAAAGGACAAAACATTTAGAAACAAGCTACTCTTATCTATTCTTACAAAAGTGGTCCCAACTTAATAATTGGATTTTATCATTGCTTATCAGTGTATGAGGAAAGAAAAACTACTCTGAGAAAAAAGAAAATGAGAACTAGTATATACTTCAGGCTAGAACATTATACACACACATTTTAACTCCAACCAAATTATCTGAGTTACTGATTATTTAACAAATAGTGAGGCACTTTCAAATGCATTAAATCACCGACGGCAGTGATATGTACCTTACCAGGGAGCTTTTGGTAAAAATACACAAGTTACTGCCAGACATCCTCAGGTACAAAAAGACAGGAGGTTGTTTAATGGGACTCCTCTTCCCCCTTACAGCTTTCCCCTGGGCTCCAGGAAGGGTGTTTTGGGCTGGCCAGTTGTGACCGCTTCACAGGACAGTGCAAGCTGAGCAGAACATCTCTGCTGTTCCCACCCCTCATTGCCAGGTGCATCTCCTGAGTCTAGCCAGCAAATCTCTTCCCACACCTAATTTTGATTTTGCTCATCAGCACTGGGTCTGCACAAGAAATTTCACCTCTCCAGCTTCTGACAGATGACAGATGAAGCTGGCAATACTCATATCACGCAGCATCTGGTTTATGAACTGTTGAATTTCAAATTTCCAATTCAGAAGTTATGTCTGATTATGAGAGGAAACCTAAGAATCAGGACTAAATCACAATTTGTTAATTGCCTATTACTCTGCCTACAAACCCCAGTTACAGTATATTCACTTTCCTGTAAACTAACGGTAGTCTGTGCTGAAGAGGTGAAATGAAATGGTATTTGTGGATATCTTAAAATTTAAAAGATTTTTACCTTTGTTAACAGCAATAACAAAAAGTCATTGCTACCCTTCACATATGTGGAAAGAGATGCTCATGGATGAGCTTCAGTTGATGAATAAGGAATAATGTTTAATATGTCATACCTAAAAGATTATGCCAGCGCCATTTGAAATCATCAAAGAGTGAGAAGCTAATTTTTTTTTCCAAAATGCTTTGATAATGTCCATCCCATTGCAGACACTTTTTTTTTTTCCTGCAAGTATGATTTCATCGAATGCATCTGCTGTTCCTTGAATGAAGGTTGTCTTAGACATGTTCCAGAAATAATGTCAGTGTTGGAAAAATCTTTCCAGTAACCAAACAAAATGCTCCCGTGGAATTTTGAAATAGTGCCATTAGTAAGAGACTATAAAACTATATTAACCCAGGCTAAGCCATATGATTACAGCTTGAAGGGAGTTATTTGATGCATAAAAATTTCCATTTACTCTAAAATGATACCATTAAATGTGCAATTCAAAGACCAGAATAAAGCACTTAACAAATTTAAAATCTACTTCAAGCCTACAAAAGTAATTCTTGTGTATTTTCTGCAAGAGTGTAGATATTTTAACTATTTTTCTTATTACTGATTTATTTGAAGAATTAAGTAGGTGTGAACTTCAATTTACTGAGACGTACTTATACCCTTTGGAATTTACATTCTGAAGTTATATATATATGCATATGTATGAAATAAAAGTATTCCTAGCTACAGAAGAACTGTAGAATATTTTGGGGGAAATTCTCAGGAGTGGAAAATATTCCGGCTGAGAGCAACTGAGCTCCCCAGGAGGCCAGTAGAGAGATTCCTGTTGGCCCGAATAAGACTGGGGATGACCTTAACAGATAACTTTGTACAAGGCACCACAAAGAATAAAGGTATAACCCACTGTGACACATTTTACAGTAGATAAAATAGGTTTTGTCTACCAACACTAAGATCTCTGTAAAGCAATGATGTAGCACTCTGCACTGCAGCTTCACTGCTCGCATAAAGGAAGGTGGCAGTGGCACAGGCCAAATCACATCATCTGGTAGGGACCAGAGCGTGTGTGGCCTCTGTGCCTGTGTGCACACTGAATATAGATGGTGATTCCTGCTAAATCAGTAGCAAGACTCCTGCTGAGTATGTCGTTGCAGGTTAGACCCATAAAACAGAAAACAAATAATTTCCCAACAGTTTGCTAATCCTCAGTGACATGTCTGAAAGAGGAGCCATCAGATATTCCTTCCTCAGATATTTAGTGTGCCACAAGAGACCAGCCAAATAAGTTCACTCAAGGCCAGCTGGTAATTGGCTATGCTTAGCAATGATATCCATGATTTCCTACTGGTTGAACAATGCTACTGAAAGGAATGTGTTTTGGCACTGTCCCTGTGATGCTGTGATGATAAATAAAACTTCTGCTTCATGGCAGGCTTCTAGAGCAGCAAACAACAGCATATTACTCAATAAATTAATTGTGTTTGGAATACATATCTTAAAAGCTGAAGCCTTTTGTTAGCTGTTATATATTTCTACATTTTGGAACCAGCCTGTTCTAAACTGGCTGCTATAGCAACAAAGATTTCAAAAAAGCAACCACTAAGCAACTTCAAATGGGAGTTGTGCAAACATGAATTGACTAGAATTGACTGGGGAAAATACAGTTAATTGGCAAGGTGTTATTAGTATAAAATCAGATATCTCCAATGTAATAGTGATGAGCAGAAAGTCGAATTGTCATAACAGTAAAACATCCATCAACAAACAATCCTCAGATCATGAAACTCTCCAACACAGCAAAACCACTGACAATATTTTTGAAGCTTGCCTTTCAAAATCTGTCAAGGCAGTAGCAGTTTATTTTATTACAAACCAATATTTTTCCTGAAGAACCAAACATTTTTTCTTTCCTTCAGAATAACATTTAAAAGAACACTGCTATAAAGACTGCAAGATTTTTAGAGCAAGTAAAGACTAACAAGTCCGGACTGAAGTTTTCTATTCATTCTGTAACTCTTTTTATTAACCTTTCTAAGATCTACCTCATATGAAAACAAATATTCTGCTTCTAGTAACCATGATATAGTTAGCTGTTTTAACTCCAAAGTGAAATACAAAAAAACACAGATACCAAGTGGAGAACAAATTAGCACAGACCTACAGAACCATCCCAAACTAACCTAAAAGATTGTAATGATGTCTATGAATTTCAGCGTGGACTTCCCCATTTAACCACTTTCAGTGCACAGCCTAAAATGCTCCATGTTTCAGGCTTTTGGTACTAAGCCACTATGGTTGTCTATTAGTCCAGTTATGCCTTTATTATACTTCTGTCAACATTATATAAGTATGTCTTCTTTAATGCAATGATATTACAGGGATGTGACTGAAATTAAATAAACCATTTTACTGATGCAAACAAAATCAATTATTCATTAATAAGGGGGGGAATCCTTATACAATCCTTGCCATGAGCTGGACTGTGCACGAAGCTTCTCTGTGTCCAGATTTTTTATATATACTCATATTAAATATGGTCAGGACTCATAAAAGCTAAATTTAAAATGGGAGTCAAAAGATACATACATACAGGTCTGCAAGGAAACAAAAATTGCTGATGAACATAGCAGGCTCAGAAATAAATAACTATTTTTTTAGTATATTGCAGCCATCATGACAAAGGAGGAATTTTAGGAAGAATACTCACAAATTTCTACAGATATTTCCATTTCCAATCTTGATCTGTGAAAGATGAAAATCTAGCAAGTGAATAACATCAACTATAATGTGCTGATTAGATGGATTCCATTGTTATAGAGCTTAAAAGCATACTTTAACAAAGAGCTTAAAATAATATCAAGTTTGCATTTGTATAGGCTAAGAGCTCAGAAATGAGCTGCTACTGAAGTTGTGTTGTCTTTTTGAGATTTAATAACTCATAGCTTGACAGAGTGTTAGAGGGTAGTCTGAAGTGTTTTGAAAATGAAAACAAACACATTATGTTTGGCAAACTAGAATAAAGAATCAAACCAAGGTTAATATGGTCAAGGTGACATGCTAGGAAAATCGATAGCCATGACATTGATGGTATAACAGCATGTGCTAGTGTTTCCAGTGCCTTCTTTTGAAACCTTACAAAAGGTTTCTTACTCATCGGCTACCACTGTAAATATCAGGTGATTCTAACTTGGCCAAATTGCAAGGTATTTTAATGTCCTCTGTAATAATGTATGTATTTCTGACAAGTAAATAAACTCATTGCATCACTGACCTTTCCTCTCATCTTAAATTTATACAAAATGGCTTCAGCAAAAAAATGAATTTAGATCAAGTCTGGGACATTAAACAGGCTCTTATTTTCCTGCAACCTACAGGAAGAATATGTTTCTCTATACTTTCTAGTGAAATGGTCAATTTTCATGTATGCATATATACTGAACAACCCAGAATGAAAATATGAACTAATATTCCAATCAAAAACTAAAAACAACAACAACAACAACAACAACAAATTTCCAAATGAGCGCTTGAACAAATGATGTACAAAACCCATAACCATTCTGCAACAAAGACATAGAATGAGAATCAACATTTGTTGTCCAAAATAGAATTAACTGCAAAATATGATTTGATTATTAAAATGTTGAGAGAATAATTTTGCTTATTTCAAACATCTGACTTGAAAAATCAGACTGCTGTATCATTGTCACATGAAACAGTTGAGAACACTTCCTTAGAACAGCTTTATTCAAACTTATTATAGTAGTTCTTAGTATTTTTTTTGAAAATTCGTTGTTCATGCTTTAGAGATTTAGGAAAATGCATCTCATATAAAGGCAAACGTATTAATTAACTGAAAATATTGGTTTTTACACATTTTTCAAATGCCACTCAGAAATGGCTCCTGCAAATGAACGTGAGACCTTTGCTCTTGGGTACTAACACAGGCGCAATTCCTGCTATTGCTATGGTACTGTGCTTCAGCTGCTGGTGCTCGAAATTCTCTGGCAGAGAAAACTTAATACCTTATGTCTCTGTTAAGTCACTTATCTTTCTATTAAGAACTGCAAATTAAAGTACCTCACATAAGATGTAAAATAATCTGACAATAACAGCATAATAATAATTTTGTATTAATTGCAAGTGAGAATTCTTCATGAGACATTATGAAAGGCAATGCTTTTTCCTTATGATACTACCATTACAGTGGTCAAGCATACTGCTTAATGCACAATGACCTTTTGCTACTTGAAAGTATGAAGACAATTGTGTTTTAAACACATCTTTTAACTACCTATTAATGTAAAATTTGAAAACAAATAGATGTCACTTCTCCTAGTCATGAAACTTATTGATACTATATTCTCACACAGCACAAAAAATGCCAGTACCTTTTAACTGTTGCTTCACAATTCCATGACAGGACAGGACTGTATGAAAGCATTAAATGACAAAACAATATTACCAGCTAGTCCTAAAACAATACCGTCTCCTATTTGAAGATGCTGTTTTTCTGTCAAGTCCACTGTTGTCTTTAGTCCCCAATGTACTCTGAGTTTACTACCAATGGGCTTTTGAAAAACAGAGAACAGAATTTGTATATTGTGTCAGTCGCACCGAATTTCTTACAAATTCCCAAGACTTTTTTTCTAATACTGAGGATCTCAAAGCTTTGTTCAGTTAGTGGCATGGCAAGAATGACACATCTAAAGAATTATTAAAGCAAGAAGTAAAACTTAATCTCTCATAACTTCCAAAGATAAACTACAGTCTATTTACAAGCTATGTGAGTATCGGAAGGAAAGGATGCAAACGAACAAAATTAGTTACCAAACTCTCAGCTTATATTGTCCATTTGAACACTTGCATATATGTTTAATTACATGAAGAAATGTTCGCAGAGCAGAAAAAAACCTAAGCAAACCACAACAACAACAACCAAACAAAAACAAATGAAAAACAAACACCTACATTACAGATTTACATTGTGTAAGAACTTTTCCTCACAAATGCCTACATACATGCATACATGTTTTTTATTCCATTACACTACAACGCTGTTGATTCAGTCTTGCTGGCGCAACATAAGCTTTCTCATAGGTCCACTCCTAGTGCAATACAGGTTTTATGATCAGAAATATTTTGATAGTGTCTTGCACATAGATGGCATCTAGCTACCAGGTACTGAAGTTGCATTTCCAAAGACTTGCCCTTTGTAGCTTTTCCTGTCTTTAGGCTGAGATTTGATTGCACCAGCAGGAGCAACAACAGAACTTCAAACTGTAATCATATTTTTCAGCAGTGTGTATCACTTATTAACTTTTATTTGATTTCCCTCTGGCACCCACAGCTCCAACAAATGTTATCTTCTTGTTCAACTTTGTCAAGATCACAAACCCGGCAATAAGTGCTGTAGCTGATATTCTCACCACATAAACAAACCACTGAACTGTGCTGTAGCTGTTCAGGTGCAGCAAGTGTCCTGCATCAGAATGCCAAACTCGGAAACTAGAATGAGTGAAAGTACCTGTCTTGTTGATTGTGAGCCACTCAAAGCAGAAAAAGAATATCTTTATCTGAGAATTTTATCAGAATTTGCATTTATACCACATCTTGTGCTGCACATTACAAAGAGAAAGTTTTCCTTTCTCCTACGATGACAAGAGGCTTTACTTGGTATCTTCTAGTTGAGGGCGGGAGTTTGCTCATTCCATTTTGTTTTGAAGAGGAAACATATGAGCCTATATTAATGCAATTGTATTGGCTTGGAAGTATTTCTTTTCTTCTTGGGTAATGTCCAAAATATATTAATTACCTGCTTTTTCTTTTTCTCATTAGAGTACAGGAATGAAAGATAAATTGATAACCTAGAGATACAGATAAGGTTTGCAAATGAAACTAATATTGCATTAACTAAGTTTCTGGACAGATGATATAAAATTAAAATGAGCCTGACTTTCAGGGGATAAAAGTTTTTCAGACTGAATTACCTAATAATTGAACTATTTTTAGAAATATTGGCCTTCCAAGTGAATTGAATAAATCAAGAAATACCTAATTGAATTAATTTGGCTTGTTTTTCTACTCAGAGAATGCCTCAGAAAAGGTTTCTGCTTCATTGAAGTTTCTGTATTAGTTAAAATTGTTTTTTTTTTCCTAACTTTTTTTTTTTTTTTTGAATCTATGGATGTACTTAGGAGCAGTTCAATATTCTTTATTCAATATATTTTAATTAAAATATTTAATAACTTGGTATAAACGATTTGAGGAGCATGGAATGCTTTATTTTCCCTGATAAGATGGATCCTATATCCAAGGACTGGTCCATAAAAAGCTTTTGAATTTAAAATTATCTGAGGAAAAGAGGACTAGAGAAGAGCAGTACCAAAGTATTTTTCTATACCATGTATTTTTCCATAAATAAAGTTTGGAAGCAACTGCTTTTTTTTTTTTTTTTTTTTTTTCCCACAAAGCAGCTCACTCCAGGCTGTTTGCCTTTGTTCGCTCTGCCACCGGTGTTAATCATTGNCTGAGTTGGAAGGGACCCACAAGGATCATCAAGTCCAACTCCTGGCTCCACACACCCAAAAATCAGAATTCAGACAATGTGCCTGAGAGCACAGTCTAAACGCTTCTTAAAATCTGACAGGCTCAGTGCCGTGACTATGACCCTGGGGAGCCTGTTCCAGTGCCCGACCACCCTCTCGGTGAAGAACCTTTTCCTAACCCCCAGGCTGACCCTCCCCTGTCACAGCTCCATGCTGTTCCCTCGGGTCCTGTCGCTGTCACCAGAGAGCAGAGATCAGCGCCTGCCCCTCCGCTCCCCTCGTGAGGAAGCTGCAGGCCGCCATGAGGCCTCCCCTCAGTCTCCTCTTTTCCAGGCTGAACAAACCAAGTGACCTCAGCCAGTCCTCGTACATCTTCACCTCCAGGCCCTTCACCATCTTTGTAGCCCTTCTCTGGACACTCTCCAGTAGTTTCACGTCCTTTTTGTACTGTGGTGCCCAGAACTGCACACAGTACTCGGGGTGAGGCCGCACCAGCGCAGAGTAGAGCGGGACAATCACTTCCCTCGACCAGCTAGCAATGCCGTGCTTGATGCACCCGAGGATACGGTTGGCCCTCCTGGCTGCCAGGGCACACTGCTGGCTCATATTCAGCTTGCTATCAACCAAAACCCCCAGATCCCTCTCTGCGGGGCTGCTCTCCAGCGTCTCATCCCCCAGCCTGTACGTGTAGCCAGGGTTGCCCCTTCCCAGGTGCAGGACCTGGCACTTGCTCTTGTTAAACTTCATATGGTCTTATATAGTCTTGTTAAACTTCAGACTTCTTACACTGTTAGACTTCTTAGAACTCCTATACATTCTTCCCACCCTCTGACCTCCCCTCCCCCTTCTCTCCCACCCCTCAAGCTCCCAAATACTGGAAGTTAATGTGCTTTATTGTATGAAAAGAAGTGGGGTTCAGATTTAGTTTGCTGCCATGAGTAAAACTTCAGAAATACTACAAAAAATCCCACTAAGGGACATATCAGAACTGTATCATGTCTTCCAGATTAATTCTTCATGAAGTTTCTATGTGCGATAGAATGAAAACCAAGAAAAACCTTGATTCAAATACACTTAAAGAAATCCCTGCTTTGAACTTCAGATTCAAGTACGCTTAAGCAGAGATTCCTGTTGTGTAGTTCTAGTTGTTTATTACTTTTTGTTTTCTTGCAGTGGGAAATTAAAATATCTAACAAAGCATGACAAATTATAAATAATAATATGACAGAGAAATTGCAGCTGAAACTTTCTCACTGAAAGCTGAAGATTTAGATTAAAGAAAATATTTGTGAATACATGCCAAACCCTTTATATTAGCTTTGAAGCTATTTCTTGTACTAATACATCGCAATACTATATGTTCCAGCACTGAAGACTGCAGCAGTGACTGAAAATCATGATGCAGATGCCATTGAATTGTCAATCAATATTTAATAACTATAATAGGAGTAACATCTTACCTAGGATAGTTGCATAGCACTTATTATAATGTTATCTATATGTCTCACATGAAGTGAATTTGTGCTACCTGTTGAGAAGGAAGGTCATTAATGTCTGTAAGTATGAGCAAGAAATGTCTTCCAAGGCTGCCTCAAGGAGGATATATTGCCACCCTTAATAAATGAAGAAAACCATAACTAGACAGTGATTAGTGTTGTTTTGTTTGTTTATTTGTTATGTTTTTAATATTCTACTCCAGGAGTGTCAGACCATGGAGCGAGGAGATTAAAGGTTATATTTTAAGCCACTTTCCTTGGTGGCTAAATAAATAACAAAAGGGATAACCTAAACAAGGGTCAGTCTAGTGTTTCAATGAAAGAATTAGTGTATACCTTTTCCAATTTTGGTAAGGGATGTATACAAAATATCACATCTTCTTAGCACTTAGGCAATTAACAGATCAATGATTGTATCAGAGTCTCATAACCACACAGTTAGCCTTACAACTGCACCAAACTTTTAAAGGGATTCAAAGCAACAATGCACAGGGGAGGCTGTGTCTAAGTCCTCTCTGTTCTTAAAAATAGATCTGAGGTACTGTGCTTTCCATGTCACAGTACTGGGGCCAAGAAAAAAGCAGATAGAGCTTTAATAATATCAGAGATCACTTTGGGCTGCTGCTAGGTAGAGTGACATCTATGCAGTAAGGATGGATGGCAATTGTCTTTATATTGGAAATCTGAAGTGCCACCCAATATTTTCCCATACTACCAGTAGGCTGACAGACTGTTTGGTTCTTTGGAGCTTCAGCATCTAATCAGATAGTCCTGGCAGATCTATTTTTACTTACTTGAACAACTGGTGTAAGCTCCCAATCCCAGCTTCCAGAATTGTCAGTTTTCTTGAAATATCTTCCAGTTTGGATTTTCACAAGGAGAGAGAACTTGACAAAACATCTGGTCGGTCAGCCACGCACTTTATGTGCTTATAGGAAGCTTTTCATCATAAACTTATTTTCTCTATTTGGCATTTCCAGTTTCTCAATTTATCAGCAGAAGTCTCTGCTCATCATCCTCAAAGGAGATGGCTGGAGTCCACTTTACTCACTATTTTTCTGGTTCCACACAAGAGTCTGAATGGTATTTTCTTTTTCACTATGCTGAAAGGCTTTATAAACTTGAATTATTAAAAGCATAGTTTAAATATTGCATAGAATTTTAACTAAGTAAAATATCCTTCATATCTGTCTTTAAAGTATGTATATGCTTTATCTGGAATACTTAAAAATACAATGGATCAAATTTTAATAGTTTTAACCTTAAAAGAAAAAAAAAGTTCCTGCTCCTTCAAGGCATATTTGCATATTTTATATTAATCTTTATATGAAACATTCCCCAAACAAAAAACATAATGGTCTTTTGGATTTGGACAAGAAACTATAGCGACTCTTCTCCCTGCCCTAACTCATGTTTGAGAGAGTTGTTCTCTGCCTGTAAATCCCACTCAATTCTCACCCCAGTGAATCCCTAGGTATTTGCTAACATGTAAAGCAGCTTCAGTAAGAGAAACAAAGTGTACCTACAGCCGTCTATTCTCTACTCCAGTGACTATGAAGTTCTCCCAAGAGACAAGAGGGCTTTACTGAAATTTATCATACTCCTGGAGAGGGAGCGTACTATAGGATAGGACTTTGCTGTGTCTTAAAATAAAGTCTGATTGTTCTGTAGTTTTTCATGAAAAAAAGATCGAGTTTCTGAACCCTGAAGGGTTCAGACCTCTGCATACCAGAGAGACTTTTCTCCCTATTTATATTGCCTAGTTGTTAGCAAGCAACAGGACTTAGGGAACACCTCTGTTTGTGGTACTCCTGGGCTACTTTCAATGGAATTATACGGCAAGCACAGACACTTAACCACAGTGGTTAACTTGAGGAAGGGGGGAGGAAGGTGATGGACAGATATCCACAATACTTGACAGAGATACAAGTCATCTAACAAAGGAATCATTTTGGAAAGCCTGTTTTCTGCATTAAGCAGAAACTGAATTTATCTGTCATACTGGCAGTTACACAAGAAAGTATTCACAACCTAAATTCAACTGAAACCAACACTAAGGGTTTCTCACTGTACTTCAGACATGAATTAAATTCTACATACTCACTTTTTGTTAATATTTAATGGTTTCTGCAAAAGGTGTCCCAAGGACTGGATATATAACCTTTATCCCTAATGGACGTGAGGATAACAGGCATGCTTTTTGACTCAACACACTATTGTAAGGGTGTTGTAGCTCTGTATTCTCTTAGACACTGGAAATCTTGGCTTTTCTTTGCCTAGTTGTTAGCAAGCAACAGGGAACTAGCCTACAGCTAGTAGGCAGTATACTGCCTATATGGAATCACATCTATAACCTCACTATCTAGAAGTACTGGAAGTATGTGCAAGTGTGCCAGGACTAACAGCTCCCTTACTGTATTGCAGAATTCACAGATTGTTTCCTGCTTTATCTGCTTCTTTCATGAAAAAAAAAAAGTTTTCTTTCACTTTCTTTAGGTCAATCATCAGTGCGTCACTAGCAACTGATTGTTCAATACCAAAACTGCCTCTGAAAAAGTCATCAAGGTCAAAAATAACAAGATTACTTTACCAAGTTCAGACAAGACATATTTAGGCTTAATCTAACTGCAAGCACAAGCGAGATTTTGAGTTGTTATGAGAGTATCTTATTTATGAAATGAAAGCATCCAATGTGAAGAAAAGTGGCAAATGTCCAAATGGTGTAGAATGGTTTTGAACCTGATTAGCAGAAATGCTCTTTTTGACTTCCCATGCACATTTACATGAGCAGTACAACAGGCTATGCTGTGACATAATCCCAGATACTTAATATATAAATGTGGGTTTCTTTTATCAGTCTTGTGCTTGAATTTAAATATCTGTTAAGTTATCTAGAATGTTTTGGAAATGTTTTCTTTCTTTAAGTTTTCAAATGACTGTTCCTAGTGAAACTCTTCCAAAAGGCACACAGTTGTAATTATAACTTGACTAAAAATATTTACGATATTAACTTTTGGATTATAGAGACTTAAAACATTGGTGTTGCACATTAGTACTTATCAGTTCTAACATTCACATCAGTAAGCTGGGATTTTACCTAGACAGTTAATTTACTTATCTGGTTTATCTCATAACCATTAAACATATATCTACTGTTAAATGCAGTAGACTTATACATCCCATAACTATTAGAGAAAAACAATAGGAAATGTGGCATTCTGCCAGAATTTTCCACTTTTTTTTTTTTAAGTTTATCCTATTTCTGTAAATATAAGATCAGCAGGAATTCCTTAACAAGAAAAATACCAAGATCACTGTAAAATCTTTTATTTTTCCTGTTTGCATATGACTATACTTCATACTTACTGTAAGTAAATAAAACAAAACTAGAAATGTGATTTTCTTTTTCCCTCCAATTACTCTTTGAAGCATGTTCAATATTCTGTCTACCAACTGACTAGTCCTAGAGATGAACCTATTGTTTATTTGTGGGTACACAGAAAAACCTTTCAGTAATGGTATTATGCTTTCAGAAAACACTAAAGTGATGTTCTGTGCTATATTTTTATGTTCATATTTTCAGAAATAATTATTTCTGTACATGGGGATTGAAGATATCTTTTTTAATTGCAACTAGCATACTTTTTTCACCTCATTTAATCAGTTTTGTGTTTCCACTGGAGCATAAAAACTACCACTTTCCAGTATGGTGGTTGTTCAATAAGGGGCTGTTCAATTCATAGTTGATTATTGGATAAGGAATTATGGAAAATTAAAAAATAGTTATGATACTAAATATAAGAAGCTTCTCTTAGAGTTCCAGATAAAATGGAATTTAATAAACTTAATGACAATCCAGATCTGTTGCTTAAGCTCTTGTTAGTCAGAGTATCTTTGCAGGTAACAGTAAACACATGTATATTTTCCACTAACTTTGATTTTGCTCCTGCTATTACATTAGCTCCTGTATCTTCAATTAATCCAGGTCGGTATTTCCACTAAAGCTTGAAATCAGCAAAGCCATTAAGAGAGTATCTGAAGTTCAAAATATATTATTTCTAACAAGACATTTTTGGCAGCTGGTAAATAACACTTGAAAAAAGGCTTTGTGTTCTTCTATATGAGTGCTTACACATAAATTTTCCTTTTGCCCCACTGTTCCCATTTTCAGGATTTTTAGCTAAATATCACTTTGAAGAAATGTGTGTTGGCTTCTGAGTAAGCTTTTCTTTGAGATACTTTGTGTTGGATTATTGCAAGTGATATGTGCTGTAAAAATAATATCTTAAGTGAGAAATAACAACAAACACGATTTTTTTGAAATTGTGTCTCAGAGCCAGCAACCAATAAATCTTATTTGAAAATGGAACTGAGTGCTACAAAGATAGTTCTGTTCAAAACAGATAAAAGGGACTTTCTTTTTCTATTTTCAAGAAAACAATGTAAGCTACATCTCCAGTAAGACCATTTTGCCCTGTCCCAGTGATCTACATGAAAACAGTTTCAAGTTGCCAAGTAAAAATTCCTTTCTTTTTCTTTGGTTATTAAAGAAGAATCAAGTTACCAATGTTCTTTAGTTTGTCATATGAAGTTTAGGTGGATGCTATTTGAAAAACTCCCCCTTTTTTACCATGAAAGACCAAGAAGGAGAGGTAGAGCTTTCAACCAAATAAAACAAACGACATTGTCTTTTAACATTGATTATGCATAACTGAGAATAATTGTTTAAGTCTGTCATTTGTGTAGACAAAAGTTCCTGAAAGTTAACATTTTCACTGTAAGATCAACTTCATGCAGAACAAATATTTATTCATTAATTTGTGCTTTTTCTGCATCAAACTACATGAAGAATATGCTTTCGTAAGGTTAACTTATCCCCAGGATTGAAGTATTGTGCTGGTAGTCAAATGCAGATGTTTGTCCATCTTGGAAAGACAATCGTAACAACTATTTTTAGTGTCTGAAAAAAATACTGTAATAACTTGAAAATGAGGCTTACGTATGTTTCTCATTTTTATAAGGAGAAGAGATATGCTGTGAAGCTGACTTAAAGAAATCAAAGTGGACAGCAGACAAAAACTCTAATCTGATAAAAAGATACAACAAGATTATCCAAAGGTATGTTTTTGTGTCAGGAAATTAATTTACAATATTAAAATTTCCTTTATTCTGAATGACAGAAGAAAGTAAGAAAGAATGTTTTTGAATAAATACATTGCATACTTCGTACAGATAAGTATGATCTAATCTGGAAATATATTAATGAAAGATATTAAAATGAAGATTAGTCAAAGCAAAAAAAAGTTATTAGAATTGTAACAATTTGGCTATTAAAGCTATCTTTTCCTTCTTTTGTCTTTGTTTACTGCTGAAATTACAGCCTTTCTTCATATCACCAAAGCGATTTGAAAGCTGACATTAGTATTTCAAGATCTAGACCAAAATTTAATAGTGTCTGGAATAACTAAAATCTTTGCAACATACCAGAAATATCAACCAAAGACATTTGTTTCCTTCTGAAAAGCACAGAGGAATCTTGGGTTCATTAAAATAAATGTGAATTTTGCAGTTGGCTTTACTGGATCCATGCTCTTTTGCCCGCATCTAACAGTCTCTGATCTCTGTGCACCTTCCATCAATATTAGCAATAAATAGAGCAATACAATGCTCTGATACCCCTTGAGTATTGACCTGAAGTGCTGGCTTTGCACAAGGATCAATTCACATAGGCTTATGTTCTTAAAGGGACATTCATGTGAACAGAGAGCTTTTACATTTTTTGCTACATACTCAGAAGGCTTTCAAATTCAGTAATGCTCTGCAAACACTTTGAGTTTTTATTCAGAGGTGAGGCTTGCAGATAAACATATATAGCAACAATTTGTAGACATCTGTTCCTCTGAATACTACATACCTCCTCCCCACAGTACAAAATACGTGATTTCAAAAGAGGTATATGAATACTGTAATAAATTCAGAGAAAAATTGAAGTTTGAAATGGATTCCTTATAACAAAAACTGTGAGTATGCAAGGCTCCTCAGCCTGGAAAGAAAATATTTAGGGGAATATAATCAAGTTCTACAAAGTCAGGAGGAGATAATTTACAGTTCACTCTCTCTTCTAATACAAGAAAAATGTACAGAAAAGTACCAAAAATAAAAGTACAGAAAAGAAAATCACAAAGAAAAGAAAAGAAAATCGAAAATAAAAGTACAGAAAAGAAAATCACAAAGAAAAGAAAAGAAAAGAAAAGAAAAGAAAAGAAAAGAAAAGAAAAGAAAAGAAAAGAAAAGAAAAGAAAAGAAAAGAGAAGAAAAGAAAAGAGAAGAAAAGAAAAGAAAAGAAAAGAAAAGAGGAGTTTCAAAATAAATAAAAAGAGGGTTTTTCACAGAACAGGTAGCAGCAGCTTGAAGAACTTCTTGTCAAAACACGTCATAGATGCAGCCTTTAAATGCGATTTGTTTCCAGTCTTTTCCGTCTGCTGATGGCCACAGATGGAGGCAGAACATTGGGCTAGATGCAGTTGCAGTCTGAACCACAGTGGCTGTTCTTGGGTTCAGTTTGAGGACACAAGGCTAAAAAAATAGTCAGTCTGGGGATACAACAAACCATATTTATGCCTAACTGTACTCTAATCCAGAAGAGTATTTCTCAAATATTTAAGCTATCATTTGCAAATTGCTGTAATGATTGTGGTGTCAGGAGAGCAAACCTTTCTGAACATTCAGTTTGTCCAGCTAGATAATATAGGACCAAACATTTCAGACAATACTTACCGCATTCGTTGAAGGCAACATGTTCAAATCAAGTATAGATTTGACAGCTATTCTTGACTTAAGAAATACAAATGCTAGGTTAATATTACATCTAAAAAGGCTGCTTGATGATCCCCATGATTATTTACTCTACAAGAAATACTCATTTTCTTCTGGATTTGTTTAGTTGAACTTTTGGCTACATTTCTTTGCATTGCATTATTAGAAGTAACAGTCCTCTCTTCTTTCAGCTGTAAGTGCCATAATTTAGTCACTCTGCCCTGCCCTCACTCTTTATCAGAAAATATGCATTTGTGAAGCAGAAGTGCATCTGATTGCAAAGTAGGCATACAGAGTTGTTGATGTGGTCTGTTAACTTGAAATGTGTGAGCATCTCAGCCCAGTCTGCAGCCCACACTGCCTTCCCTTCTGCCTTGGCTAGATCGGGCCTAGTACCTGATCTAACCACTCTGAAACTTTTTTCCAGTTCCGCACCTATCTGATTAAAATCTCTGGCTTAAATGTCATTTAGTATGGTTCCACTACTTACACTTGCCTTTTAAATCCTACATAACCAAGCTTGTGTCTAATCTTCCCTTCTCTTCTCCTCATTCCATTAGTATTCTGCCCTCATTTTAACACTTTATAAATTCTTATCTTCTGTTTTCTGTCCATCTTTACCTTTAGTTCTTCTGAAAACACACTTTTTTTCAAGATTCCTGATGCTATGAAAAAGACTCAGAAATTAGAAAAATGCATGAATGCAATATTAATTTGATAGTCTTATAATTATTCTTTGGTAAGATTTAAATTTCAAAAAGGAAACAGCAAATAAGAAATTTCTTGTAGTACCTAACTATTGTTAAGTTTTAGCTGCACAGTACAAGACACCTGTCCAACTAGACTTAATGGTATGACTCATACTAGTTAGCATGTTCCTGAGTAGACTAAATTCTGCAGAAAAAGACATACCTTGACTGTTCTGCAGATGTTCGCGGTCAGCAGGCATATGGCAATTATGGAGTTCATAATTTTTATTTATTTATTTATGTTGTAGCTGAAAACAACTGAACATTATCTCCATTTCTGCCTTTAGACCTTCCACTCTTCTTCCAGCATGTTTTAGTTGTTGTAGATCAGTGCTTGCACAGAGCCAAGGCCATTTCAGCTCCTTGTGCTGTCCTGCCAGCACGGAGGCTGGGGGTGCACAAGAAGCTGGGAGGGGACAGCTGACCCAAACTGGCCAAAGGGATATTCCATACCATATGACATCATGCTGAACAATTAATATGGGGTGGCTGGCCAGGATGGGGGATACCGCTGCTTGGGGACGGGCGGAGCATCGGTCAGCGGGTGGTGAGCAATTGAATTGTGCATCACATGCTTTGTACATCATCATTATTATTATTTCCTTTCATTTTCTGTCCTATTAAACCGTCTTTATCTCAACCCATGAGCTTTTACTTTTTTTTTCCTTCCCAATTCTCTCCCCCATCCCACTGCGGGGGGGGACGGGGACAGCTGTGTGGTGCTCAGCTGCCTGCCAGGTTAAACCATAACAACTATGTCCCCTACTATCCACCCTAACTTCCACTACAGATGCCATGTCCAGCTTTTGACACTAATACCCTTCAAAAGACTTAATTTGGCAAAGCAAAGCTTGTAAAAAGCATCTGTCCACCTTCCAGTTAAATTGCAAGTTCCTGCTTTTCAAAGCACAGAGGCTAAAAATTCTCAGTGAAATAGATACAAGAATTTTTAATGGGAGCAAAACAACATATGTTCCTCTAATCTGTTTCTTGGAAAGAGTTTATATATATATATATATATATTTGCGTGCGCATGCATATGTGTTTGTGTTATTGTTTATTTGTTGTTATTTTTTAAATTATCTTTCAAAAAATTAAAGCTAGGGCAAAGATCAAGTGGATCAAGTGGGAAATAAAATTAAATTCTCCTTATAGAAAGGACTGTATTTAGCTTTGAAGGTAATTTTAAGGTATTGACCATTTTCATTCCAAATAGATGAAGCTTATTAGGTTAAGAAGTAGTTTGTATGTCTATACAAAAAGTGATGCTGAAAAGTTTATAAACAAAACTCGGGTTTCAAATATCAAATATCAAGATATCAAATATCTTTTTAACATTTTTTACTGTCAGAAGGATTATAATAGTCTTCTTAGGTTGCCTAATAATTTACTCAAAAAGCTGTTCCATTTGAAGATTTTCAGTAACAGATAATAATCAATATGAATAAAGTATAAAAACATAGACCTTCATCAGAGAATAAAGGCACTGAAGAAATTCTTCAAATCAGATAGTAAAATGCATTTTCATTTTGTAATGTTATGACAGGATAAGAATATACATAGTAATTACTATTTAATGCCTATCAGGAGAATTTATTGCTAAAGTAAGTTAAAAAGAAATAAAAGTTGAAAAGAGTTTGCTTATTTAAATCAAAATTATTAATAGTTGGCATGGATGTCACTTTCTTTAATATATAGTTAGAAAATAATACTTTTCAGGTTTCATTCATTCATGAAATTGTTGGTTATCAGTTTGTCAGTTAATATATCCTGAGTTTCTTGATGACCAAGTAATACTTTCTAGTAAGAGTTAACAATGAAAAGATATGAATAAGTCTCCTGTGCTCATAATTGTAAATATCCCCATACAAGAATCATATCTCCATACATAAAGAGAATTTGTATGGTATTGTTGTTCAAAAAAAAAAAAAAAAAAAAGCTTTTTTTTTTTTGGAAATTATGTAATTTAACTTAAACAGCTGAAACCTGAACAATCCAATATTTCATATATAAAAATATAATTGAAAAATATGTGAAAAAAATTATTTACAAACAATAAGTCATTTAAAAATAAGTTTAACATTCATAAATTCTAATGTTTCATTTTATAATTCCCCTTAACAATAACAAAAAAGTTCCTAGAGGTTGCTAACATTAGATGCAAGTATATTTTCATCTTAAGTTGTTGCATTAAGCTGTTAGTATAATACAAAGCAAACAAAACTGTATACTACTTAGTTATTGTACAAAAAGGATAATTCTTTTGGTTTTATTTTAGAGAGAAGGAAAAGAAATAACTTAAATTTGAAATTATTTTCACCACCATCATTCCTTTGATGTCTCTAGATGCAAGGAAGTGCTGAGCAAAAGTTATATCAAAAAGAAAAAAAAAGTAAAATATGCTCTAGATAATCCAGTATGAATTGTACTAAAAACTGGATGAAAACCAAATCAGACCTTGCTGAGAACTTCTTCAAATCAAATCAGTTCTTCATCATCTCACTTTTTCCAGTTACTAGAACAGTAATTTTTGTATATTAAATAATAACTTGAAAAGAAAGTTTAATTTAAACAGCAAAGAAGCAGTAAAATCTCCTCCCTGCATGCAGACCTTCCAAGGCTGACTTCTACATACATACACGTGCACACATACAAACTAATGGTACCCAACTATTATTCCATCTCCATTCCCGAGACTTGCACCCTTACTCTCCTGGATATATCTGACCTTGCATATAATTAATGGAAGATTTATTTCCCTATAAAATGTAAGTGCAAGTAACATCTTTACGAGGTCCCCTAAGCCACTAAGATTTTACTTGGAGTCCCACATGTACATTTTGACATGAAATTCTGTAAGTAATACTAAACCACCATGTTCTACAGGAAGAGGTGAGCCCTGAGGTGGCCCCAGTGGCTCATCACCATGGGACATCCTGCTGAAGCTGCAGTCATGTGTCCCCTAACCCCGCGCAGCAGCTGCTGAGCAGTGCACTCTGCAGCCAGGCAGTAGCTCTCTGGACCTAGGTCTTTCAGTCATGTAATTTCAAGGTGATGAAAAGAAGAATACTGTTTGCCTGATAATATTTCTATGGAGCCAGAGAGAATCGTCTCAGCTCATGATGATGTAGAAGCATATTTATTTTCCAATATGAATCAAGCTCCATGCAGCTCTTCAAGGTTCAATTGATGGCAGCCTATATTAGCCAGAGATTTGAGATGAGTCTGACTGGGTCCCAAAATGCCTTTGAACTCTAAAGTCAGTTTTATTGGATAATCAACTTTAAACCAAACATTTGAAACAAGGTTTTTTTTCCAGAAGATTTTTGCAATATAAAAGACATTTATAAATAAATATACCCCTACCCTCTGTGTACTCTCAAATAGATCTTTTCTTTCAGGCTTCCTTTCAGCCAATCAGCCAGTTACTTTCCAGGTTGCTGAAAAATTTGCACAGTTCCTGCTTGTCCCTTGAGAATATCATCTTTCTATCTTCCTGCTGGACTGCCTGTATATCTATTCCATTCTCTTCTCAGCAGCCTTTCTGTTCCCTTGTGTGATACATCAAGTCAATAGAAGTAGGGCTCAGGTGGTAGTAGTGACGTACATCCACAAACTGGTGCAATAGAAAAAAGAATCATGATAAAGCAGCTGAACATGACATTCTAGACTAGACAGCTTAAATATGAAGTGGCTGATGTAATAACAGCATGAAATATCTCTTTGAAAGCAGGTTATATTCCAGAAGATGAGAAGCTACCAAATACCATACATTTTTAAAGGGCTTTTGGGATCATTCTGGAAACTCTAGTTATCTAAGTGTTCCATGTGTACTTAGCAAGCTACTTAAATATTTTCTTTAACCAGACCAAAATAAACTGAAAAACAATAAAAAAAAATAACTTGGAAAGTAAGATATGTTAAACCTGGTCAGTACTCTTGCTGTAAAGGAAAACTGTACTGCTAATCTCTTACACCACTGTGAATGTGACAAGAAAAAGTGGATAAAGCAGAAAAACTTCATATAATTTATAATGCCATCAAAAAATGTATTACTGTGTTTTAAAACTCTCTAGGAAACAAATCTAAGTCAATATAAATTGGGACTGAAAATTCTGTTATGAAGAATGCCCAACCCTAGACATTTGGTTTCAGAATCATATGGTCACATTTGCTGAATTCTGCTCCTTCGTTTCAGTTGGCTTCACTATTAGGATAGTTGCAAATCATCTTCTCTTTCAAAATCCCTCTTGTAAATCTTAAAAGCTAGAAAATAATTAGCAAGTTACTCTGTGAGCTGTCAGAGGAACTACTGTACTGTGTCATTCATTACAAAGCAAAAGCACCACTGCATTACTTGAGATAACATCTGATTAATATTCATTATAAATTTAAATACAGAAAGCTTTCATCAGACCTTCACTAGCATTGATTTTATACATTGAATATATAGGGTAATATTTCTGATGCCATATTGTGTTACACTTGATTCTGTGATGTAAGAATTCAGCAACATAAAAATACAACAAATATTTTCATCTCTCTGGGTAGTGTACGAGTAGAGGGGAAGAGAGAACTCCTGTTGCTAACACGTCATTCTAAATGGAGAAAAATACCTTTCTAAATGCTTGGAAGAGCAGAGTCCACACACTTCCCTTTCCTCTGGAAAGGGAAAAAGAGGTTGTCCTCACTGCCACTTAAAAGGAAATAAATTGTGACTGGACACATAGGCAATTTATGTGGCATCCCATTTTGCCATTACTCTCCATGCCTCAGACTTGTTTTGCACAAGTCAGAGTGGAACCTAGGTGTATGCAGATTTGCAGTCTTCTCTGCAAAGTCATATCATCTTACCCTTATGCCTGAACATGTGAAAAGGGACACTTTCCAATGAGTGCAAACTGCTATTTGCACTCAATCAGAAATACCTAAATGATTTTTCTACCTATTCCATCAAAAGTCCAATATAAAAATCCTGTCTAAATTACAGAGCAACGGAAACAGAAATTCAAAGTACAACTGCTGTTGAACCCAAAGTCTTTGCAATGTTACTACCAAAATCCAGGCATAATGCACAGCAGAGAGGTATTTATCACTTCAATTTACATTTATGATAAGTAAATTATAGTAAGAGGGAAAAAAACAAATCTTACTTAAATAGAAAAGAAGAAAATAAATTTCACATGCAAAACAGGGCAATGCTGCTCCATTTCAATTACTTAAAGACTATTTGTGCTTGTATTTTTGTTTCATATTATCATGCATATCTCCTTGTCTTGTTTTTGTTTTCCTACCTCTATACATTATTCTTTTTTTTTTTTTTCCCCCTAGCAAAATGCTAGGAAAATCTCGTAGGGGTTTAAAAGGCCAATAAAGCAGCCAGACAATGCTCTTCAGCTTTTAAAACTCTTTAATCCCTGTAAGAAATTTTATTGAGAAAGATTTACAAGATAAAGTCAGCAGCAATTAGCTTCCAAAGTGTTCCCTTTTCCAAGTGGTCCACATCTTGCTTATCCTGCTGAAATTGATTAGGTGCATCTTACTGGAAAATCTTTGAGTCTCAACACTTCTGTGTTTAGGGCATAAATTGTTCTGAGGCAAGCTGCTTCTTTCTTGTAAAGAGAAAGAATCAGGAAGAAATATCTTATTATGAAAGAAAGAAATTCATTTTCTAGTAGGACATTTCCCAAATGACAGCTGTTTGTTGTTGCTGAGTGATTTTAAATGTCTCAACAAATCTTGATATGATTAGTGATCTTTAGAAGATGTTTGCAAAAGAGAATAACATGTTGTTTTATTACTTTGATCTCCATTTTATGAAGTAGGTATCTGCAGTACATGAATGTGCATATACTTTGATATGAAGGGCCTTGCATGAATCTGAGACCTAAAAAATACACACAGAAACAAGACTGAAAATAAAAACTCCCCATTCAAATAGATGTTCAGACACTCAAAATAAATTGGAAATGGCATACATTTAATAGCTTGTAGTTATGCTCATATCAGAAAGCATACTTAGGTAGGAACTGAAGCTGAAAAATTCTCACCCACTGGGATTCCCATTGAGATCACACACATGCAATCAGAAAAGTGCATAAGCATTTCTAGATAAATTATACATGAATCTGAATAAGCAATTAACAGCTTGATTTGATTTGCTCAATTTAGGCATCAAAAATATCAGAGTACAACTTATGACACAGGCAAATCACTGCTGTGTTTCTGGGGAGGGAGAAAGAAGGGAAAGCCAGAGAAGACATAGAAGGATACAATCCCCTACATGGATTCTTTTGCTGAGATGCTTTTTCAAAGCTCTTATCTAATACAGGGAAAACATTTTTTTCAAAACTACAGAAGTGTAGCTAACCAATCAAACTCATTTCTGTAAGACATGAGAATGTGCAAACCGGTTCTTCTGATGACATCCCTCATACATGTTCTTACTAATCTCTAGGGTACAGGATAAAAATAGAAAAATGGCCTTTTCTTTAAAAAAGAACTTCCAAACTCACAACCAAACTACAGACCACTCAGATAAAAGACACTTGTTTTTCTCTAGTTCTAGCAGACAGCTCCAGTTAATCTTTATCTTTTTGGATACTGCTGATACACTGGAAAACTTGAAATTTTTCATTTGATGCCCACTACCAAATAGCTTAGTAAGCGTCCAAACCTCTCGTATTTTCTCACCAGTAGTACAGAAGTGCTAATGAGCAGCAAAATACCATTTAGGACAGACAAATACCATACCAACCTCTCTTGTTCAGTGCACAGCCGCACTGAAAACTGGGGCACAATGTGTTAAAAGATTTTTTTTTTTCCACACCACTCCATTAACCTCAGTGAGCAAGCATTTCCAAGACTTGTTCCTACTGCTCTTCTGTAGCAGTACAGGGGTCAAAAAAATTTTCACACATGAGTAGGTTTTGAATAAATTCTCCCTCTCCTACCTTATTGTTGATGTCCCATTCAATTTCCCTGCATGTTGTAAAGTATCGGTAACCTACCTAGTTAGGTGTTGCTTAAAGTAAAGAGAAGGGGATGGTGGTCCAATTATTATTTTAATTTAAAACTAAGTTCAAAGATGACATCATGAAATGTATGGCTTGGGATATTGCCATTTTCAGTGGGGCAAGAAGTAGGTCAGTTATTTTTAAATCTTTCTCCTGAGCAAATACGTCTGGTTTTCTCTCTTTCTTGCAACATCCATTCTTAGTCCCTTTGATCATCTATTTAGTACGTAGAACATAAAATATGCCTTGGCATTATTTTAATAGCTGAAAAATTAGTAAACTAGAAAATTCGTAAATCTAGAAAATCTAAACTAAAGAATCTTCAATAATTATGAGCTTTAAGGCCTCATAACCAGTTCCAACTTTGCATTTGATACTTAAGTTTCCTTTTGGAGTGACAGGACAGAAAAACAAATCTCTTATACCACCAGCAGTTTTCTCCATGAAAGCAGAAAAAAAAACAAACCTTCTGAAGGCTGACCTCATTAAATTTTCCTCACATACATTGGATTTGGGTCTTTTCCAACCTAAATGATTCTGTGATTCTGTCTCTCCTCAATCTTACCTAATAGTATTCTGTAGGGAGAATAAGAGCTCACTTCTAGTCATGATCACAGTTTATTCCTCTGTCTCCTAAATAAAAGATGTGATCTCTCATCAGATGTGTGCTTTTCTTGTGTGTTTACTGACTCTTAACCTGTACAATGTAAGAGCCTTGTTTTTCTGCATTACTAGTCACGCAGATGCATCATGTATTTGTTCCCCAGCTTGAACCCCTGACCTCTGTGCTATTAAAATCATGCTCCTGCCACTACAGTTATACTTATTTGTACAACATTAAAATGTGTCCTGTTCACTTGCACATTGATCTATGTTTGCAGTTCAACTACTTTGATGATTGATGTAACATTCAAATCACATTTTCCTGTAGATGCCATCGAATCATTTTCTGTTGAATGTTTGAGTTTGAAGGCTTTTTGCAAGTCTTACAGCATTTTATCTGATAGGGTTGCCTTACACAAATGGGGAACAAATGTCTAATGTAATGCTAATCTTCACATGAAATAAACTGTTCCAAATTCCATGACAGAGTGTCCAGAGCTGGTGACCCTTGAAGGAATATTCAGGATATTCCCGTAGAGCTTGGAGAGAAAAAGAGGAGAAACAGTGGTAAAAGGGCAGAATAACACTATATTGCAATGTATCTAGTAGTTGAACTGTGTAGAAATCAGGATTTGCTCATGTGAGAAATTTTGGCTTATTATTTTGGCTTATTTCTATCTATTGCCTCTTAAACACTGGAAAAGATTTTACAAAACTCAAATACTCACCTGATAGGTTTTGCTTCTTCCAAATCAGCATATTCTGATAGAAAACTGCATCCTAGAAAACTAGTTGATTTTCAGTGCTAACAATTTTCTTTCTGCACATTACAACCTCTATTTTGTTAAATAAAACCTTCAACCCCTCCACCCCCCCAAAAAAACAAACCAAACCAAAACAAAACAAACAATACACTTGAATAATCTATCTAGAACTACTTTCTGCAATTAAACATTTTTGGTACATTAACTATGTATTGCAGGACAGAAATATGATAAAGCTGCAATAGCTTCCCAGATTTTTTTTTTTTTTTAACAGCATAATCAACATCATAGCAGTCACAATTTTGACTGCTCCTTTAACATCCACCGTATTTTTGAATAATCTACTAAGAATATAAAATCACAGTTTCAGCAAAATTTTTCTATTTTATTTTTCATAATTATCACTAATCCCAAAAGCAAGCCAGATCTCAATAAAGCAGCAGGAGTGGATGGCATTAATCCATACACTCTGGAAAAATTCGAAAGTGGAACTGGAGAACTTCCAGCTGGCTGCGTCTGCATCACACGCAGCCATGGTGCTAGAGATCTGGTAGGCTGCCTGTGTAACTCCCATCTAGACAAGGGAATCTCTATAGGATACTGGGATATTCTACAGGATCTCCCAGGATACTCTATAGTATCTGCAGGCTGGTGAGTCTGACTACCATCTCTTGTAGGACAGAAGGGTTTGTAACCAGGAATACGATCGCTAAGGCTGTGGAGAAAGTCTGTTGGGAAGGGACAATCTGGCTTTTGTAATGGAAGTCCTGGCTCACCACCTGCTGACGTCATAGGAGAGGTCGATAACCCCGTTTATAAGGAGCATCAGTTAGACATGATCCATTTGGATTTTCCAAAACCCTTGACAAATCATTAGAAAACTGAGGTGGTATGGATCAGAGAAAAGTTGCTTGCTTTGTAGGAGACATATTTCTTTTTCATAGATAGAAAATTACTTCATTTATAGAAAATTAATTTCATAGATAGAAAAAAGGAAGAAAAGTCTTAATGATCAAATTTCATAATAGGGGTAAGTCAGCGGTTGGGTCACCAGTGGGTTGGTTTTGGACCTGGTTTTATTCAATATCTTATAAAAAACATTCTCACAGAATGGAGCATGGGTGCAAAAAGCTGGCAAATGAGCTGCAGAACAGATGAATGTAAGGTAACGTATAGCAAAAATAATCTTAACTATGTTTATGTGATGTTGAAATCACAACTGGCAGTCTCAGCTCTGGAAAGAGATCTTGGAGTCATTGCTGTCAGTTTTCTGAAATCATCTGTTTAGTGTTCAGTGGCAGCCAAAAGAGCCAACAAAATGTTGGGTATCACCAGGAAGGATATTGAGAACAAGACAGATGGTGTCATTTTGCTGCTATATAAAGCCTTGGTACACTGACTTCTTGAACAGTGCATACAGTTCTAGTCCTGTTACTCAAAGTCTTGTAATTCAACAAGAAAAAGAAACATGCCATGTATACAGAACCAAGACCACATTGATTGTCCAAGTATTGTTTTAACAGTCTAACAGTCCAAATTATCTAATTAATGCAGAAAAACCTAATTAGTAGAATAGCTAAAACTGTTAGACAAAAATCCCTTCCTATCATCTACTCCTTTTCTCTGCTTACCCTTACATTATGCTTACCCTTCCAATGCACTTTTGGATGATAATGTCAATAGTTGCAGTCTTCTTTCTACAAAAATGGTTTGGGGAGAGTCCACAAGAAGTCACCAGCCTCATGAGGTCTTCACTGGGAGGTGTGTAATGTTAGTGGGAGTTCCTTCCTCCTCTGACTTGGGTCTCCTTGGGGCTATTTGAATGTACAGCCTGCTCCCTTCTTATTACTTCTCAACTCCCCATGTTCCTGGGGGCTGCTTATCCTGGAGGGACTGCCTGGAGCTGTCGGACCTTTTTCTCCAGCAGTACTGACAGATCTGAAGCTCAGACAAATTAGGTCTTGAGACCCTGCACTCGCAGGTTAATGCAAAGCATTAACTAGCAGGTTAAGCAAAGCTTCTGCAAGTAATGGAAGAAGTCTCATATCTACCAGGCTACAGCCACAACACATCAGGTAGAACATAATGAAGTTTGAAAATGTACAGTGATAGGCAACCAAGCAATCAAGGTTTTGGAGCAATTACCTTATGAGAATAGAGGAAAATGCCTGTGACTCTGCAATGTGGAGCATGCAGAAAGAGGACATGGCTTGGGTTTATACAATTGTTAGAGTGATGTATAAGGGTTCTGTGGATCTGCTGTTCCCAAATGTTGGAGCACTTTTTGGAACTAGTAAGTGAAGTAGGGGGAGACTTCTGAAAATTGTTGCTATAGGAAGTTGTTGAAGCCAACAGCATCTGCAGGTTAAAAATGAGCCCAGACAAGATTATGGATGATAAGATCATAATCAGATTTTAAGAGAACTACATACCCAACAAAATAACTGCAGGTGCTAGGGAAGTTCACAAGAAATGGACCGTATGCCAAAAGGAACCAGGGTTTCACACTGGCCCCAGACATCTTCATCTATTGCTACTGTCAGAAATGGAATAATGGACTTAAACCCCTGGTCTTTCCCAGAATGGCATTACTTATAATTTAATATACTTTTTATTTATTTATTTATCTATTCCTTCTGAAGGTGGCTTAACACATTATCAGAAAGGCACTACCAGTAAAAATTAAGTTTAAAGGATTTTAATACCGTTTTGTGGTATATATTACATGTGTTTTTACACAATGTGCTATCAAAAGGCCAATACATGAAATGTTAGAAAAAGGACAGACTTTGATAAGGAGAATGTGTTTGGAATACTTAAGAAATGGATTAACAGTTATCCCCAGTGTGGGTAAGTGGAAACTTAAACATCTGAAGGTGATTATTCAAAAATTTTGTTCAGTAATGGAGAAACAGCCGAATGCATCACCTCCTCCCACCCACAGACAGAAACTTATTAGGACATTCTCTTAGCCTAAGGGTCTGGCCATGTGCCTGATAAAGCCCCAAAAGGCAGTCCAGAAGGCCACCCTCATTAATCCATCCATGCGAAACACATTTGTTTCCACAGGATGTTTGGAAGTAGGCTGGTTTGCTTCTTTGTACTTTCATTTAATATGCTGAAGATATTGCTCAGGCTCTAATTCCTTATTTTAGACAGGATTATATCTAAAATGTTCTAATCCTTATTCTAGTCAGGAGGAATAAAATAATGTTTACTTTCACTGATTTAATGTGTCAGTTTAGAATTGCATGGAGGGGACTGTTTCTTAATTTAAAGGTATTAAGCCCCACCCTTAATTTAAAACCCAACATATCTTCATCTGACAAGACATATGGTATATGCCATCTGATTGTAAATTTGCTTTTTATTGCCCTTTGTTTTCTTCCCCCCCCACCTTTTATTGGACTATTGAAATTGGGATATTGAAATTGCACAGAGTAGCAGTGAATCCAAAAGTTGGATATTTTTCCTCCTGCGTACTAAAAATAAACGGAGACGCCTGGAAACAGAGGGCAATGAGGCACATCTAGTCCCAGCAATATTAGTCCAACATAAGAAGACAGAAATACCCCAGACGGGGACCTTAATGCCTAGGTAACCCATATTACCTGTTATTAACCAAAAAAGGATTTTAAACCAGTGCTCAAATATGTTTTCAAAATAAACGCAAATCACATTTAACGTGATGTCTTCAGTTTTGTATATCTTCTGCACACAGATTTCTCTTTTCACGCAATCTTCTGCACGTATAGATGGGATTTTATAGACTATTCCAAGTATAAGTAGTGCTTTTAGTGCACAAGTGTAGCAGTCCCTAACTGTTTTGAGTATACTGTACATAACATTACAAAGCTGGGGCAGCTGAAAGTTTAGAAAATGGCCTTGATCCTGCAACTTGCAGGCTTAGGCTGGAAGAATCAACATCAATTATACTGTTATAGTGCAACTTCAGCAACCTCAGCACTGCTGTCAAAAGTCTGTTTCATTTCAGCTCATTCTTTACGGACTTATTTCACTCCTTTCTTGGTCACCTTTCCGAGGGGGAAGGGGGAATCAGCTGGGATATTTTTTCCATGGCAATATTTCTCCAGTGCTTCATGTTGTATTTCACTAATTGCTCTCTAAAACAGAGAATGAAACTTGTTCACCAGTAATTGAGATGGATCAAATGGCAAGGACAACACATTGATCCATCCAAGAATCTGATTCATCACTTTACTAATGCAGAGATTACAATGTGCAGTTACTTAACCAGCCAGCCTTTGAGAAGATAAAATTGTTATGAGAAAACTTTGGTGTTGAATGAACAGCAAGTAAGCTAGTTTCTTACCCGATCTTGTGTCAATGTCTTTCATTATTTTATTTTATTTTATTTTTTAAAGATGTGGCAAGCATTATCTTAAAAATAACTACTGGATATAAATTTCTTAGATTGGTAACATTTAGTATGTTATCCTGTCTCAACATCACATTATCAATATTTATTTATAATTACGAGGACCTTAATCTTTCAAAGACTTTAAGATGCACTCAGCTTTATGTGTGTGAGAAGACTCAACTCTGATGCTTTAATGAACATATAAAATGAAGAAGCTGTGGGAACATTTCTATCACTAGGGTTATGTTACAAGGAAAAACAGACAACACTGTGATAAGAAGACTCAAGTAGTATGAAGCTTTGAAACGTAAAATGACACAAACCAGACAATGATGGTATATAATTAAAATTATGCTAGTTCTAATGGTAACATTATATTGAATATGGTATTTCAATAGTTAATTTTCTTTAATGTTATATGCTTATGAACACATATATACTCAAAAAGAAACTTCATTAAAAGACTGAAGACACAAGCGAG
Organism: Anseranas semipalmata; assembly: GCA_013399115.1. Classification (NCBI taxonomy): domain Eukaryota; kingdom Metazoa; phylum Chordata; class Aves; order Anseriformes; family Anseranatidae; genus Anseranas; species Anseranas semipalmata. The sequence continues at coordinate 46,136 of VXAA01007420.1, read as the reverse complement.
CCTTATTAGAGTTCTTTTGCAAACCAAGCAGTTTCATGAGCACCAGAACTAATGAGGCCTGGATTCCTATAGATTTGTGATTCATGGTTGATTTGTGAGTCCTGACTGATGAGTTCCTTGCAGCAGGGAGACATTAAAGAGCTTTGCTGCTGTGGAATCTGTCTAGTTGCGAGAAGAGTGTACTTCTGCCACAGGTTTTGCCTTAGTTGGGCACATATGTGACATCATAAAAGATCATCTGTCTAGGGCCACTTCTACACCCAAAACTTGTTGAAGCTTAATATCAAAGAGACATTTACACATTTCCGACAGCTTGCTTGAAATAAATTAATGAGTTTAAGAGTTAGGTGGTGGAGAGGGGAAAAATAGATATAGCTGCTTTTCTACACCTGCACATGAATATACCTTCATCAAAACAAGCAAAACCATGCCAATCCCTTCCATTGTTTTTTCTTTAAATATGTACCTATGCCAGATAAATCAATGCATCTTATGCAACTTGCACTGTCCTCCTAAGCCTAATGTGCTCCTGTTTTTATAGTTAGGCACAACTAATATATCATTGTCTGTTCTTGTGCTGTAACTACATGGAACAATTCAGACTTCATTGTATGACATATTTCTCCAAAAATTTAAAATGTGCTTTTGCTCATATAAAATCAAGACTGCAAATTGTTTTATCAGTTGAAGTAAGCACGTTCAAAAGTGCAAAAAAA
>VXAA01007420.1:6846-37420 GCA_013399115.1 Anseranas semipalmata | reverse complement strand
TATGTATGTATGTATGTATATATGTGCATGTGGTTATTCACACATCCCTCTCCCTACATATGGGAACTATTTAGGGATCTAAGAAATCACTCAGTGACTTCATTCAGAGACTTTTAAACATGAACCTAAATATCTGAGTTTAGGCACCTGGAAGTTAAACTATAGGTCATCATCCTCTAAACTTATTCAGCTGTGGAGTTTCTCCATACTGCTTAAAGCAAGAAGTGTTAGCATAGGGTATCACACTGTGTTTTGTGCTTCCAAGTAAAATTTAACTACAGGAGAACACAAAGTCTTCTAGTATTATGCAAAAATTTAGAGGGTTTCTGCTCACAATAATAGAGAAAAAAAAATGAAATAAGGGATGATATTGAGTTATGTTTCTGCTTAACAAGTAGTCAATCATGGTATAGAAAAGGAGTAGGTAGAAACACACAAACCAGTCAAAAGACATAAGGGAATTTTCTTTTTCTGCACTGGTTGAGAAATGGAAGTATTGTAGAACCCAGATAGGATAAGGGAAAAAAATGTGGTTCCATTTCCCATAATATGGTGCAACAGCAGGTCACTTTCCTGGGAAGAAGTTATATCCTGTACCTTTTCAGGTACAGCAATAGATAAAGATTCAATCTATCAGTTAATTTCCTAATTTTGGGGAGCAAGTAAAAGATGATTCTGAAGTTCATTTTCACTTGAACTCAGTTTCATCACAGCAAATATTGCAATGATTTTTTGTTTGTTTTTATTAAATTTAGGAATGTAAACATTTAAAAAAATGAAACATTTTTGAGATTTACTAGAAGCCTTACAATAACAGCATAATGACAGGAAAGGTATTTGAGTGACCTGTTTGTCAGTGCCACAGTCCTTCCTATGGCATAGAATTTTACTAACATCATATTATTTTAGATAGCAAACTACTAAATAACCTTTTTAAAAGTATGGATAGTTTAGAGGTAGCGGCTTTTAAGTTTCTTCCAAGAATCAATCTGGTCCAACAGCTTTACTTGCTGCTGTGTCTTTAAAACCATTAATCATTTATAATACTGTTATTATCTTGCTATTTAAAGCATTACATTGTTCTGAGGACAATTTAGCTAATTTTAGATTTTAAGCTGTTCCTGTGCTTGGCTGTTACTAAGATGCTGGGAGCTATATAATGAAATGAAGTAGGAAATGAATTCCTACTTAATCTCCTTTCCATTCTCTAAAATAATGCTACTAAGTTTTTTAACTGCAAAAATTGTCTTCCTGACCTCCATCATCCAAGTAAACGCTTTTATTTTTTTTAATACATAATTCTCTTAATAATAGTTTGTAGCTCAGTTCTGTATTGTTCGTTATATAACACAAATACTGATTTCCTCTCCTACTTCTGCAAATCTTTTTATATATTGAAATATTTTTTAAAATGCACTTTCCCTATTGTTTTAAATGTTGTTCCTGTACAACATGTATTTGGCTTTGGGAAATAAGTTATTTTGTTATGAAAGCAGAAAGGTAAATTTTCCTCTGGGTACGCTTTATATCTGAGAATAATTTTAAATGTTTCCTATAAATCAATGTTTTCTATGAAAAGTTTGAAGAGGAATAACTTGCATGGGAGTGCAACCAACTTTTTTAATGATTACACGATGCACGAACCTTGAATACTGACTAAAACAGATCAGAGAAACAAAGTGGTAACTAGAAAGTTGACTTTTTTGTCAACCTGTTGTTCACCAATGATAATTAATTTGTTGAAGATAGAGAACTATTTTATTTTGCCGTCAAGAAGGCTTAAAAATGCAGCATCATTATTTTATTTTTATTTATATATATATATATATTATCAGAAATAGGTGCACTACTCTGGCCATAAAGGTAATGGCAATATTTGAACTGTCATTTATGCAAGAGTTATAGGGGGAAGGTTTTTGAAGACTTTCGGCAGGCAACTGGAGCTGCCTGAAACAATGATGCATAGATAATTACACTGTAATTACTGCTGCCCTTGATGTTGATAATGATGGTTGACAAGAAGAAAATGGCAAGGAGAAAAATTGCTGTTCTGCCACAGCTACTGATCTGACTCTGATGTCAGTTGAATCCTACACAGAAAAAACGGGGAAGTACTGAAAAAGTGGTACCTGACTGGATGAGCTGAGAGGCAGAGACTCAACTCACTTTTCCATTTGCTAGCAGAAACCCAGCTGCAATCCTTAGAAAGCTCAAGCCATGCTGAAGCCAAAAGGTTCAAATGCCACAGCTGCCTCAGCATGTCATTTTTTTGTGAGGACAACTGCTGGACAAGACAGCCCATGGGCTGTGCAGACCAGTGCATCCAAGAGATACACCAGACATGCAGCACCGGAGTGTCATTTCCTACTGGGAACTTAGTGAACTTCCCACCATGACCAAGCTCACCCATTCTGTCCTTTCTCTGCTCCCTGGCATAAGGCTTCTAAAGACAAGCAGTGGCATTACATAGGGGCCCTACCTATGTGAGTGTAAATACTACTGTTTTCTTGGGGGCCATGAAAGTCCACTTTTCTCATGGGAGTGAGCAATCAGTTCCTATTCAGTTCACTTTGCAGAGCTCAGCTTACTTTTCAAACACTTTCAGACAAGGTTATTGGCAGCAAAGATATAGGATAATCAAACTTCAGTGGAAGTTGTATATGTCTCTGTCTCTGTCTGAGATAGAAGGATTTACCCAATGAGAACAGGTCTGATACTTTTAGCATATGAGCATTAATGTATCTTGATACAAAATGTAGCCTCAAGCAATAAAATAAGCGTAGATCATCCAAGCTAGACATATTACCTACAGATAAGTGTGGTAGGAAATAACATTTCTCTTTTTTAAAAAAAAGAGTTTTAAACTCTCTTTGCCAGCTTTTAAAAACATGTGCCAAGCTGATACAATAAGCTAAAAAAAAAAAGATGAATGCTTACAATCAACCAGACTTAGAGATATATAGCTATAATTCTGCTTGTCCAAGAGCATATAGTACAAAGATATTAGGCATATTAAGGTATTTTTTTTATCCATTAAACGTCTTCCCTGTAATATACATCTCAAAGAAATGATACAAAAAAATCTTCAGATGATAAAAATAATTTTCCTTCTAGGCACACTAATTTGACAAGGTTAGCGAAGTGATTGTATGGACAGCCAAAATAAGATTATTATGTTTAAACCAGACAAAATTGATTAAACTTGAGGACACTTGATATTGCAGGTCTATGTAGGTGGGAGCTGAGAGTGCTCAGCATGTAAATGATACCATCATTTTAGTCAAAGGAAGTTGTAATTTTATGAAATGAGTTTATGGGGAAAAGGTAGAAATGTTCAGCACACCTGACTACATGTTACTTTTTTTGCAATGGTATGTCAGAAGTTCAGTAACAAGTATGCCCAGCCCTGGGAGGCTCTCCCAGGGTTGTTGCATGCACACTGGAGCTGATGTGCTGGAAAATGCACTGAGGGGCTGGTGAAAGCCTCTCCAGGATGCCACATGACATCATCTAGACAACTATGTGCTATAGCCGGCCAACAGCATGACACCATAGAGAATGTACTTCTGCAGGAAAGGCTCTATGTGCAGGTTTTTTGATTTTTATTATTATTATTACTGTTACTATTATTTAATTTACTGTGCTTTTCAGGGAACCACATGAGCATAAGAATCACATAACTAAAGTTCACAGATCTCTTTCTCCCATCCACTCTCCACTCCAGGCCTAGAGAGTCAGCATGCCAGTTAGCTTCGTTTCAGTGGTGCTTGCTGTGACATGGCTGATTAAGTCTCGGGTTGCCAAGTGACCCAAGGTACCTTGCAACCATCCAATTTTGTCTGCTTTATTTCAAAATATGGCTTGAAGAAAGGCTAATGATAGTGGTGATGTGTTTTCCTGGCATGTAACAGTTTAGCAAATAGCTAGTAGGAAGAAACAGTTGCACTTGGGATCTGAGCTTCCTATAAAGTGACTGATTACAGATTACTCTAAACATAGACAAGACCAAAATCTTCGTGATGAGGACTCTAGAGTGTCTTCTAGAGCACGCTGAGCTACCGAACCACAGGACTGGGGGTACCTATCTTGGCAGGGAGGACTTGCCCAGTTCCCAGGAAGAGTTTGAATGAGAAGGTATTCAGTATCTAGTCAAGTAATGCTTACAGGAATCAGCCATGACAGTTGTGAAGAATAGCATTTGTTATTCTTGATGAACTGTGTTCTGTCTTCTGTCTTAGCACCCTCAGAGGAGAACAGCAGAGGCAAAGCCCATGCCATCCTAACTCAGTGCATAGCTCTGAGTCAGCTATGTGCTTAGGCATGTTCTTCTCTTAAAGCCCAAGTTTAAACTTAATCAAATTCAGTAGGACTTAAGCACATTCTGAACTGCTTTTCTACACTAGGGCTTTAGGTGAATTGTATGAGAAAAAGACAAACAAACAAAAAAATCACATTAAAATGTTCACAGCCCACTGATATTGATGCTCCTGCCCTAGGTGGAGCTGCGTTATAGGAAGAAGAAGATCTGTCTTAAGGGTTCAGAGTCATAAATGTAATTTATAAAAATTGCACTTTCTATAAAACCAAGAAAATTTTTCTAAATATCTTACATCTCTGCTATCTTCCTATTTTCTTATAATAATCATTAAGAGGAACAGATGGAGGTTTATTTCCATTTCTTTACACCAGAAAGAAAGCATATAGAGATTTAATTTGCAGACCAATCTTATTCTTCTTAACAGGTTTACTGATACAAATTGTCAGGCTTTATTGCTCTGAGTGTGGCTATTATAAATGTAGATATGCAAGAGATACTGTATTGTGCAAAAGATAACTTATTCTCTGTAACAACTTTTCAGTTGGTATGAGATAATATATATGCAGATATTAAGACTGTTAACTATTGACTATTGTCACCTCTGTTAAAATGAACAATAGAACAGAAATGTTACTTCTATTCAGCAAATATGGAGGAAAACCTGTTCCAAAACTGCAAACACCGACTAAATCTCCAGGAATTGCAACTTATTCATTATAATGCATTAGTATTCTGAATGAAAGTTTGTTTGAATTCTGAGAAAAATACTCACATTTTATCCATCAAGTGAACGTCCTTCGTGCTATCATTTTCTGACTCACAAGAAAAGGTTGAATGTTTGCAACAGCAAAGTAGAAAGCTTGATGCTAAATGAAAAATCAAATAACCAATATTGCCTGGCAGGACTTAACCTGGCATGAAAATGTGCACAACAACTTAAAAGTATTACATGCCAAACAAAAGGTGCCAAAATGCATTTAAATCGGGGGAAGTATGGCTTGTAGCAGGAAGCGTAACTAATATTTTTGATATGGATGAAAGGGAACATTGAGAGAACATTGCAGATCCAATGAAGTTTAAAATGCAGGGCAGTATTCACTGAGATAATGAATTCAGATTAGAGTATTACAGAAATGAGAAGACAGTAGATGAACACATCCACATGGGACAACATTTTTAAAGATAGCTTTAAACTTCCACTGTCTCCCCTGAAGAAGAATGATCCTGAGAATATGTTATGATTTATACTCTCCGTGGAGAAAGAGCTATCATTTAACCTCCTAAAAATAGATCCAGTAATTCAACTGATTATTATATAACAATCCAAATCAAGATAACGTCTGCATGAATTCCAGCACCTGGTGAAGTCAATTGTAAGGGACTCCAGTGGGGCAATTGCTATTCTCTTTCTATGCTATATGTGCCCGCTCATCTAGATGTAGACAAACCATTTGACCAAAACATCTTTCATAATCTGCAAATAATATTTCATGAAAATGGCATACTACACTTGAACATCTTAACAGTAAAGTTGTGGGGGAGGGAGTTGGAAATGAGATTTTGATAAAGCCTAGATTATGAAAATCAAAAGGATTTGTTGGCTGTTCTAAGCAGCAGACCTGGGTTCAACTTGTTTCTCCAGTTCAACCCTGTATCTCAGTTCCATGGAAGGTGTTCTAACTGCACAACTTGAGAGAAGCTTCATAAATAAATATTTTCCTACACATTGGGCCACAGAAAGCACAAAAAGTACACAGCTCTGTAACTGAGTGGTTACACTCCCCTGACTGATAGTAAACTTGGTGGCTTTTCTCCGGTGACTTTTTGGTGTAGAGTGCATAAACAACCATTATTCTAACACACTGTGCCTTAATTTCCACCTATAAAATAAAGATTATTGGTTGTTGTTGTCAACACCATTGTATGGTGTTGTTTTGTAAATAAACTATAAATACTATAAATACTGTCTAAATTCATACAGTTTTTTCACATAAAACTACAATATTTACACTCAGAACTGTTAAGCAACATTTTCTGTATGTTGAATAAACTATGTGCTTCATTGAATACCTTAAGAGATATATGCTATTACTTTTTCATTACACCCAAATGTCATAGGAAGGGTGGGATAAATAAATAAATATTAAATAACCAAAAGGAAGAACTGCATAGGTTTTACTATAGACTTCATCACTTTAAATGCCTTAGTATGATAAATGTAGTTTCTCATATTATCTGCACGGGCACATTTAGACCATAATCTTCATTCTCCTGTGATAAAGCTGTTCACAAGCCCTTCATAGTGATGGATGTAAGAAGTATCAGAAGCTCCTTTCCTCACAACAGCAAGAAACATTATCAAATTTATCATGCATACAGTATTTTGTTGTAATTGAACTATGGAAAGGTTATAGTCACTTTTTTTCTTTTTCCTTTTTTTCTTTCTTTCTTTCTTTTTTTTTTTTTGAGTTTGCACGACATTTTGAACACAAATGCATGGCAAAGTGACAAACAGAATGTAATAAACAGTTTAAAATTGGCCCCACATATGGTTATATAAATAACATGAGTCGTATCAGAGCTGCTAACTAACTCAATGAGGTTAAGCTACTTAACAGCATGAAAAACTTTGAATATATCACCCTGTCAAGTTGCAGCAGTGGTGAGCAGAGCTTTAGATACACAGCTGTCTTGACTCTGATGAGGCCAGAATTTCTCTTCCCCAGTGTAAGACATCTTCACATCAGGCTAATTTTGTTTCACTTTCACCTTGTGGAAGAGTATTGAACGTGTTCCAGCTAGCCATTGCAGATACATCATGTTTGCAGACACAACAGCCATTCCCACACCACCTCATTTCCTCTGCCCATGTCTTTTGCAAGGTTGTGACCGTGTGCCACAGTGCCTTAGAAATCTCAAGAACAGTTCATGTCACCTGTCACTGTGACACTTCCTCCCCTCCTTTTAAGAGGCAAATCTCAAGTATTTAGGGTAAAACAGGTGTGTACAGAGACAAGTATGCTGTTAGTACAGCAAGTATGCTGTGAAGTATTACTGTCAGTAATGTAAGCACATTTGTGAAAGGTGAAAAAAGTGCATGAAAATATTAATTAAGACAGATTACTACCTCACTGCTGCAAGGGGGGAAAGTTTATTGTCACCAACTTATCTTAATATCTCTACAGAGATCATTCGTTAGTTACCAGGGCAAGGCAAACGGACAGGAGACTTTCTCAACTGTAAAGGTGGGTGACTTCATCCTACCTCCAGCTACACCTTGTGTGGGTTCCTGACCACCAGGGTGATGAATAAATGAACTGTGTCCACATTTTTCACAGTTTAAAGAAAACAGAATTAAAATAGAGGAGCTGGGAGGGAAATGGCCACTCTCCTAATTCTATTACTACTTAGATGTGAGAGGAGACAACCAAGTATGTCCTTCTAATATTTCCAGTGATGCAACATACCTGAAAAAGAACAATATTAGCTCTACTTGTAATTCCTTTTTAATTAATTGTTTACCAGGCTGAGAGCTAGAATTGTTACTATCTTTTCTGAATGTCTGTAAATACTGCAGTCATTTTGTTACCAGCAAACTGTTATCTAATGTCTGGAAACAAACAAAAAGGTGTAAGAGAGAACACACTCTTGTTTCCTTTTTTGTTTCATGCAGCTGCAGTATTAACAAGGCAGGCAGAAAAGTCATAGCATGAATTAATGGAAGTAAAAATGTGACCAAAACCACAGAAGGTGCACAGTAACAGCACAATGTATCTAGAAAAACACCTTTCTTCCAAGTAAGCTATTACAGTATTTGCCCTCTTTTCCACTGAAATCATCCATGGAAGGTAGCATTCCAAAAAATTCAACCAGAGACTGTGCAAACTCTATAGTAAAATGCTTGGCTGATATGAAGATTAAGAAAGCAAAGCCCTGTTGTGTATTCAAAATCTTTAATATCAGAATCTACTGAGAGATGTGTGCATATGCTTTTTTGTTGTTGTTGTTGTTGTTAGGAATAAAACTCAGATTAAACTTTGTTTGATCTTAGGTGAAACTCCTGGAACAAGAATTCTGGATGATTAATAAAATATACTTATACTTGCAGCTGTTGCATAAAAAATACTTAAACTACACCTATTTACATGGCATGTGCATGTCCCAGGAGGTGTAATTAATAGTAAATCCATCTTTCACCATTTGGATGCTTCAGTTTTGTACCTTTCCCCTCTTCTTATCATGGTCTTCAAACATGCTCTGAAAGAAATAAACAAGGGTCAACCTGTAATTTCTGAGTAAAAATTTCAATTAGGCTGTGAAGCTGCAAGTCTATATGAATATGTAAATTGGTCTTCCAGCTTCCTCTCAAACGGAATGTAAAACTAAATATTCAATATTTGCCATTGATCAAAAGCTTTCTATATTTTCAAATGTTTGGACTAATTAAAATCATTTATAACAATCTAAACACATACTGTTGATAACTGCGAATATTTTAACTCCAGTAATTCCAAAGATCAAAGATATCACTAAGTCTAATTAGGTTAAGTTGTATCTTTGATAGTTGTGGCCCAGTCACCGAGGTTGTATTTGCCACTGCTGGGGGCAGGGCCGAGGCCACGCCAGGCCCCAGGGGTGGCTGTGCTGCCCTGGGCCTGAGCGGGGCTGAGCTGGGTTTCCCCGGTGCCCTGTGGCCCAGTGCCCATGGCCCGGCCTGGCTGAGCTTCAGCTCTGTGAGTGCCACGGGGGGAAGGGGCTGACAGCCCCAGGCCGTCCCTGTGGGGTCACAGCCCCGGGGGCACGGGGGGGCTGCGGGGCAGCTTTCACCCCTGCCCTGGGAGTGGGGGGGAGGGCAGCAGGTTGGGATGGGAAAGTGTATGTAAAGAAAGACCAAGACTGAGGAAGGTAGGGCCCCACCACCAGCATCACAGTCCTCCAGATAAAAGCTCAGGGCAGTGGCCATGGGTATGATGTACCCATCCCTCCCAGGTGTTCTTGCGGGGGGTGGAAGCATCAGCCTTAGGCCACAGGGACATTGGAGGGTGACCACAGCACCAGAGACAAGGCATAGGTACTGGCAAGGTTTGCTGAGGTTGGGTAGTAATTTTAAATGTGTTCCTACCGAAGATTTTCTATATGGAATAAAAAGGATTATTAGAGATAGCAGAAACATTGCTTGGACTAATAACAAATTCTCAGCTCTGTAGACAAGGTGTGTTCCCTGTGACCTCCCAGAAGATGAGCAGGATATGTTCACTAGCACACATGAAAATGTTGTCATCATCAGGCACAGTTAATTGGACTTAAATTACCAGATCCCCATTTAGATATGATAAAGTAGGGCTCATCTCTGAGAATGATACACTGCAACGCTAGAACTTATCCTTCTGAACTCATAAAATGTGCCATCTCATTTAGTCAGTATTTCATATATAGGGCATAAGTGCCTGATATTTTCTAGTCTTTTATGAAACATGATATTTTTAAAAGACTCTTATTTCAGAATACATTTAAGTTAAAATTTGTACGGTGATTAGTGTTATGGTATACAGTGAAGTAGATGGCGAAACAGTGCTAACTCCTCCCAGTCATGCCACACTTTTTGACGTTTTTGTTCTGCTGCTTTTTATATAACACATGAAACATAAATAAAATGTTGGCCACAATGTATACTAACAATACTGAAATAATTCACTGAAAAATCCTCATGATATTCTCTATGTTTGACACCACTTATCCTGCATATCAGTTATGCTGGGCAATAGATCCAAATAACATGGTCTGAATTATTTTGTTGGGAAACAGCTTTTCTTTCTTGCTCTGACATTTATTTATTTGTATGTCTCAATTTTCTTTAAACAATGTAACATGAAGCTAATAACTTTGACTTGATACATAAATTAGTCAGACTAACTTACCATATTCTCATAGCTTTGCTGTTTTTTTCCCCAACACTCATGTTACTAGTTGTGAATGTCAATAAATTAAAGTGTTTCTAAGGCCTCTAAAGTGTACAAAAATGTGAAGCTTATTTTGTTAGCGGAAAAAAATCTACTATTATCCATGAAAATACTTCAGGGGAATAGGCATCCTACATGTTACCTGAAAATATATTTGTTTATTAAAACTTTCACATTACTTATCTAGCAGTCCTCATTATGATTCCTTTGTGAAAGGTTGTAAAGATCTTTCAAAGAGGAGTTAAAAATGCCCTTTCAAAAAATAAATTTTATAAAAGGGATTAATTTGTAAGAAGCAGAATGTAAGAACTACTTGACCAATTAATCAGGTTGTTAATCATAAGCACAACTGGTCTTAGCTACACTCAAGCAAAATTCCTGAAGATTCTGTATTGGGATATTATTTCAGTTAAAAATGCAGTTATAATCTAAAATAATAAAAGCAGTCAAAATCATTCCTACTTGAAATTTGCACCAATCGACATATCTACTGATATGTAGTGTCAGATATGACATCTTTTCTTAACACTTTTCTGAATAATGTAGCTAAGTTCATCTTATTATTATAAATCTAACTCCTCTGTATTTCTTTTTTACACTGTTTGCACCATTTCCACTTGTTATGAAGGTAAGACAAAACCCTGCAAGACTTCAGTTTGAAATAAGGATAAACAATGGGTGTGAGGGCCACAAAATAGACGAGACCTTTTATGACAAGGTGATGCGCTCGGTGGATGAGGGAAAGGCTGTGGATGTGGTCTACCTTGATTTCAGTAAGGCTTTTGACACCGTTTCCCACAGCATTCTCTTGGAGAAACTGGCTGCCCATGGCTTGGACTGGCGTACGCTTCGTTGGGTTAGAAACTGGCTGGGTGGCCGGGCCCAAAGAGTCATGGTGAATGGAGTGAAATCCAGTTGGAGGCCGGTCACTAGTGGTGTCCCCCAGGGCTCAGTATTAGGGCCAGTTCTCTTCAATATCTTTATCAATATCTTTATCTTTATCAATGATCTGGATGAGGGGATCGAGTGCACCCTCAGTAAGTTTGCAGACAACACCACGTTGGGTGGGCGTGTTGATCTGCTTGAGGGTAGGAAAGCTCTACAGAGGGATCTGGATAGGCTGAACTGATGGCCAAGGCCAACTGTATGAAGTTCAACAAGGCCAAGTGCCAGGTCCTGCACTTGGGGCACAACAACCCCAAGCAGCTCTACAGGCTGGGAGATGAGTGGCTGGAAAGCTGCCAGGCGGAAAGGGACCTGGGAATGTTGGTCAATAGTCGGCTGAATATGAGCCAGCAGTGTGCTCAGGTGGCCAAGAAGGCCAACAGCATCCTGGCTTGTATCAGNAAGTCTTATGAGGAGCATCTGAGGGAGCTGGGGTTGTTTAGCCTGGAGAAGAGAAGGCTCAGGGGTGACCTTATCGCCCTCTAAAGTTACCTTAAAGGAGGCTGTAGCGAGGTGGCGATCAGTCTCTTCTCCCAGGCACTATGTGATAAGACAAGATGAAATGTGCTAAAGTTGTGCCAGGGGAGGTTTAGGTTGGATATTAGGAAAAATTTCTTCACTGAAAGGGTTGTGAAGTATTGTCGAGGGAAGCAGTTGAGTCAGCATCCCTGGTGGTATTCAAAAGACGTTTAGATGTGGTGCTTGGGGGCATGGTTTAGTGGCAGACTTGGCAGTGCTAGGTTAACAGTTGGTCTTGATGATCTTAGAGGTCTTTTCCAACCTAAATGATTCTGTGATTCTATAAGAATTTATGAAATCAAGCAAGTCTTTATAAACTTGATGTATTACTCCTGACCCTGCATACCTACACACAGACAGACAGGTAGACACACATAGACGTATATTCTCCTGCAACTCCGCTTTGTTGCATGTTTCCACTGATGTGCTGTGAAACCTCCACCTAGGAGACACCCTTAGCACATGAGTCAAATGCACCATCTTGCAATGAATTATAGATATAAAAAATGGATTCTGCCCATAATACTTGTGAAAAGCTCTTTTGAGATGACTTTTTGTGAGATATGTTGAGAAAGTGACTTCTGCAGCAGGGGCTGTTCTCTACTTTCTTCCTGATTTTGGTGTTCTTCTCACCTTTGTTGCAGACAATTGCATCGTGAGGCTTTGCTGGCTAGGAGAGTGACTTGTTTTTCACCTCAGAGAACAGTTAAGATCCCCAGGAAATAGACACTGTTTCATCAAAAGGAATGGCAATGCCAGAGGAATCAGGCTGTGAGAGAACAGAGTGCTTTACAGTGAAGAGAAGCTACAAGTTGAGTTTTACAAATTTTCTTAGGTCAGAAGCTATTCCATTTAATATTTCTTTTGTAAATAGCAAAGCAACTAGTTCCTAACATGCCTATTCCATTCCTTAAAACTAATACAAATATCTGCAATGCCTTTTATTTAAACAGAGGTTCTTACGAGAATGTCATCAAGAGAAGGAAAGCATCTTCTCTCAGTCACTGCAAATCACATGGGAATGAGGTACAGTCAATTAGGAGTTAAACACATCTCAGTAAGCCACATAAAGGACAGCAGAGACTTCACAAGCTCAACCTTCCTGTGTATGTCTGTACTATTCAGATTGCCAGGAATTACTGTCAGCCATAGAAATCTCTGACACCATTAAGTCTTCTTCTAAGTCTACTGCTGTTTACACCTGTACCAATCAACCTCTACTACCTTTATCAGTTGGAGGAAGGACTGCAGTATCCGCCTTTCTCATTCAAAAACCCGGATCATTCTGGGAGAAGGGGACTGACAAATAGCTTTCCACTCCTAATTCTGCACCTTAGAATGCCATCTTGTTGTTTACATTAAACCTGTCTCCCTACTTCCCAGTAGGCTTAATGAAGCACATGAAAGGCAATTGTTTTCAATGAGAAAATGACTAAAAATCCTCTGCTGTGCACTTTGTAGATCCTAATTATAGTGCAAAGATAAATGGTGCCACATACAAGATACTTAAAACCCATCCTGAAGGAAACTAAAACCTCACAAAAGCAATCATTAAATGGTTTATTATTTCTAAATGCCAAGCAGGTTAGGCAATTTTGATGAAATAAGATAATTCATCCAGTCTTAAAAGGTACTGCCAAGGGTATTTTACTCCTAGGGTCTTTAGTAAGAGTGCTGGTTGTTCAATATCCCACATTCTCTGGCTCTAAAAGAATGGCAAAAAGAAAATGAATTAGGGTTTTCTTTTTTGTTAGAGACAGGTAATGGATTAGTACAACTTAACAAGATGCTTCAGGACCAGACAGTCCACCATAACCTAGACAATTTTAGAGAAATAAAAAGTCCTGAATTTGCTGTTCTAGCAGCAAATAAAACATCTTAACTTGAACTATTTCAGTAATCAATATCTAATCTGCACTCACAGCATTTTTATTTTAGCTGAAAAGAAAAGGGCAAAAAGGTGGAGAGTTCTGTAGCCAAAGAAGGAGCTTCAGCTTTGTTACTTTGGGTCTGTTTTGCCACAGAAAGATCCAATTTCATGTTTCCAATATTGACAAAATAAGGCAATCCATCTTTTCCACTGAGTTATTTCTTGCTCTCTAAACACCAGCCTTATTTTATCAGGCAATTTTTAAAAATTTCAGCTGATCCTATTGACCATGCCCTAGAGTATTTATACTTCTTTCAATGACTATGTTGGAACTGTAGATGTGTCACAGATACTCAGAAGCATTTGCACTTCTCATCCATACTCTTTTATTCTCTGTATTGCAACAAAAATTCATAACATAATAAATGAAACTGGAAGATGTCCATATTGCTTCATTAAAGCACAGCAAACTGTAGATAAATTACACTTAAATCTGCCTATAGTTAAAATGATAAGGCACTTCTTAAACATTACAGTCAGTCTACAGAGGTAGAATGTGTTTCATTGAGCAGATTTTTTTTTTTTTTGTCACTTTTAGAGATCCAAATTACGTGAAAGAGGAAAGAGATATTTAGTGATTAGCAAAATGATTGCAAACTGAACCTCATAATTATACATGAGTATTTCTGGTTCTATTAATCTATTGCTTTTGCAGTATATCAATTTTGGAGACAGTGTTTTATTTCAGAATCTGCATACAGAAGTTGGGACCATACAAATACTCATTTCCAAAGGTTTGTGAATCATTTATTCTTATTTATTTACACATTTATGTATTTTTGCCAGAATAAAATAATTGTTTTTTATACAGCCAGGAAAGCCACTATTAGTGTATTTTTAGATAGAATAAACTTGTACACCCAATACAACTTTTGCTTACAGACACATATCCTAGAAAATATTTTTCTCATGTGTTGACTGCACAGCCTATTTACAAATGAGGAACTCAAGTTAATAGCTGCTTAAAGCTGTAAATGTGTAGTAAGGAAGGTGAGAATGCACAGTGTGCATTACTCTTACCTATTTAAAATCTAAGCTGTTGTCTTAGCTGTGACCTATTAGTGCAATTTAAAGCTATCATTTGAGGACTGCAAATGTGGGATTGGCTATGGGAAATGTTGTCTAAAGAAAAGATACAGAAGAAAGAATTGAACTTTGATGTGATATCCTACAAAATCAAGAGAATAATTCACAATGTAATATAAAGATGTATAATATTAGTAGAGTATGTATATAATTCTTACAATGGAATAATGATGTCAGTCCATAACAACACCTCCATTTTGTAAGTCACTTTATACTACAGAAGAGGACTCCTTCCAAATTTTTGGAGGGAGTGCTCAGAACTTAAGTTTTCCATATCATTTTTGGAATGTTTCTAAAACGTCTTTTCATGGATAAAGATTGTTGCTGGCACAGTTCAGATATTTTTAATGCCATTACATCTGTATGATTTTCTACCAAAGCAAGACATGCTGCTTGTTGCTATCATCACTGTGGATTTTAATGACACACATTACTTTGTCTTTATGTAGAGATCTACTTAGATAATTTTACATTAACAGTAATTGTGTCTGATAGCCATGGTTATATTAGTACTTGGCAAACACTGTAATTTTGGTCTTATTTCTTTAAAAATGGTTTTTAAATTTTAAAATACCAGTATTAGGAATACTGAGCTTCACATATAACAGAAATATTCAGTGGAATGTTCAGGCATATATGAAAATTACAAAATGCAGATTTATCAAATATGACAACTGGTTTGAGAATATTTCCTTGGTTTATTTTTGATATTATGATTAGCCATTCCCTTCCCCCTTTTTTCTTTTTCTTTCTTTCTTTCTTTCTTTCTTTTTCCAGTTAATATAGATCCTGATGTACAGTTTTCTGGAGCAGATATGATTACTTCTTTTCCTAGTGGTTCTGTATAATGAATGCAGAGATCACTCTGACATCAAAATCACGGACACAAGCTTTAAAAGACTATTTAACTGATGTTATACAATAAGGTATTTCAGTATCTGATTGACATCAATATCAATATCAATAATCATTTTAGTTAAGGATGAATTCATATGTGAGGATTTTATACATTTGGAATCATCAAATTATGAAACAGGATTTGCAGCAGAAAAGCAACTCAATTTAATAGCCTTCATGTGTAGAAACTGTATATAGCTCAAATTTGTCTAAGCTGCAATCTTATTATATAGTCACTGAACATGTAATTACACCATCTATTATTATAATTGCTTTGTCCTCTGAAGACATCTGGAAATAATTAATAAGACTGAGGAAAATTATACTTTAAAAACTCTTGTGTGGTACATCAAGAGAAGGAAATCCTTCCTTTAAAATCCTTATACAATAATACTGCCTTCACTGTTTTAGTACAGGGGATGCTGTAATGTTGTGAAGAGTGTATCAGAAAATGTTTCTTTTTTAAACAAAGCCATTTTCAACTCTTTCTAAAGAAAATAATTTACTAGTTGTAAATTGTATCAGATTTGTTGTTTTTGATAAAGAACTGTCAACCTCATCAGCTTTGTTACTGCAACTCACAATGAATTTTAAATGAGTTGGTATTAAAACAGATTTGAGACATTTTAGCTTCACTCTTCCTCTGACTGAGATACTTTCATTTTTATTTTCAAGTATCTATTCCTATTGCTAAGGAACCCTAGAAGATTCAATTTGGATCAACAGTAGAAAAGTTCTAAATCTTTTTCAAACTTTTTTTTTTCTTTCCTTTTTTTTTTTTTTTCTCTCTGTCACTTATGCCACTTATGTTCTTTCCCTATGACCAATGAAATCATTCTGGCACTTTGAGAGGTCATTATTTTCCCACAACTACATGTCATTTCTCCATATATTCAGTCTCATTCTTACAGCTAGCTCCTCAAACATACACACTTATAGACTGTTAAACGCATTTTAAATCTTTTCAGATCACAAGGTGAAAAAATCAAGATCATTTTTACCAATAAAATTTTCACTTTTCTTCACCTCTCCTCCCCCCCGAGGATATTTATATTTCCTTAGAAAGCCTCACAAACTTTTACTTTCAACAAGCCAAAAGGTAGTCTGCATACTAGTCAATATTTTCAAATTTGAATTATTATTACTAACCATTAATGGATATCAAATTCCTATTCTTTCAGCTATAGCTTACGTCTCTGGATTAAGAGCATAGAATGTGTTCAGACATTGCAATATGCACAGGCACAGAGCACATGAAATAATACTGAAGGAATCCTGCCAAATATTGCTGTCATAGGTGGCACTGAAATGCCACAGACTTCTATTGACCCTTGCCATCTTCTATTCATTGTGTTACATTGTGCAATAACACTACCATTAACCATGATGTGAGCTAGTTTGTGCACAATTTATGTTACAATAGTTATAATAAAGTAGACACATATTTTTGATCCAATGTACTTACTTCATAAATATGCCAAATGATTATGATAATATATATCAATGATAGTCTTCACATAAATATAAATTTAGCTGCAACTTTGCTATATCATTAGCCATAAAAACTTCTAGAGCACTGAGGCAATATGAGGTACCAATGGGCAAGCAATACAGCAGTGTATGTTCAGGGGCTAATTTCAGCAAACATTATCAGCTTTACTTTCATTAACTCAGTCAAGCAAAGATCAACAATCATCTTGGTCTCACTTTACTGAGAAGTGTGACAACTCATGACAAAAGAACTTTGTTCATTCTTAAAAAAAAAATATATGCACAATGTATATACCAGAATGACTGTGACCTTATGAAGCTTCTTCCCAGCACAACAATGTCACCATTTGCACTTGCAAGTAGAAGTTTTTACCTAAAAAATCAGGATTAACCTCTTCAATAATTACCAATATGACCTGCAAATTGCTCTGTTCTTATGAGCTCAGTTTGATCTTATTGCCACCTTTATGCACCCTGTTATTAGTATGCAATAAGAAAATGTGTGAATTCACATTTGCCATCCATTAAGAATCATCCATCTAAGGGAGAAAAAAATGCACTCTGTAAAAGACAATGGAGACTTCGCTCATAATGATACATTTTCCTGATAAACTATTCTAATGGCATTATTCAGGTATGCCCATTTGTTAGTTGAACTTTCCCAACAGCCAAAGTACTTTACTGTTTTATTTGTTCTGACGTGTTGCAGCAGTTATATAATCTCAGTATACCATAACAAGACCACTGCAACTTTATTTATGCTAAAATATTTAATTTTCATTCTGGCCAGCTATCTTATACTAATGTCAAGAACAATCTTTTTTCAGACCACTGAATGTAGGCAATATTACTTTTTGTATACTGTTATGTTAAAACCTTCGGTAATTCCTTGACAAGGAGCTTTATTCTGTGTAGGTTATTGGAGGGTCATCAAGCTGCTGGCGATAGTTGGTGCTTGATTAGGGATTTATTCATTTGGAACTAATTCAAGTGAGGGTAGAGAGAAGAAATCATGATCCAATTTATCAGACTGACAAGAAAAATAATAGACAAAATACACAGCAAAGAGAAACAACAAATAGACAAACAAAAGTGGAGAATACTGTGCTTTAATTGTGGTATGTAAACTTGTTCTGAATTTTTCAGATTGAAAATCTGTAACTTCCTCATATTACAAGAACAGCAAAATTTAGTCAGTGCTTGACAGAGATCAGTAGACGCCTCTATAGCTTTTTTCTTCCTAGCTGGGTATAAAATTCATGCAAAGGCTGCAACCACTTTACAATGTCACTCCATTAAGTCAAATTGCTAAGTTATACCTTGTTTATCCTCAGTGTCTTTTTATTAATGAAATATAAGACACAGTCCTTTAACTCCTAGAAAGATGTCAGTGTAACTGACTAGATAGCGTAGCCTTAGTGACCCTCTTCCACATAGGAGTCTTATGATTTGTAAGTAGGAAAAATAGGTTACTCTCGGAATGAACTTTGAACGTGACATGTCAGTTGGTGGCAAAGGCAACAACCTGATGATGGTAGCCTCTTACAGCTTTACGTGCAGCACTGTGCCTCCATGAAAGAAGCAAGAGTTCTCCTTTGCAGCTAGAGGTCACAGAGTTTGGGAACTTGTCAGGCCTCCACCACTGAAGGCCCTTCAGGTTAGTCAGACACCTATGGCCTCACTGACATGCAGGAAGTGGGGCTTTGTGACCTCCTGAGGTCACTTTCCCTCCCAGCTGTCTATGATTTTAAGATGGGCACAGAACTTTGAACTCTCTTAAAATTTGCTCACAGACTTTTCTGCTATATACTTCTGACTGTAAACCACTCAAATGTAAGTAGAGTGGGAAGAGATTTTGATTCTTTGCAGTGTCACAGAAAAAGCAACTGAATTAGAAAATTGTACTGTTGGACAGGTGATTGGTAATGTAATACCAGCCTGTCAGGACTGTTAATTCACTGTCAAACTTCAAACACTGGGAAAGAGTCTTGTCATTTTGGTAAGGTCCTTATCCAATTCTGTGTAACAGTTCTTAGATGTATCTTCCTTAAGTGGTAAAACTGCCTTTCTCCTCAAATGACTGAATTTAACGGCATAAAATAATATCTATTTATTCTGCTGCTAGCTGCTTTATTTATCATTCTACTGTGTGCACGTGCCCTGGTGCTGGCAGTGGGGCTGCGGGGCTGCTGCGTGAGGCGAGGCCGGGGCTGCCCCGTGCCGGACACAGCCGGTTCCAGCCGGTTCCAACGGCCCCACCGCAGGGCCCCGCAGCCAAGATGGCGGCGCCTCAGGGCCAGCCTGGGGAAGGGAGGGCAAACACCACACGGCAGGGAGCGGTGAGGGGAAAGGTGAGAAACGGCCCTGCTGACACCCAGGGGAGAGGAGGAGGGGGGCAGGAGGTGCCCCAGGAGCCCCAGCAGAGATGTCTCTGCAGCCCATGGAGAGCCCATAAAGGAGCAAGGCAAAAGTGAGAGGAAGGAGTGGCAGAGCTGTTATGGACTGATTGCAAACCCCTTATCTCCCTGTGCTGCTTAGGGGGATGGATGGAACAGTGGGGAATGAAGGGGTGAAGTTGAGCCAGGGAATGGGGAGGAAAAGGGGAGGTGATGTTCCAATTTGGTTTTGTTTGAAAACAGGCAGACTGCTCTAGGTGGGCCTGCTTGTTCCAACCTAAACCGTTCTGATTCTCATCACACAAATCTATTTTAATTGGCAATAAATTAAATTATTTTTCCCCAAGGCAAGTCTGTTTTGCCCATGGAGGTAATTGGTATGTGATCTCCCCATCCTTATCCTGACCCACGAGCTGTTCCATCTTATTTTCTTCCCCTCACCTGTTGAGGAGGCAGAGTGAGAGAGCAGCTTAACAGTCACTTAATTGTCATCTTAACAGTCTGTAGCTGTGACCAGTCATATTAGGAACATAGCCATAGTAAGGTCTTTCTGATTGGCCTTGACGGGTAACTGTAGAGGAAGTATACTGTTCTGCAAAGATACCAGTAGAACAACTCCACAATCTGAAACACAAGAGTCTAAGAAGGTAAGTAACAGAAAAGGTTTACTCCTAAGTGAATGTTACAGACCTCTCTAGCATTAAACATAGCAGAATCCAGAGTGATGAATGAGTGAATTCAGGTATTACGGGTACTGTGAGGCACGCTAGGAGCCACAGTACTGAATACAGAGTAGTAAGTCACAAAGTAGAGGGCCAACATTTGCCATTTAGCAGTAGCTTGGTTCCTGTCTTGCTATACAAGACATGCTGGCTGGCTCCTGTAGAGTCACATCAGTGTACGTAACTAATGCTCCCTAGTGTTTGCTTCCAAGAAGCTCTCTTCACTGGGACACACCGTAGCAAGTCATACAGATCAACAGACACACTGTGAAGCCAACTCAACACCACTGCCCAAAATAAACTTCCTCAGATGACAGCCCTGTGAGGTCCAGGACAGAAACAAGCTGTTTGAAGCCAGATGAGGGCCACACACGTCCAAGAGCAGCTGGAGAGCATCAGAATTGCTGTACTGGTCCTTGAGAGAGAACTGCATTCACTCAATGACTTGCCTGAACTCATAAATCCTGCAGGGTTTGAAATATTTCAGAGTAAATGCTGACTGTCTGCAGGTCATCATAGATAAACCACCCATATATGGGTGAAAATGATTTAGAAATATGCTGTGACTTTAATTTCTTTTTTGTTTAAATGTACATCTTACCATCATGTTAATAAATAGGCATGGTCTCTGTCCAAAGTGCTCTGTAGTCACTATCGTTTCTCTGCCTAAGTAGTAATAGTGTCAGAGATTCTCCAGATATTTCTGGAGGCAGACAGGTAGACAGCAAATGCTGGGTGAGATTCAGACATGAAGTGAGATGGGCACACTGCCTGACTGAGGAGGGATGAAAATATGGGTAGGAATGAAATGAAGTGTGGGAAGACTGCAAAATAAAAAACGAGAAGGAAAACCTGTCAAGTTCATGAAATGCATGTGTTTGAGTAAGAACAGTCTTTCTCTGAATCAAAGGCTAAGACTAAACAGTTGATTGTTAGCTACATTTCTCCCACAGACAAATGATCTATGTAGCAGTTACCGTGTATTTGGTCAGTTGCCTTGCTTACAAAACAGTAAGGCATTGATACTGTGTATTCAAACATCCATGAAGGATTTTATTTCATGGTAATGTCACACTGCATGAAGTTAAAAATGCAGATGGAGACCTTGCAAGAGATTTTAACAGGAGGTATGAATTTACTGATTAGTTGAGTTGCACTGACCCTTGGGAGCCCTCTGTGTTTCTCATAAAGCTAAAGAGCTAACACTATGGACAGAGTTGTAGCTGATCTAAATCAGCAGAGCACCATGCTTGCAAACTGACAGTTTGGCCGTATGTAGTGGACAAAAGCTTAGTACATGCAGTTTTAGAGGCATTATTTTCCACCTGTAAGTAACATATTGCAGACTGAAGACAATATTAATTGTACTGATAATATGGAGCTCAAGAACCTGCATATACAATATTGCTTTCTCCTTTCCAGCACATTTGAAATGCAGCCTTGTCTTTGGCCTGTTGAGAGTAAATTCATTTAGAAAAATATTAGAAACTAAAAATAACTTAGAAAAACATAAATCTACATATGGTTGGAAAATATCTCCTTATTCTGATGAACAATATTTCTGTAGTTTATAAATAAATCAATTCAGCTTCTTAACATTCTCTGACTGAAGTAGCTCAGAAGGTACTCCAGAATTTGACATTTTGATTTTAAGCTGCAGTGCAGAAAAATAGACTGTGTGAAGGTCACCAACAATTCATCTAAGAGATTAAACATTATAAACTGTCTAACAACATTTCAGATATTCATTTCCTTATGAAAAGGCCTCATATAATAAGGTTATAAAGTATTTCTGAACAAATAAAACTATCAAGGGGCTAAAGCATTAGATAAACTATAATCTAAACTATATAGCCAGATAAAATAAGATGCCAGTAAGTTACTATAACCATTTTTAGAAATAGATAAGTTAAATATGAATGTTTGTACTGGCAGTTTCTTTTTTGTTTGTTTGTTTGCTTGTTTGATCAGTAATTGGTCAATTTTCCTCATGCAGAGGTCATCTAAATTTTTAATGGCATGTAACTTTCTTCCTCAAGAACAGCATTCAATATTTTAAAATTTTAAATAACACAGAAAATTATATTTTCTGGTATCTAATAACAGTGATAAAAATCACAGCGTGTTACAGAACACATCAAGAGGTTCTGTTGTCCTTTGCCTATTTTCCTGTGCCTGTTCAAAATTCATACTCTCTAGGCACATTGAAAAGAAGAATGATTAATAGAGTTAAATCCAAAATGGCTTTAGGAACCAAAAGTGAAATTTATGTTGAATATAGACACCAAAGTCTAAAACTGTGGAACTGAAAACTGCCACAACTGTTGTGTAATCCTGGATGCACCTTAATTCCACAGAAGCTTTTGCATTTCTTGTAAAGATCCCACTATGATCAGGGTTTCGTTTGCCATCCTCTCTCTCTCAGAAGGCCCAACGATCAGAAGCAGTCCAGGCTGCAGTTCCCCCAGACAAATGAGACTGTAGCCCACTAAATATGGTTGTATTTGGCATTGGATGTGGCCCCAGGGGTGGCTGTGCTGCCCTGGGCCTGAGCGGGGCTGAGCTGGGTTTCCCCGGCGCCCCGTGGCCCAGTGCCCATGGCCCGGCCTGGCTGAGCTTCAGCTCTGTGAGTGCCATGGGGGGAAGGGGCTGACAGCCCCAGGCCGTCCCTGTGGGGTCACAGCCCCGGGGGCACGGGGGGGCTGCGGGGCAGCTTTCACCCCTGCCCTGGGAGCAGGCTGGGATGGGAAAACACACAAATAACCCGTAAGCAGACCCTCTGAATGAACAGGAGAGAGAATCCACATTAGCATTGGGATGCTGGTGACATGACACCCCATCCCCTCTCCACTTGAGGAAGAGTAGCAACATGAACCCTGGGACCCAAAGGAGCACAGGAGGAGTAAGCATAACTCCAGAAAAATGGAAGAGGTATTAGGGAAGGTTCTTTTGTATTAGAATTTTAAATGTATTATTGAGGCTTTCATGGATTTGGACTATGATTGATAGTACTATTCTAAGTGAGCTAAAATAACTGTTGTATTTTGATCATATAGCTAGGATTTTAATTAAACTAGCAATAAATTCTTTGCTTAACATTTAAGGCGTGTTTCATTTTTGCCCTCAACAAAATTTTGAGTTTAGCAAGTCATCAAGTATAACTGATGTGTCTTTGTTGTGATTTACCATTCCACTTGCTTTTGAAGTTTGCAGTGTATTCTCCTTTGCAATTACTTTTACTTTCTTCCAGAGCATGTCTGACCACTCCAAAAACATATCTTTAGGATTCCTATACTCTATGACAGTTTCCGGTTCTATGTTTCCTTCCATCATCCGTTTATCAATTGTTTAAGTCAACATACAATTCATTGATTTATTATAGTGAATTTATATTTTAATCTGAATGCCAATCTGAAACTATGTGAAATTCCTAATTTAGTGCTTATACTACACTATGCCAAGAAGCAAAAGATCAGTACAAGTCATATCAAAGCCCATTAGCAGAGACCAAAATTGGCTTATGCCTCCCAGTAAAGTTATAGAGTGTACAGTTGTACTGGGTCTGGCTGGGATGGAGTTAACTTTCTCTGCAGCGGCCCATGCAGTGCTGTGCTCTGGGCACGTAGCTAGAACAACGCAGGTATCACACCGGTATTTTGGCTATTGCTGAGCAGTGCTGGCACAGCAGCAGGACTCTCTCCAGACCCCCCGAAGCCAGTAGGTGGGGGTGGGCAAGAAGTGGGGAGGGGACATGGCCAGGGCAGCTGACTTAAACTGACCAAAGGGATATTCCATACCATATGGTGTCACACTCAGCAATAAAAGCTGAAAAAAGGAAGGAGCGGGGGGCTCTCATTATGAAGACGTCTGTCCTCCCAAACAACCACTACGTGTATTGAGGCACTGCTTTCCAGGACATGGCCCAACATCGCTTGTTGATGGGAAGTAGAGAATAATTTTTTTCTTCCTTCTTTGCTTCCACGTGGCCTTTGCTCGTTTTTGTTGTTGTTGTTATTTTGTTTTGTTTTGTTTTTGTTTGCTTTTTCCTCTTTCTTTTCCTTTTAATTACATTATCTTTATCTCAACCCATGAGCCTTTTTTTCTTTCCATCATACTTTCTTCTTCCCCTCTTCTTTTGCGGAGGGAGAGTGAGAGAGCAGTTGTGGTGGATTTTGGCTGCCCAGCAGGGTAAAACCACCACAAGATCATTATGGTATTATAGAGTGTATTATAGAGTGTATTTCTGCTAAACATTTCACCAAACACAATGCTGGTATTTGGTTTTAATGGAAAAAAATGAGGTAATCAGCAGCAGATGTGTAGGATGTCTTCCAGAATTACCACATTCCTATATGATGTCCTAAAACTGTGTACTTTGGGTTTCTCTGATAAGAGTAGGCATCTGTCACAGAGCAAAGTGAAGATCAGCATATATTCTCTCTGACATGTCATTAAAAAAAGTGAAATTCCCCTTTAGGGCTAAGATGATCCTGTCAGAAGTCTCTTCCAAGGAACCTTAATGTGACCCATTTCTTATTTTAAAAGGATGTATTGAGGTTGCAATATTTTGGAAGACTCTGCAGCGTCTTAATAAATCAGCATTCTAAAGTGATACTAAAAGTAGACTAATTCAGCTTTGTTTATAAAGCCTAAGTGCTCCTGAATATCTCAAGATCCAGGGGATTTCTGCTTGACTTTTGGGTTACCTGCAAATTTCTCAGGTCTTAATGCCAGGCTGGCAGCACAGACATTTCATTTTAACAAGTCCCATTGAAATACAGTAAGTAAAAATCATTTAAATAACAACAATGACTGTGGAGAAGCTTAAGTATAGAACCAGAATAGAGTTCTTCAGGACAGGCTATTTATATCTATATATATATATATATAAATAATAAAGGAAAGAAAATAACTAGACCCTGAAGTCTTTTTTTTCTCTTATCTCAGGAATTTATGAACATGAAGGAGATAGATCTCTCGCTTAATTTTAATCATCTGAAAGTTTGCTGACTATAGTTATTACTATGAAAGGCATATTCAGAGTAAAAATTATTCCCTCTAGCATAAGCACTTATTTTAGAAGGAAATGATCCACTTTCTGTTCTTCTGGAATAACCACAGAGCTAAACTGGTCAACCAGCTTCAGCTGAAATCAGGTACCCAGTCAAGCCCTAGTCTAATCTACCTACCTAATCTAGGCCTAAATTCCCTGAAATGAAGTCCTCTAAAACCACAGTAGACCTGTTTATCTGTGGCAAACACCATCTTAGCCACACCTGTGGTCTCCTACTATTCATAAAGAGGAGGAAGCTTTCACATCATATTAAATTTTTGTAGCAGGCAGTGCAAACTCAAGCAATGTTCAGGAGTACAGAATGAAAATTAAAAGTGTATGCCACCCTTCTGTCAATTTCATTGCATTAAGCTATTTATAATTTGATAGATGCAAGACCTCATTGTGCTCTACAGCTTCCTAAGGAGGGGTAGTGGAGAGGGAGGTGCCAGTCTCTGCTCCCTGGTAACCAATGACAGGACATGCAGGAATGGCACAAAGCTGCGCCAGGGGAGGTTCAGACCATTTTTCCATTAGGAAAAATTTCTTTATCATGAAGGTGGTCAGACACTAGAACAGGCTTCTTAGTGAGGTGGTTGATGCCTCAGGCCTGTCAGTGTTCAAGAAGCATTTGGACAATGCCCTCATTAATATGCTTTAACTTCTGGTTAGCCCTGAAGTGCTCAGGCAGTTGGACTAGATGGTCTTTGGAGGTCCCTTCCAACTGAACTATGCTATGCTATGCTATGCTATGCTGTGCTGTGCTGTGCTGTGCTGTGCTGTGCTATTCTATTCTATTCTATTCTATTCTATTCTATTCTATTCTATTCTAAGAATTGGCTTGGGATACTTGGGATCCAGAGTTTTTTCTACAATTCATCTCTCAGGAAGACTTGAGTAATCCATTAATAAGTCTACAGATAAATTAAGGATTATTTTATCTTTATATATTACCATATGATGATCTAAGAATAAAGATGAAATGTGGCATTATGAATATACAGTTCTACATTAGTGAATTTGATTAATATCTGACAACTGCTTTCTATAAGGTAAGTTTCCAGTCTCATGAATTTTAGAGCTGTCAGTGACTGGAGAAAAAAAAAGAAAACCAAAACTTCGAAATAACAAAGTGCCTCTAATTTCCACATTTGTTGTGTGGAATACACATACACAATATGTTTGGAAGTTACTAATTAAAATGCATTTTGTAACATAAAAGCATGTATTTATGACTTACTTGAATATAGGCTTTCTTCGCAGTAGAATGGTCCATTTTCTCTCTTGGCATGCAGGTAAGTTAATACATTATTGAAAAATCAATCTAGGCTGTTTTGATTCCATAAATAATTAAATGTGCTGATTCAAAATTCCATCTTTTTGCTTATAAACTGCAGCTGACATTTTTCTGTAATGTAAACCCCCCACATTTTTGACTTGCCTGTTAGTATTGCTTTAATTTGCAAATATCAAGGAAAAAAAAAAAAGAAACTTCAGATAGTTTTCAGCCATGCATCAGTGATGTTTCCCTATGCAACACCTTGTGAATTTCATGAGGTTTCTTCTTATCTCTTGTCAGGTCAGTGGCTTGGGGCTCCTATCAGTGCTGAAGAGCATAGAAATACTGGTACGATAGCTGCTGGGGCAGCCCAAACTTCTAGCTCCGTGGTTTTCAAATTAACCACTAAACTGTAAAGAGCTTTGGTATACTCCATTTAAAAATCACAAGGCTAAGATTTTACTCAGACTATGAGAAGATACTTCACAGTTTACAGATACAACAAGGTCTAGAGAAATATCCAAATGATAATGTTTTGTCAAAATACTTTTCCTTTCTGATCATTCATTCTGAACTAAACTAAAAGGCAACTGTTATATATAAGTAGATGAGGTCACTAGCACAACTCTTACCCCATCAGTTACCTACATGTCCAGGATCAGTAAGTATATCAAAGTAACCATGACAACAAAAATAATTCTGGATGCTAAGTCTAACCCCCAATATTACTATGCTATGTACTCCTGAATTTGAAAATAAAAAGATAATACAATTAAGATAAAAATCTAAAATCCTAGGGAAGATTAGTGTTAGTGATATGAAAGATGTGTTTCTGTTCATGTTCTGGTAGCTACAGGGAGGCAGTTACCTCAATAAGTTAGGATGCATGTAAATAACAGATACAAAATTTCATCTCAACCTAATTAACAATGATTTTTTCAAAAAGCAATTTCCTGCCCATCTGGTGAGGTGCCATGGTCATTTAAAAACTGAATAGCATAACCTCCTTCTAGGCTGCTGAGTTGCTCTGCAATTTCTTTGAAAGGTGTCTCCAAAGGCCATCTATACATTTTGTAACCATGAACTTGGCTGAAAATTTCCTTGAAACTGGATTCTGTAGGTTTCCTTCCCTTTTCTTATACTTGACTATGTGCTAGAGAGAAAGAATTTAGCATCTTATAGAAATGGGAAGTCTAATGGAAAGAACCTGTGGTGTTCTTTTTTGTTATTGTTTTTTTTTTTTTCATATTTTAAAACATGAGACTTTTGTTGAAAATGTACAAGACAGAAAATTTTCACAAAACAAAACCCAAAACTTTGTAGGTTGTTACTGGTTGGTTTTACAGGAAACAAACAAACAAACAAAAATCCAAACAACAACAACAAAATGGTTGTTATTGCATGACTCAATTGTAGAAAACAGTTTGGTTATTGACAGACCCTAAAATAACAGGAAAGGTCTTGTCTTCATGAAATCACTTTTTGGGAAAACAATGTTTCTCAGGCAATTCCAGTTACGAACAATACCTGCTTACTCTTCCTTGTTCCTTCCTGGTCTCCTGGATTCTTCATGGCAGTAAAGTGAGAACATGATATGCTATTCTACCACACAATATGCCTCTGGCACTACTCAAACCAAGAAATGTGCATTGGTATATTTATGACTAAAATGTTGACACACACATTCTCGTTTTGCTCTCAGCACTGTAAAATGTGAACAACTCTCCCAAGACCAACAGAAATACAAGATTGTAAAACTAAAATGAGGGATATTTTAATACTGTGAGTGCTGATTTTCTTTTTTATCAGTCTAGCATAATATTTTCCATCACATTGTAACATGTAAGTTCTATCTATTAAGGCTTGCTTACCCCCTCAAAATGAAAGATATGATGAACTAAATGCTGGCAAAAACTCCAAATGAGTTCATGTTGAAAATTCGACAGTGTTTCTGTGAGTCAATCCACACCATTCTGAAGGAAATATGTATCTCCAGAAAAGAATATTTGAAAACATGTTGAAATTCATGTTAACCCATCCAACGCTCAACTAACTGCTTCCAATATTTCCAGATTAAGCTGCTGTGAAAATTCCAGTCTAAGTTGAATAGAACATCATTTAACAGAACTACAAAATTTAATTTTCTGAATGGAGCCCAGACCTTAACATGTTTAGATTAGTGCATAACTGCATAGATTGGATCCAACTTGTTAATAAAATAATCTCTTTCAGAACAATAAACATATTTGACAATATCACCAAAATAAACTGTGGGACGACAGAGAGAGGATAAAAGAGAAATAGAACAGAGACAGAAGACTTATGCAAGTTAGAGAGAAAGGAGCCTGAAAATTTCATATTTTATCTTAAGTGAACATTGAGATTTGAAAAACTTCTACAAAGTTAACTACAGAATATAGATTTTTTTTTTTTTTAATATAGATCAGTATGTTCACAACAAAGACTAGTCTTCTATAAGACTTTCCTGAAGTCTAATATACTAACATTGAACAGTCATTAACTGAGACATAAAACAACCAAATCTTAAATAAAGTTTGAGGAGAGGAGCATACCTGTCTCCAGTGTTAATGCTACAGGGAGAAAGGGAAAAATCTCCTGCTATAAAAATCCCTCATACTAGTTCTACTAGATATTTCCCAGTATAAATCTTTTTGAGTTAACATAACACAAAACTTCTCTGAACCAAAATATGATGTTAGGCTGGTCAGAAAACATTTCTTCAGGCAACCTCAAGGTCTTCTTGTACTCAATGCAAACAAAATTCTTGTACTCAGCACAGACAGGCAATTCTATTGTTCTGTCCTAGTTTTAATGATGTTCTAGGATAATAGTCCTTTCTTATTACAAAAATGGGTCAAAATCAACAAATAGAACTGGCACTATAAGAATTTAGTGTATCGTTATTAGTAGTATTAAAATGAAATATTGTTAAAATGGAGATTTAAACACACACTTATGAATGTCTTGAAAAAGGTAGCTGAAATATAATCCTCAGATTTGGGAGAGATTTTTGTACTCTCTTTGGCCATTGACAAAATGATGAATTATGCAACAAATATTCATTAAAGTTATCTAGCATAACTCTAACATTGTTATGATGCAAGAAATTTTAGTTATCTCTACAAATAACAGGTAAAGTATGGTCTCATTATATATTTATCGTTCCATTAGAATCAGAAACTATCAAAAAATGAATGAAGGTCTTTCTTTGAAAGGGGAAGAGGTGGAATGGTGCTGTGTGGCAGTACCTGCCAGGTGTTCCTTTGTGCTAAGAAGAGCTCTCTGAACACTCAATCATCATCATCGAAAAACTCACCAGCTCCCTCCTGACTGTGGACATTAGACATGCGTATCTTGGAAGCAGGAGGCTTTTTTTTCCTCCAAATTGCAGGGATCAAGCACCAGGACAATCAACAGGGACTTATGATCAGCCCTTGCTAACCCTTATATTCCTGCTTCCTCCTCTTTGGATCCTGAACTCTGCCACCTCATGGTCATCTATAATGTTTCCCATTTCTGCCATTTCCCATGTTGCTGTCTTGTTAGTGTAGTCACTGGTGAAGGTTGGCCAGCTGTGGCATATGCATTGCTTATCTTTGCTCTCTGTCATGCCTTGTAATTTCTCATGTTAGTAGCTTGTTGGTGTAGCTACAGGCCAAGTCTTGGCCTTATGGACTCATTCCCTAGCACTTCCCCTCTCAAGGTAATATGAGAAGGAGCTATGACACCCTGTCTTTCTGACATGCATGCACCTCCCATTGTAAGTCCTTGCAGTCCTCATAGAGGTTGGCTGTCTTGGGCATTACTCATGAGGGCTGTAGTAGATGCAAAATGATTTCTTTCCATCTCTGGAGTCACTGTAACCCTTTAAAGGCAGTACAGCATAGCCACAATAAGACAAAATCAGTAACACCCCTGTAAGGCATATAGTACTTATAGAAATGTCTTTTTTTTTTT
>VXAA01007419.1:102863-145645 GCA_013399115.1 Anseranas semipalmata | reverse complement strand
GCCATTTTATGATTCTATGATTCAGATTGTTAAATAATCTTAAAGAATTAAATTTTTATAGTACATTTGAAAAAGCTACAATATGTGAAAATGCATCCAAAATCTGTATGCATAAATCCTCAAAAAATAATCAGTCATTTAAATCTTATATCTTCACCTCCAAAGACTACTACCAATCATGGGTGAAAGTCAGTCTGAACATATACACAAACTAATGTATAAAGGAAGTAGTAACTCAAAGCTATCATCATAACCGTTGGAGGCTTCTGGATTATTCACAACTCCTTGAGATGATGATCTGCCTTACAGGTGGCTTAACAAAAAGAGCAGATCAATATGCAGAAAAAATCTAAAAGGGACTATTTGTCAGGAAGACAAATGGCCAGGTACATAATAATCTATCTGCTTTGTATGTCTGCATCACTAAATCATCATCCAAATACATTTTTTCATGGTCACAAAATTCATACTCATTAGATATCACTCCACCAGGCACACTTGCCAAAAACTCTGCTTCCTGCAGAAACGAAACCTGTTACCTGGTTTAATTCAGACCTCTCCTGGTCCAGGATGATGAATCCACTCCCTAGTTCTCTTTCTGGGTTTCACCCTACTTCAAACCTTATTCTTTTTTCAACTGTCTCAAGGCTTTTGAAAATTCACCTCTGGCACTGCAGATGAGAGCAAAGACTTCCTTCATCAGGAATGAAATTCTACTACACAAATGGGTTATCCAGATTTTTTTTTTTTTTTTTTGAGGCAAATGACAGTCTTTCCAATGATTTTAGCTGGCATATAATCAAGCTTTACTGACTAACAACATAAACCAGAAGATTGCTTCAGATGTACCTATAGCTGCATTTCTTCATTATTTTAATGAAGAAAGAAATGGAAAGAGCATCTGTAAACATCTACTCTGTTATCATGCCAGTGCTTTAGTAGGATCTGAGATTATTCATAAACCATGCAGTCTGCATTATAATGCAATTAATTCATCAGCGTACAGAAGTCTGACAGTATTTTTAGAAGGAAGAACTTTAAATAATTCGTATTTCTATGGTTTCAGTTGTCTTGATTTTACAAATATTGAGCACCTGATACTTCCACGAATCTGACTCAGCATAGACAGAAATCAAGGAGGAAACTTTCATCACAGACCATGAATTTAGATGTACATAAAAAGTAGTCCCAATTTCTTTAATTTCATAATTTTTTTCAGTCCTTTTCTTAGCACTGAGAAACAGAGGCTTTCCACAATCTGTATAGTCACTCACCCAAGTTTAAGAAAAATATGCCATTTTTTTTCCCCAAAACTAGGTAAGCACAGCTGCAATGCAGGGCTGAACTTAAAGTTTTCAGCAGGTGAAATATTTTAAGTTCTTTATAATTTTCCCATGAGAACCAATATCATGGCTCCTGATTTCTCCAAAACTTTAAAGAACCTTCACTTCTATTAAAAACAAAGCCAATATCACATACTTGATCTTCAGCTAATATAAAACACTAAAAGTTGCATTATATGAGTAAATTCATATGAGAAAGCTTTGACTATCTATTGACTGACTGGTTGTGAAAGATTGCCATGAAGCAATTTTTAAGCATAATTCTGTTATCTCTGAAAAGCTGAGCAGCTTGGTAACTGCTGTTAAATGCTCTTTCAGATGCCTAATGCATGAAGCAAACCATGTCTTACCCTCTGGGATCTTGATCAGCAGGGTGGAACAGCTGGTGTTCATTACTGATGGGTTAGCCCCAGAGAATTTAGAGGTCCACCGAGTCTTTTGGTTTTAGGTCTGTTCTCTCTGTTCCAAATAAAAATAGTATATTTTCTGATAATCACACATTTAAGTTACTAATAACTCAATATTAACCTAATCAATGTTTAACTGAAATGCATCTTTGTGTCATCTCTTGAGAACCATTTCAGAATCAATTACAGTAAAAAAAAAAAAAAAAGTAACATTTTGGCTATATCAGCCTTAGAAAACTTGCTTTACTGAATATAGTTACAGAAGCCTGTTATTGATATGTATAAGCAGTGACTGTCAAATTGGCTGAAGGGTATTTTACATTAGACTTCAAGCCACAAAGATTCAGGTGTCTCTGAAAACAGAACATTCTAAGAGACATTTTTCTTGTCATAAAACCAATAATAGGATATTTCAGCATAATTGTGATTTATTCTCAGAAGTACCACCTGCAATCAGTATTTTTGCTAGTGAAGTTATAAGAACCAAATCAATGAACACATAAACACGAGTTCTCTTATCTAGGTTCAGAGGCTTTGCACAGACTAAGGGTTGTGAAATGTTTATGCACAGCTCAGGATCAGTTTCACAGTGCCAGGGTGACTCTACAATCCTGAAGGTTGTGAAAGGAAGGAAATTTGATAGACCTATTCCTATTGTATTTCTAAAGATTTCTTTTTGGTTTACTGTTGTAGTTGCCACTTTAATTTACCTATGGAACACATATTTCTTAATTGTTGTTCAAACTGAAGATTATGCATTCTGTAAAATTTTATCTTCCCAGCATCACTGAGAGGTGAGAAAGAACAGTTGTCCCCATATTCTGGAGGAAAAACTGAGGCATGAGCACATGTCTACACTGCAGCTCCCAGAACATCAGTCACAAGTGAGCACCTCTGCCAGAAGAAACCATCTCACATGGGCCTTATTCTCTTCCTGTCATATGCACACTTATTCTGTGCAATGACTCTGACAGCTCTGTCAAAGAGTTAATTCATGTTAAAAATAACCACTTTTCTGGCAAGTTAGTCTTAACCTGATGACTTTCCTGCCTCTGTTCAGTATACTGTTGCACAAACACTTATGTAAGCAAAAGGGAAGAGACGGCTTGGGGGCAAGGAACAGAGAGGGGAGTGCAGGCTGTTTTGGTCACCAGAGAAGCTTTCTGTCAGCTCATGGTGTTTGTGAAACTACAGCATAGGCTTACCCTTAAACGTAATCCTGTATATGACTTCCCCTGAAATCAATGCTCTAAACCTATCTGACTTTTCAAAGGTCATGTCAAATGTTTCTAATAGCACGCATAATTAACATAAGTGTGCTGCCTAGAATACATACAAGAAGCCATTTCAATCCTGAGGGCCCGGGAAGCCTTTCATATACCTTTAGAGATCCACATCATTACTCAGTAATAACATCTTGAATCTTTGTAGGCACAAGTCTATTGGGAGTAAAGAAATCTCACAGCTTTAACCAACATAATTATGCTTAAAAAAGAAAGAAAGAAAGAAAGAAAGAAAGAAAGAAAGAAAGAAAGAACTAACAGATTCATTAAACAAATAAATAGTTCCTTTGTCTGTGAAGCTTATCCTGAGAATGATACTGGCAAAGGAGCCCCTGCTCTTGTATAAGCCGTTTCCGCACTGGTGGGAGGAGGGAATGTATAGTTGCAGCAGTATGGCTGTCCCTTTTAAGCACAGACAAGCCTTAAGGGTATAAGATGCTGGCAACAGGGCCATTCCAAAAGAGACTGTTGGGCTAGTGTCTGTGAAAAGCAGTCCCAGCTGT
Source organism: Anseranas semipalmata (assembly GCA_013399115.1). NCBI lineage: Eukaryota > Metazoa > Chordata > Aves > Anseriformes > Anseranatidae > Anseranas > Anseranas semipalmata. Next base: position 142,109 of record VXAA01007419.1, on the reverse strand, counting down.
TCCCTGGCACACTGTCCAAACAGGAAAAGATAAAACTGCCCCAAGCTGCCTGATGTTACTCCTTCCTAATGCCTATTCACAGCGTGATTCTCCTGAAGAAGCACACAGAAGTCAGTTCAGCTTCTGCATCTATATTCTCTCTTCTGGGTAACTTCAGCTATTCAGGCTTTCTCTGTAGTACAGCACATACTGCTGATGCTGAGGGTCCTGCACGGCAGAAGCAGAATGACAGAACATTTTACTGAGAAATGCAGAAGAGCTATCTTCTTTAAGTGCTACATGTCAAGCCAGTGATGAGGCATGCACTCTAAATGCATTTATTCCTGATTCATTGCAATTAGGTCCTTCAGCTCACTGGTTTCATGGTAACATTTTCCATTTTTCTAAGAAAAGAAAAAAAAAAAAGGAAAGAAAATGAAGAACATCTTGAATTAAGGACTTATGTGTCACATGTAAATGAGATACCAGTTTCATCCATTCAGAGACAATGTGTCTGTCTTGTGCCTGAACAACTGAGGCTATTATGACTGAACCATATCTGAGATATTTCTCAAAATACTAATAGAGACTGCTATGATCCTCACATTAGGTCCAGTCAAGCTAATTAGCAACCAATGTTCTTGTTCTGTGAGCATCTATGTTTTATATTATTCTTTATTTCCACTTGTTGTTGGGAAAATATTAACACTTTAAAATGAGGATGAATTATATTGCTCAATAGTGATTTTTTTTAAGTGTAAAGTACAGTGTGGCAGATCTTCTTTTCGAAGAACTTGTCAGTCACGTTCCTTATCCATCCAACATCCCTAACATCAAATGCATCATACACTCTCAGCCAGGACTGTGGTTAACTTGGTACACAGACACAAATGAAGAGTGAATAGGGACAATTTTTGGCCTATCATGGAAAACACTCATGACAGAAGGTCTGGTTTGAGTTTTAAAAACTACAGAGCCACATCTTGTATCCATTGAAGTCAACAGGATTTTTTTCCACTGATTTCAGGTGGCACAAGTTTGGACGCAAAGACTCTGATAATAAGGGATGTCTCTGTATGATGATACTCCTTGTATGAATGACACAATTGTCTGGAACCAAAACCTCAATAGAAGTATATGCTCACTTACACGGCCAAAATCCCTCATCTGTCACTGAGTCTGTATCACTTAAAAGATATGAACATTGTTTCAATTACTACTGTCTCTGTACAAAAATACTAGGTCATGAGGAATAAATTTGTGCTTGCTATTACTCAAAACGATTCAAAGATATTTTACTTTGCTCTGTAGGCAAATATATTTGTCAGATCATTTATTTTATTGGTTGAAGCTACATTTTTCTAGATTTCCCATGTTTTATTATGTCTCATTTAAAGGAGATGAGAATCAGTTCTGTTTTGTCTGCATGTGAAAAATAAGTTGCAAACAGCTTAAATGCTATTGCTTTATTCACACTTTTGGAATGATTAAATGGGATACAAACATCCACAAGAGAAAAACAATATGCAAACCCAGAAGAGCAGGCCTTTCCATTTACTTTTTTTCTTGTAAGCTCTAATTAGAGATATATGCCAGACTGTCAACATTAGCTTTTAAAATAAAAGGTATATACTGAGGCCAAATATAGATTGTTGGGATTTTTTTAACTACAGTTTCTAAAAAATTGTAAGAGTAGTTTAGCATGTAAAAAAATCATTCCACAGAAACACGTCAACAAATGCCAGTTACTTCATTGCATAACCCCTGCCATTTCTCTATACAGAAACAAAAAGGCATTTAGGCAAAGTGGGGTTCAGCAGGACTGTGACAGTGGTACTGTATAGCAGATGCAGCAGTGAGGACAAAAGTCAGGAGGATGTGGGCGGTGGCAGAGGGCTGGCAGCAACTGGTGACTGCACAGCTCGGGCCCTCTCATCTGTAGCAGGGGAAGAGGAGCAAAGAGTAATGGGGAAGAGATTTCAAGGTATTTTTATTTTGATTCTGTGTTCATTTTGACTCGTTTGGATGAACACTGTTTAGGCTGGTGTTTGAAATACATGTTAACCTGCTTTCTTTTGGTAACAGAGTACACCGTTAGAACATATTTATACAAAACCCTGTGGAAGAGGCCTGAACAGGCTCCAAGGGCCAGCCTTCAACCCAGATAGGAGCAGCTGAACTGCAGCATTACTAAAAGAGGTTTTTTGAACCTTCTTTGGAAGAACTCCAGTCCCAGAGCCTCCAACTTCTTGCCCAGCAATCCATTCCTGTGCTTCACAATCCTTGCCATTAAAGCTCTTTCCCTGGGCTTTCCATACTTTGAAATGAAAGCCACCGTTTCTTGTCTTGTAATGGACACCACAGGGAGAACACAGGTCCTCTTTGTAACAAATGACCTGGAAAACGGTTTTCACATCCAACTTTCAATGCCCTGTATGGTAAACAATGCTAACTCTTTCACTGTTTATTGTAGTTTTGAGACCTTTGGTAACCATCTCCTCTGCTCTTTTTTTTTTTTTTTTCCCCCCAGTTAGTCTTCATTGTTTCAGAGTTCTTGCACCCAAACCGAAGTATAATAATCCAGCTGAGACCTTGTAAATGTTCAGTGGAGTAGAAGGATTACTTTATATGATTTGCTGATTATCTGACCTAGAATGAGGTTAACCTTTTGCAAGAGTATGGCTCTATTGACTCAAGATCATATCTGATCCCCTGTATCTCTGAAATTTTTCACTGTGAACTTATGCCTGTTCCCTTGTTCATTCAGACACTTTTTTCACACCTATGTGTGGCACTTAGCCTCTTTCCATAGCAAATATTCTTACAATTTTTGGTAGAGACTGCCTAGATTTATGGATATCCATCACTTCAGTTTTCTGGACATTTAAAAACATAGAAAAATGTTCTTCATATTGCAAAGTGAAGGTGATTTGTAGATGTACAATGAGTCTTGTACTCCCAGGTTGTGTTATACATGCTATGATTACCCAGCTCTGCTGGACACATTTAGCACTCCCAATAGATGGGATACATCAGATTTGTCACTGCTAGGACTGCCAGTGTTTCATCTACCTGGATGGGTCTACAGGGACAAGGAATTATTTGTCTTTTTGTAGCTGAGTTTTGAAAAACAGTTTCAGACTACAATGGAAATTAATCCTATGCAGATATAAACCACTGAGTATTTAAACCCAAATTAACACTTTTTCTTTGCAAATATGTATGTCTATTATTATGACTGATGTATGTATAAATTACTGAAAATATTGTATGAAATGAAACAAATAAATGAATTCCATCTAGTTCGTTACATTAAAAAGTAGAAATACAGAAGTTTCGATTTAGGAAAAGAATGAAAAAATCAACCAATGTCAATCAGTTTCAACTCAGTGATCTCAGATTGTGTTTTCTACTACCCATGGAACTACAGAAAAATTCAGTTTTTAGATGGGATTTGAGTGGGGTCATGGAGTGCCTGGGATGAGGCTGTACTCCATGCACTGAGAAAATTGAAGCATTAAACTGAAGTCATGTCAGAAAAAAAGAAAGAATAATTCAATGAAATGGTTAATGAAATGGACAGATTGTAATAATTCCCATGATTTTTAGATGCATATATAATACCATGTCTGTGTCCATAAAAGCATGTTATTATACATCTGTAGAGTACGCAAACATTAGCATAACCAGCAGGTTGAGGGAGGTGATTGTCCCCCTCTACTCTGCTCTCGTGAGACCCCACCTGGACTACTGTGTTCAGCTCTGGGGCCCCCAATATAAGAAGGACATGGAGCTGTTGGAGCGAGTCCAGAAGAGGGCCACAAAGATGATCAGAGGGCTGGAGCACCTCTCCTATGAAGACAGGCTGAGGGAGTTGGGGTTGTTCAGCCTGGAGAAGGCTCTGGGGAGACCTTATAGTAGTCTTCCAGTACCTGAAGGAGTACAAGAAAGCAGGAGAGGGACTCTTTGTCAGGGAGTGTTGTGACAGGACAAGGCGTAATGATTTTAAACTGAACAAGGGTAGATTTAGATTAGATAGTTGGAAGAAATTCTTTACTCTGAGAGTGGTGAGGCACTGGAACACGCTGCCTAGGGAAGTGGTGGATGCCCCATCCCTGGAGGTGTTCAAGGCCAGGTTGGATGGGGCTTTGAGCAACCTGATCTAGTGGATGGCATCCCTGCCCATGGCAGGGGGGTTGGAGCTAGATGATCTTTAAGATCCCTTCCAGCCCAAACCAGTCTATGATTCTATGATTCTAGTTCTGTTTTATGGTGTTTCTTTTTTATACTTAAAATACTTGAGTCTCTACTACAAGAACAATCTTCCTGTGCTGTATAAGATCAATTCCAGGTGAGATTGTTCTCATACAAGCTTTAGCTTTTTATAATTTCAGTATTTAGTTTAAGGTTATCTAGTTTCTTTGTGTAAACAATGGATATGTATGTGGAGAAGTACCTTTGGGTGGAATGCATCTCTCTTTCCATCAGCCACGGAGGAAGTGTGATCAACTAGCTTTAGAAGGAGCTACATGAGGTAAAACCCTTTCCTCACAAGTAAGGGAAGCAGAACTAAAAAGGAGGGGGAAACTTAAAGGTAAAAATTTGTATTCTTGCACAAGAATGTGGACACATTCTATGTACAATCTCAAGAAAGTAAATGAGGCCGTGATCCAGCAGCATATATATGTGTATGTATGTACATTGCTGCTGAACAGAACTCCTTCTCACTGCCTCTTCACTGATAGATTTCTCATCCCTAAATTACTCTACTCTGTCAGCACAAGAGCTTTTCTCTACGTGTCAGTGACAAATATGTTGGCCTCCATCTACACTACAGAAGAACCACACTCCAGTACACAGGTGTAAAACAGATTTGTTGCCATGCAGCTTTATTGTGTGGCAATTCATTTTGTGAATTTGTTGACATGATATGCCTACTTCAGAATGCAGGGAAGAAAAACAGAAAACATAAAGTCATCTGGCTATATTTCTAGCTGAAGTAAACTGGTGTATTGCCTTTGAATCTATAGAACTGTACCAGTTAATGCAAGCTGAGGGCCTGATTAACAGGGTTCCTGAGGATGAAGAAGAGCACATGGACACTCTGTGTTTACCAGCTATAGTTCATTGCCAGCTAAATATCTGTATAAGTAGAGGCATTTTCAAGGAAAAAATACTCCCCTATTTTTGTATTTTTTAATGTGTATGTATGGATTAAATGTGTGTGTTTTCATCTCCTGCTTTGGAGATGGAGTGAAAATGAGTAGAAAGGAACAAACGGAGAAAAAAAAGACAAGAACAAGATAAAAAGGAAGAGCAGAAAACCTGAAGAACATATTCAAACAACTCTCACACCAATCTGAAATAAGAGATATAATTAAAAAAATAATAATTATGTTTTATTATTTGCAACAGTTGAGTGCATCTATTAAAAAATAGTCAGGAAAAGATTAAAAAGATGATTTAAGAGAAAATATGAAAGTAGTGAAAGAGAGACAGATAGCCCTTGGGGGAAAAAAAAAAAAAAGGAGAGGGGGACTTGTAAGAAGACACATACGAATGTAAGAAAAAGCTGAACACAAATGCTACAGCAGTACCAAGGTGGAGTAGGAAGCTTGGTGAGCAGCTGGGAGAGAACAGAGCCAGAAACTGTGCCACTGAGTGGAAAGGTTTAGCTTACTGTCTCTGATGCTGAGGTAAAGAGGACAAAATCAAAAGGAAGATGACTAACCCATGTAAGGAGACAAAGTTTTTAGGCTATTCTGCTGAATATTCTTTAATCAAATATGTTTGATTAAAGTGAATTTTGCTTAGAGGGTAGCCATTTTGGATGGCTATTTTTATTTTCCATGTAAGATATTTTTGCTCAAAAAATGACCCATTTCTGAAACCAACCCTCAAAACTCACAGGTCTGACTTCGAGAAAGAGTTGTCTTGTGGAGAAGAGGGAAAGCTGGGTGAGGAACCACACACCTCCCTCTGCCCCGGCTATTCTTGGCTCATTCACTTCCCTGAGCACTGAATTCATTCACAAATTGGGAACATCTCCCGCTGTTACTTTCTAGCACATTTGGTAAAGTGATGAATCCCAAATTAGTACTGTGGTGTTGCTAGGTTTTGATAAATGTGCCTATAAATTCATTGCAGCAGAAGAGAAGTCCTTTCTTTAATCAGAAAGCCTGCTGCTGTCAAAGACAGAAATATTTCTTGAAATAAAACATTTTGAAGAAAATACTTTGTTAAGTTGTAATTTTCTTCATGCACAGCCACAACAATGACCTAGCTCTATTTGCAGAACTATAGCATCAGCCCTTACACACTGACAATACTTAGGCTTTTAGCTAACCTAACAAATATTTTGCTGTGTGACTGCCGCATTAACATGTATTAGTGAGCAGTTGTCCATAAGGAATTTGTCAGACTGTCATCAAAGACTAAGACAGGCAGTCCCTGCTCAGCGTAAAAACACCTGGGGATCACAGCAATCACTCTGAAGGGAATTAAAGCAATAGATTAATCGACCGTAAGAATCATTTTCCTTGTTCATGAATCTGGATTTCCCTTGGCTGCCAGAAATGCAGATGAAAGTGAAAAACATCCTTGACCTTCTCTATCAAAGAAAATGCTTCTCTCTTTCTCCTTGTCTAATGTGCAGAAATGTGGACTTTTTGAGTGATTTAAAAGGTCTGAGAACTGCAAAGAAAAGGTGTCAATAAAATAGTATTCAGGTTCTCATTTATTCTGCTGTGTCCTGACCCATAAAGAGGTGTTAGAGAACATTTCAAAAGTTGTCAGCTTGTATCCTTGTAGTCTACCACACTTCCTGACTTTAAAGTCTGTGATGCGGCTCTACCATTTAGCCTGTGTATGTAGTATAAATACATGAAATAAGACTGCATGGATCTTAGAAAAACAGTACTGTCTAGAGAAAGGTGATACGTGCTCCAGTCTTTGCTCTGTCTGTAACTGTGCAATCCTTGGCAAGAGAGCTAGTCTGCCTTCCATTTTCCCAGCTGAAAAATATCCCTCCACAGAGTAGTCAGGAGGTTTCATCAATTAGCCTCTAATTAGGAAAACACTTAAACAAGTGTTTCAGTTAAGCCCTTTTCAGAAGAGCAGTTTAAGCATTCTCTTAAATGGCTTCCTGAATTAAAGCTTAATGCTTACAAAATTCTTCATATCTAAATACAGAAGATAGTATATAAGAGTTATATAGGTAAGTTAGGGTTTGTTTATATGTTGTTCAGTACAAGGTTAAACTGATCACTTGACAGGGCAATTTGCTTGTTTACCTTTTTACTGAATGCACTTGCTGGCTCTTTCTATGTGCATTACTTCTGGATGAATTATATTAATGGACAGAGCTTGATTAAGACACAGGCACAACAAGGCTAAGCAGGGAATGAACTGTTTGACCTGAGAAATATTTTGAGATTACAAAAATGTTCCATTTCCATGTCATTATGAAATCAAATCATTTCAAAGTGGGGAAAAATATGCCCATGGTAAGGGTATTTATCTGGGATGCAAGAGAGAAAAATCCAAGCCTCTGTTTCCTCACTCTCCTGCTTACCAGACAGGTGCCAACCAACACAATTCTGCAGTGGGTCTTCCTAGTCTGACCAGAAATTCTACACTCAGCTTCTCCTTCTCCACTTTTTTTTCTTTTTTTTGTCCAAGATGATATTTTCCTGTGATGTGATTGGATTTCAGAACATCTACGTATCCTGATCAAATCCTGTTTCCTTGACAGATCTTTTCTCTGAGATATGTGTTCTCCACAGCACTTTCAAATGCAGGCAAGTTCACAGTAAGGTTCAGCTACTGAAGCAGAATTTGTGCTAACCACAGGAGCAGAATATATTTTTTCCCCTCAAAGACATCTAGTTCTAGGTCTTTATCTAATTAAATATTTCTTTCTCGATAAAGTCTGACCTAAGAGCAAATATAATCAGTAATCTCAACTATTCATTAATAAATGGCTCTGAATACAAAGATATGATTTGCTACTTCAGTTATACTTCACCTTATAAAACAGTGGCACAGCTCACAGTTTCAATAAGATTATTCCTTTTGTGCTCCAGTTTAAATACCATTTACTTCCCAGTTAAGTTCCATTACCATCTGCAAATAAAGACTGAAATAGATATCACTTTCATGTTGGAGTAATGACTCACAGGCGAGGTATAGCTTCGTGGGCTTGGAGTCAGGGATAGTCTCAGTGAGTGCGGAGTTTTGTTACATTGTAAGGAAGGTAGGCCTGTCTCTGATGAGATAGATGAATGTGAAACTTCACAGCTTAAGTAATAGCAAACTTTTGGTCCTTTAGGAGTTTCCTAAGAATTCTGTCTCATTCTTTCTTTCAATTTTTCTCCCTGTTTCTTGCACATATAGATGAATACTTCCTAATCTGTGAGGGTATTCTGAGAATGAATTTGTTAATGGGCATGAAATGGTAAATGCCACAGAAAGGACTCTGAACAGCTCTGTGCACACATGCCCACACCTTCGTACCCATTCTTCTCTAGTTTTGGTTACTACTCCTACCTTAACCTTTCCTATGTGTGGAGCTGCCTTTGTAACTATAAGATCAAACTCTTCTGTCAGGAGAGAGACAGTCACATATAACAAATGCTAAGTCTTTTCCCTTTGTTTCTGGGACCCTATTTCTGGCTCACTGTGGATTGCAGGACGAGGGGAAAAAAAAAAAAAAGATTATATCGGTGTTTATGGTGGCAGGTACCCCGTTTCAGAGTGTCATCAGCAAAGTCAGGTGAGATCTGCAGCTGCCAGAGAATAAAACCTCAGTGGGCAGGTATTACACCAGAATGGATTGGTCTGGCACAAAGAGATTCCCCAGTGTTTACTGAATATTTACATGTAATTTCTTTTCTTCCAGTTTCAGTTAATGGACAAATAAAATAATGGAAGTGCTTTGAAGCATAGAAATGAAGACTACACACCCAGAAACAGCTCCTGCAGAACACAACAGCCCATCTGCTTAGCTACAGATGTCATTGTGAGAGTATCACCCTTTATCTCTACGTTGAAAATCACAGAATGAAGAATCATTTCAGAGTATTCCTATCCATGAACTGGATCCATATTCACCACATGGTCACCATCACAAGGAACCCCTGAGCTCCAGGCAATATAAGAAGTGTCAGCTGTGTAGGTAGTGGGACATCCAGGAGCTCTGACCTACTAGGCCCCCAGATAGCATGTGTGGACAGAGGAAAGCAGCCCTACTGCAGTGCAGGTACCACCATCTTTTGGAATACCAGCCTTGGTAGGCACTGGCAAACCATCCAAAATCCCAATGGTTGGTTCCCCTGCCTTCCACATGGAGAAGTGGGCTGATGGGGAATCATTGTCATCTTCTGCCTCATCAAAATACAAGGTACAGTTCTCTGCTAGGTGAAGACTTAAGTATGTGTCTTGTCAGGCTGGGACGTTTGGCCACATATTTTAAGTGATATCTAAAGGGTAAAAACATTTATTTTTTTACAAATTTGAAAGAAATACATACATAAATGTGTGTGTATTTGAGAGAAGAGCAGACTGCAGGATCACTGATTTTTTTTTACTTTTTGGCTACCTAAACATGTTTATACACACAGAATCACAGTTATATCACAATATCACATATACTGCAACACAAGTCACAGAAACACCTTAGCGAAGAGTGCACTTCAATGCATTTTACCATTTTGAGTTGTTAGTAAGTGCATGACACTTATGCAAGGAAACAAAGTATTCATTTCTGCCAGGAAAAGTGAAACCTAAAGACTGGGGAAAGATAATATTAAAAAAATGTCATATAATCTATGGATCATAGTGCATCCTTGTGCAAAAGGAAAAAAAAAAAAAAAGAGTGATTTTTTTCTCTACTGAATTCCTTGTAAGAGCATAAAAACAAAGTATAATTCTCCACAAAAGAATTGAAAAGATCTTATGGTGAAGTAATTAAAATGCTTTCCATTTAGTAAAATATCTCACTGGTTGCTAGACATACTCAAGAATACATGAAGTTACATTCTAACACTATTGAAGTTAATCAAAATAATAATAAGTATTTCTGTTAAATTCAATGTGAAATAGGACTTCATCCTCTTTCTCTTTGGGTATTTTTGTGGCTGGTGTAAAGGGCATGAAAAGGAACAAGGAATAAAATAAGCAGGATACACAGGCCTCAAAACTGTGCAGAAGGAAGTGATAAAATGGCAACTACTGATGCGAGAAAAAAAACAGACACTGTTTTATGATATCTATAATGGTTTAGAGTTGGGATGCAGGAGCTCCTGGCTTTGGTTACTACATGACCTTGGAGGAATGGCTCTGTTATTCAGTTTTCCTTTACATAAATAGGGATAATGAATTGCTGTTAGAGGGAACTTATTAATGTTTATGGAAATATGTTGATTAGTGTCAGAAAGTGCTATGAAGAAACAAAGAAAATATTAAATAGATATTTGGGTTAATGAATCTGAAGAGGCTTGCAGGTTGATGAGAGAAAGGAATGAGTGAGCTCTCTCAGGCATGTTTCCTACGTTAATAAGAGCTGTTAGTCAAATAAGTGACTTGAGTTTACTGTAAACTTAGGCTTATTCTGTTTGATTTCCACAGGAGCTTTTCCCAAGCCTACTAAAATTAGTGGAACTCTCTTCCGTGATTTCTTGTCATTCCAGAACTTCTGGGATCAGGCCAGAAAGAGTAAGGAATGACTCTCAGGAGAAAAGATAAAGGGTATGGAACTGGGGCAGAGGAGAAGTCCCAGGACAGATGCAGGGAAAATCCATTGCGTAACTCAGGCTTAACTCTCCCCAGAGCAGCTGGGTCAGCAGGGCCTGGGGAACCCATCCTCCACCCGGCAGCTCACAGACCTCCCCCCTTCCCATCGGTGAAAGTCAACATGAGAAACTGGAGTCAGTCTCAATCCCCAGGCTCCCTGACCCCACCTCACCCAGTTTCCCACAAAAAGGCATGAGATGCCTGTAACACTTAATATCACTGGCTGCTCACTTTCATGCATAGTCTAAGGGCACTTAATCATGTATATCAGCAGAGGGACCACCCAATTTTTCTAGAATTTTTCAGTTCCCCAATCAGGTATTTTAAGTAACAAGGGGATTTCCATTACTTTATCATCTATGTTTTCTTTAATTACTCTGATATTTGCTTTTAACATAGGCCAAGTAATATAATGGAGGAGAGGTGGTATCTATGTGGGTATATAAAGCTTTCTGTGAATCTATGTAATACAGAAGTGTCAGATTTATTTTATTAATCTTAGTAAATTTTGAGGAAAAACATTTTCTACATAAGAAAATATAATAGGATCTAAAAGACGCTTCCTGTCAGAAATTCCAGAAAATATTTATCTTAGTGATGTCATTAATTGTTTTTCCTTTAAGGAAAATAATCTCCCTCAGCTGTCTGTATTACTGGAAAGTAGTTTGTGCTTGCTCAGATGAAACTGTTTAAAAGAGCTCAGCTCAATGCCCATTTGAACTAGATCAGTGACCATGTAAATAAATGTTACAACTTCCTTCCATTTAAATTGGTACCTTTTAGGTCAAATAGACAGTTTACTAGTTGTTAGTTGATTACGGAAATGTATCTCACCAGTATTTAATTATAGCTCTGTAAATGTTGTTTCTTTCACAAATTAGAAATGCTTTGAACAGTGTATTCTCTGAGGAGCTGTTCGTTTGCAATGTAGCTAAGCGTTTCAGCTAACTGGTCATAACGAGATGACATGTGCGTACACGATTCACATGCTGTTAATTAAAGTTGCTAATAACACTCAAAGCTTTAATACATAACTGCTAGCTACCTGGATACTTGGTACACATATAGCCTGCACCTGTAAACGTGATTCAGACATCACGTGATGCAGAAGACCATCTGGTGAGGGGAAAAGCTGAACTTCACAAATGCAAACAAAATAGAGCAAGAACAGACCTCCAAGAGGAAAATGGTGCCCAGGCCTGGAAAGAAGAGTCTCTATCCCTCTTTCTTTTTCTTTCCATAAACGCTACAACTTTCTCTGAAAGCAAGTACTAAGGAAGGTTGATAAGCATACTAAACAACAAATAAAAATACAGACAAGAAATATAAGAATTGTGAAATGATGCAGCATCATGGAACTATCTATAGAAGTGCAAATTACAGAAAAAGGCAAACGTGAAAAGATTGAAAATATTCTTTACTTGGTAAATTTTAATCCTGAGTAGAACTGTTAATTTCAATAATATTCAGTGGTTTGTTGTAAAAGAGCCAATTTCAAAGACAATTAGCAAGGGCCCATCTTTCATTCATTATACCCCAGATTTGATGGTGCTGGGAAGTCAGAGTCTGTAAGACAAACAGAACGGTAAAGACATGAGATGATTAAAAATCAAACAGATCAAATCCTTCTTTTATTTAAGACAGATATCATAGTACATGTTTATACGTAACAAAGTGGCTCATAGGGAATGTGTATGACCAGGTGAGTTCTGCAAAAATGGCAAGTAGGAAAGCATTTTTCAGTTCCTAAAGATTTTGTGAAGGTAGAATTTCCATTCAAAACCAAGTAGTATGTAGTAATGAGTAAAAGACAGTCCAATACCTAATCTTGTATAGTCAAGGTAGAACAAAAATCTGTATACTAAATTTGGACAGTCCTACAATACCATCTCCTGTAAAGGAACTAAGTTGGGCTTTAGAAGAGATCAGTTAAAATTTGTGATTAGGTCAGGAATTCCCAGAAAAAAAAGGACCAGGGCACAAATGTGGGAGAAAATAAGGGTAAGCACAGGGAGTTATTACATGGAGAAACTCACATCTTTCTTCGATGCAGTGCTTCAGTTGCAGTGAACAGGATACCAAGCACTCAGTAGCTCTGACTACAGTAGGATATTTATTCAGAGAATCCTAAATTTCTGCCTTACAGCTGAATTTCCTGTTAATGCCTTTTGTGGACATTAATGTTACACTGCTCTCATACAGGTGTACGCTTTGAAAATGGCTGAGCCAGAGAAATGTTTCTCTTTGTGAATGTATTAAAATCTATGTCTGGGAAATCAGACAGTTATTAGCATGTTTAAGGTCTGTAAATGCAAAGACTGCATTTTGTTACCTTCTGAGGAAGTCTACTCCACACATATGTTATACTGTCTCAGGAAACAATAAAAAGTTAATTCATCCATTGAATTCTCATTTAATCAAATGATTAAGTAATATTTTTTCTTATTGCCTAGATTTCAATTTAGCTTCTCTTTCTCTGGATTTATTTATTGCTTATCCTTTTTATTGTTTCTCCTAATGTCTTATTTCCTTCTGGTAACTATTTCATCAACCCTTCAGTACAGCTGTGGCAGACAATATTTTATGGACAGCTATACTGGATCCCCCAAAATATTCACTTTGGATTCTTTAGAGTTAGTATGCTTCTCACAGTGAGGTATGAATTTCTCTCTACCCACTGAATTAATGAGATGTTGTAAAAAGCGCTAATATACAACATGATTTCAGCAGAAATTAGGGGCTTGACATATTTTAAAAATTCATCTCAGAAAGCATATCATAGATAGCTGGTAGATTGCTGATGCTAATGCTCTTGAGTGGCTCAGCCAATGTCTCCTTGGAAAAGCATTTAATTTGGTTAAGGGCAGAAAAGATTATTAATCATGGTTCCCCTTGGGGTCCGTTGGTGGGAGGCAACCACAGCCATGATTCTTTCCAGTCAGCATTGCCATTTGGAGGACAGGGAAGGCCTCACACTGCTGCTGTCTCTCTCATCTCTGCCACAGACCTTCTGGTCACCCCGTCCCTGCAGTATCAACCACTGGCTGAATTTTGTCTATTTGGCAAACGAATAGCAATAAGCAAATAGCTGCGCAGTCTAGCAGTAAGATTTTCAATGGGAACAGTAAACCCCTCAATAAATTCCAAAGTTAATAAGAAATGTTATATTTTTCTACAACACGGTATCTGAAAGGTGAAAGTAAGGAGACCCAAAACCCACCTACCTGTATATACTCAGCTGATGTAAATCAACACCACTTTCTTGAAACATGATTTACAACACAAATTTGACCCCAACATTGAATAAGCTTACTGAGACATTTTGAATTCTTGTTCCTTCCTGGTTACAGAAAATGATGACCAAAGTAATTGTGCACAAGACCTGAAAACTCCATCCATCCATAAGTAATTGACCTTGTGATAAAATCCCCCATGGCCCTTTGCTGCAGAGCAGGAAAGTGTTCAGCATCTTCAGGCAGCCTCCTAGCTGTACGTGCTTAAGGAAGTCCTTTATGACCAGCAAACTATTGATTCTGAAAAATGTTTTATTTGATCATAAATCTTGGGCAAGCTCATAGGTCAGTGGAGAAAAAATATTAACCACTCAAAGGTGCTTTTAGAGATTCTCAGACTGGAATATATAGAAAGACAGAAAGATATGATGTGTACACTTATTTGCAATACAGGTTTTTTTTTTTTTTCATTTGTATTTGCATACCTCTCTTTCTTTTTAGGGGATTATATCCTATGTTATCACAGAAAATCCCTTCTTTTGAAATCATGTCTGTAGGTTTCACATAAAATTGACTTGAGGGTAGAAACTAGTCTGTCGGAGAATGTAAATTTATTATTTTTTTAAGTTGCTTCTGTATTGTCAATTGAGTTAATCAATCCAGTTCAAGCACTGTGTTTCTTCCCTGAATATTTCTTGAATTATCACCTAGTAATACATCTTCTCTAATTAGAATATGTTGAAAGTTTACCAGAATACAAAGCACTTGGGATTTCTAGTTTGTCAAGTCCAAAATATTCAAAATACCTTATATCTGAGACTTTTCAACAATTCCAAATTGATGCTGCCTGGGTTATTGATCACTCTTTCTTGTGCCCAGGTATCTTGGGTCTGAAGTGCCAGAAATCATATGGCAGTCCGATGGCTGATGTGTTGTGTATCTGTGAGATCCTGTCTGCTGGGATTGGCTTGTAAGGGCAGACCAAAAGTGAATTTCAAAGATTTGTCAGCCATGCTTTCATCGTGGTCTGCTTTTGTCCTAGGGAGACTGTTATACATAAAACAACACTCTGGCCTGATTTTCACTGAACGGACAATGAGCTGAAAACCAGACCTTTTTCCAGATACCTCAGAAAAAGAAGCTATTTAGCACGGAGAAGTCATCTAAAGGATTTTTACACTTTTAATACCTTTTAAGTCTGGTAATAGCATGGTAAAAAGTGCTTTAGGCTTCCTAAATTCTAACATACATTCACCGAGGAGATCAACTCTTATTAGTCCGAATCTGGAATTATTTTCAGATGGAGATATTTAATCCACTAAAATAAGTCTCTTAGAATCAGCCTTTTTCAGTCTCTCACAAATACTTACTGTGCACTTCCTTACTTAAAGAAGTGTGCAATCTTATTTAATTGGAGCTAAGAAATATAGATTTAAGCCTTGATGGAAGGTTCATAGAGTGGATAGTTTTGCTTCAGTCTTACATGTTCTTCTCATTTTTGCCCCAAAGACATTACTGAAAAATCCTTAGCACTGTGCCCACTTATCCTGATTGCTTATATTTAGCAAAGTCAGCTATAGTTTAGTTGGTCTGAACTAGCATAAACTATGAAAGAATTGTTGAGTATGAAAAACTTACGCTGAAAGTAGAGGTTTTTATGTTCAAGTCTATATCAAGTGACCTAGCAAACACTGTATAAACTAGAGCTGCCTGGTTAATAGAGACAGAAATGATGACAAAGTCCTCTCTGTTATTATTATTAATGCTCCAACTGTGAGAAAGACAGTGTTCAGATATGTAAAAATGCAAGGATATTTTCCAGAGGAGAATTTTTCTGTCTAATCTGGAACATAACATAACAAAGTCCAGAGGAGAACAGGGAGACTACAAGTAAACAGCAGAGATACAAACTGATAGCGGAGAGTTGCTTTACAGGCAGATGTATAAGCTAATTTGTTTGTAGTACATTTCTTCCTTGTTAGGATTATTATTTTTTCTTCAAAAGATCAGGTAGCTGGAAAAAAAATAATAATAAAAAAAATAAAAAGAAAAGAAAAGAAGAAGAAGCAAATAGCCCCATAGAAGAGGTCAGTAACAGAAAGGTTTCTTAGTTCTGAGCAGGAATTGAAAGGTTCGTCCTGAAAAGTCACATGCAGCTTTTGTCCTTGAAAAGTAATTGCAACTTGTCAGAAATACCAGTTGTTGCCAGATGAAGATAGAAGTTCAGCATTATTTATGGATCTACACTTCTCAAGTAAATAGATTTCCCTTAATTTGCAATTCTAAAATTGCCTTTAAACCTATTTTTAAATGGCCTCTCTAAACACAGGACAGGGTTGGTCAGACAGTTTTTGACAAAATGTATTTTTCTTGAAAGGTGTTGTTTTATTTAAGCTGAATCATTAATGGAGCTGAACAGATTTTGAGGAAATTTTCAATGCGATTTCTAAATAAAAAGCCTTTGACCTATGTTTTCATACAACTACATTTTCAGAATGCATCTAAATATTTTGTTTCAACCCTGCGTATTCCAAACCTCAAGATTTGCTATGAAGCAAAGCCATCGTCTTCTGCCCAGCACAGAGGTCAACGGGAATACACCACAGAGCTCTGCAGTCCTTATCAGATTCCTGCATTTTTCCCAGCTGTTTTTCTATAGACTTCAAATGAATTTGCATTTTATTCACTCCCCAGGTTAATACAAGAAAAAAATTTGTGGGATCTTGCTTAAGGTTTGCAGTAGTTCTTTTTGATACTTGGAGTATCTAAGAGTAGAAAATGAACAAAAAATACAGCATTTCTATGTAGATAATGCAATATTTTCAAGTGGATTTCTATTGTTTCTGGTGTTTTATAAGTACTTTTGGAATGGCAGTCATAATTTTCTCTTGTTGCAGTTTGGTTTGATTTTGTGTCTTCCTTTCTGTTTGTTTTCCCAATGGCAGCTTGTATTAGCCAGTCTTACTGTAGAGCTTAGATAGACTATAACAGCCCAACTCTGAAAAATACCACGATTACTGTCATTAAGAAGTCTTACAGTAGTGCATGCTGTAAAGAGATGTGGCAAGTTATATAGTACACACATATAATAAATATATGTTTAACATATAATAAATCAACATTTGCTTGACCATCTTGATAAACTACAATTAAATGACTAGTCTGGTAGATTAGAGGAGAGCAGTAGATATTGTCTACCTGGACTTTAATAAGGCCTTTGACACTGTCTCCCATCAGATCCTCATAAAAAAGCTGTTGATGTACAGGCTGCACGGATAGGCAGAGAGGTGGATTGAAAAGTGGCTGAACAGCTGGACCCAGAGGGTTGTGATTAGTGGCACGAAGTCTAGTTGGAGGCCAGTAAATAGTGGTGTACTCCAAGGATCAACACTGTGTCCAGTCCTCTTTAACGTCTTCATTAATGATCTGGCTGATGGGACAGAGTGCTCCTTCAGCAAGTCTGAAGATTACTCAAAAATGGGTGATACACCAGAGGGTTGTGCTGCCATCCAGAGGGACCTGGACAGGCTGGAGAAATGGGCTGACAGGAAGCTCATGTAGTTCAACAAGAGGAAGTGCAAAGTCCTGCACTTGGGGTGGAAAAGACCCAGGCACCAGTAAATGCTGGTGGTCACCCAGCTGGAAAGCAGCTTGGCAGACAAGAACCTGGGAGTCCTGGTAGACCCCAAGTTGAACATGAGCCAGCAAAGTGCCTTTGCCGCAAAGAAGGCTAACAGTATCCTGGGGTGCATTAGGCAAAGCATTGTGAGCAAGTCAAGGGAGGAGATTCTTCCCCTTTGCTCAGCTCTGTTGAGGCTGCACCTGGAGTACTGTGTCCAGTTCTGGTCTTCCTAGTACAAGAGAAATGCACATACTGGAGAGAGTTCAATGAAGGGCCACGAAGATGATGAAGGGACTGACTGGAGCATCTTTCCCATGAGGAAAGGCTGAGGGAGGTGGGGCTCTTCAGCCTGGAGAAAGAAAGCTCAAGCGGGGATCTTATCAATGTCTACAAATACCTAAAGGGAGGGTGCAAAGATGATGGAGCCAGGCTCATTTAAGTGGTGCCCAGTGACAGGACAAGAGGCAATGGGCCTAAACTGGAACAGAAGAGGTTCCATCTGAGCATCAGGCAGCACTTTATAGTGCGGGTGACCAAGCACAGGTCATCCAGAGAGGTTGTGGAGTCTCCCTCCTTGGAGATCTTCGGAAGCCAACTGGACATGGTCCTGAGCAACCTGCTCTAAGTGTCCCTGTTTGAGCAGGGGGGTGGATTAGATGGCCTCCAGAGGTCTCTTCTAATCTCAACCATTCTGTGATTCTGTGATTTTCCAAACATAATTGCCAAAAAGCAAATGTGGTAAAACTGAAGAATGCTATTTATGTTTCTGACTGTGTATTGTGAGCTTTTATATTACAGTAGCAGTTAACAACAAAAGGAGAAATACATTTGATGAAGTTTCTTGCTCTGTGCTGTTTTGTGATGCATTGGTTTGTAAAATAAGACCAGAAATAAGGCAGCCTGGTAAGTACTGTTACTGGGATTTTTTTATTTTATTTTTTCCAAATATCACTAGTAACAATTTTCTTATCATCATGGGTTGTGTGAAAATAAACCATTTTATTTGCTATGCTTGCTCTCTCAGTCATGTTTTCTGCTATTTTTAATGTTTCCAAAGTACCCATTTGTATTGTTCAGAGAAAATATAAAACTCAAAGAATCAATGATCAAGGGAACCAAGCTCCTTTTTCATCCCTAGAACAAGCTCCCAAATATTAAACTAAGGCTCAAGGAGTGAGATGAGATAATTAACAAACTATTTACTGCATTTATTTCACTACTGAAATCTTTGTTACTGTTATATATTTTTCTTATTATTTTGTGTATGGCTTGATAATTTAAAATTTTGGAGGTCCTAATAATAATATAAAATACAGTATTTATAAATACTATAAATATATTCTATTATAATATTAAAAAGGAGATTAACAAAGAAAAAAGTAAAGGAGAGAAACAGGGAATGTCAGTGACAGTTGAATGTTTTAAAATATTAGCTTCTGAGATAATCTGTGGAAACAATTTGATGTTGCTGAGTATCAGGGGAAGCTATGTGACCTCTGATCTGCCATGCTGCAGAACCAATTCCCAAGAATAGGTTAAGGAAGTCTTAACACTGAGAAACAGTGAATTCAGAAGAAAATATAATGAAAGAAATAATATTGGCAGGAAGATAGAGGAAGGATAAAATTTAATCTACCATAACTTACACATCTAAAACTTAAACATCTAAGCCTGAACTATTCACCCCAAACTCTCTTTAGAGTCAATGAGGAGAAATAGGCAGAGACAGATTTGAATCATGTTAAGATAGTGATTGAAAGACAGCTCACATGAATCACCCTGCTGCTAGCTTCTAACTATAAGGAAAATCTAAAATGACTAACTCAGACTTAAATGTCTGTCTCTTAGACATTTAGAGTTTAGTTAGATGACTCTTAGCCCAGCTAACCAACAAGTCTTTTTTAATGAACCAGGCCTTATTTTAATGAAACATCTTTGAGCTTGCAGAAGCAACAGGGAACAGCACAGTTTATAAAGGAACAGCACAGTCTCTTTTGTTGATTTCATTTTTTCTTTCAATACTTCTCTTTTTTCTAGTTACTTTAATTTTGAAGTCAAATTAGGTAGTGTTCTGGGATGAATTAATATGTCTGCCACTCCTAATTTGAGGTTGCTCTGTATGATGTGCGATACCCACTCACAGAGCTGAAGAGATAGCTTGACTTAGCACACTTACATTACACCATTTAGGGCAACTTAGTTTGTGTAGTGTAGCTTTACAGTGAGGCTTTCAAACTATCCAGAGCTGTTTGGTTACTAAAGAGGTCAGAGTGGTAGGATGACTCCAGCTAGTTAATGAACTGTTATCACATAAGTTGCTGTGACACCCTTGCACTACTATTTGACTTCTGTAAGCTCTCCTGAAGCCGCAAATCTATAGATTGTCATGCACAAATACAAATTATACAAGTGAAATTCTAATATTTAGAACACATATATGCTATCACATATGCACTACTCCTTCTCTGGTATAGTCAAACTTCTACTGGATAGTCCATTGACACAAATGGCATCTCCAGCGTAATTCGTGTCAGTCCTCAATAGTTTTCACAGAAAATTCTCTATGTGGTATCTCCTGTGTCAGAGTTCAGCAAATACATCTCAATATAAAAAAAACTACAGAAAATCTTCTGACTGAACAGGTGTTTTAGTGTCTAAAACCTTGTCCTTATTTTCTAAATATATCAGCTTTCACCTTGCCTTTATGTAGTACATCACAGGTTCTACTTCACAAGTACCATTGCAACTCTCGCCACAAATCTCATAATTCATTTGTTGTCATTCTTTGTCCTTTTTAAGGTACAGGAAAACATTAAGCCTTTCATTGGCTCTAAGAGGATTTCGTCGAGTAAAATTCATCTCACCCTAGGAAACCTGAATTTGTTTCCTAACTGAAACTTTCATTCTTCTTGCTTACTGAAAACATAATTGTTCAGCAAACACAACCTCATCTGATTTGAGTGAGAGTGAACAAATGCCCAGCAAAATAGCTTAAGGCAGTAGGCTGACATGTTATGTGTCTCCAGGCAAAGTAAGAAAAGTCTTATGACAGATCTAAAAGTTCAGTACATAGTTCAAAACATTACTGTAGGTATGGTAAATAAGCCATTAAAGGAAATTCCAAACTTATCATTTACTTAAACTCTTAATATGGCTTAGCAATTAATACAGTCATTCCTTTCTATTGCTTAGTAGCTAGAGCTACAGTACACTTCACTGGAAACAGAATAAGCAGAGATAGCAATCAAGCTGACCCAAAGCAACTTGTTTTTGTTTTACTACAGGTCTTTCCCCCACAGCAGATGATCACTTCCTAGAAGAGGAAAGTTCTTAATAGTATCTTTTAGGATAAATCCCAAAATATTTGTTCTTTTAATAGCCCAGTAGGTCGCAGGATAGTAGGGCATTTTCACAGTTTTTTAGGATTTTTTGTATGGCTAAGGCTACATTCTCAGGATTGTTTCACAGGTATGGATCCTGTTATTCTGAGAACCCACCCTGAATATGCTGCTTTTTGTTAGCGCAGTTGTTTGCTGCTGAGCTCTGGGTGAGGCTGGAGGGGTTCCAGCACATTGTGCT
The DNA here is from genome assembly GCA_013399115.1 of Anseranas semipalmata. NCBI lineage: Eukaryota > Metazoa > Chordata > Aves > Anseriformes > Anseranatidae > Anseranas > Anseranas semipalmata. The sequence goes on along the minus strand of VXAA01007419.1, from coordinate 120,905 downwards.
CTGTACACCCCTCACACCAGTAAGCACTGTGCAAGGTCCTAAATAGCATTGTGAACCCAAATCTGTATTCTTTAAAATCTGAAAGATCTACTTTTCCTAAGGTTGTGGCTAGTGGTTTAATAAAATGTTTGTTTTATCTCTGTTTTCTCACATCTCCTGATAGCTGCTGCCCGAGACACTTAGGGAAATGAAGCCAGGGCTGGTTACAAAGGTTGTGAACTACAAGGAATTATTAACAACAGTCAACTGAGTCTGGGGCCTGTGATTGCTTGGCTTTTGGCCTGCGGCATGTTCCTGTGAGACAAATAGTGCTCCCTGGGAGTATGGCAAGTGACCTTCTACCTGGGATGTGAGGAGGCATGACAGATGCTCAGGTGCCATGTGCTATTTGGGACACGTGGCAGCTCTGGCTGCCCTTCACCTGCCAGCAAGATGACGAGATCTAGAAAAACAAGGACTTTCAGAGATTTTGGGCTTTATGCCAGTTGTAGAGCTGAGTTTGAAGAAACAGCTTTTCCCCTTTCACCTGCTCATCTCCTATCCCTATTTCTCTTTTACCTTGCTATTGCTGGAGAAACTAAAAAAGAGCTGGTATTTCTCCCATTTTTCCGCATTGCCAAAATTTTCTAAGATTAATTTCCCTGGACACAAGAAAAAAATTTCCAGCACTTATGATACCACACCACATCTGCTTTTCACTTTTTCAGTCTTGCAGTTCTCATTAAGGGTACACAGGGCATTGCACTGTTTCCCTGCACCAAGATGAATTTCATCCTATTCAACATAACCCAGCTAGCATCCTGCAGCTGCAAGGGCAGTTATCTGATGCCCTAGCTGTTCCTGGGGGACAAGGGAAAGAGCAATACAAACACCAGGCACAGCCCAAGTAACATGCACAGGCAGCTCAGAGCCCTGGACCACCATGAGAGGCAGACGTGTCTCTTTCTCATGCACATAATACCTTTGCTTCTGTAAGGGAGGGCAGAAAACCGAAGCAGCCTGGCAAAACTCTAAATTGCTGCTGTCAGCCTTGCAGGAGATTGCAAAAATTGGGAGCCCCTTGACCTGGGCTCTGGCACTGACAGAGTAACCTCACTGTATCCCTTAGCATGATTACTGAAAGTTCTAAAAATGATTGTCTCTTCTTTCCGCAGATGTTGAGGAGGAAATTCAACTGAGTGTAATCCGTTCCATCTTGTTTATTCGTTATATTAGCTATGTGTGTGTTCGCATCCGTCCACCAGATTCTGCTGTCCTTTTCCACGTTTTTCACAGAATTATTTATAGCTGCCTTTGGACCTAAGTAAATGTTTCATTCTTACAGAAGCACTCATGCAAAAGTGCACAGTATTATAGTTTGTGGAATGTCACTCCAGCAGGCATCTGCAGTGCAGGCATTTAAGGCTGATGCCATGGTGGCCTAGAGCACCCTGCTCATAAGAAGCACTCAGAGAAACCTTTCACATATTTTGATAGCAGAAATAAACTATTTCTTATATACATAAATCAAATTCAAACACAAACCACTGAGAGCTTTGCTGGCCTTGAACTAGGACATTCAGGGTTCATAGACTCCAGTACTATATAAATAAGAGCAAGATTTGAATGTCCTATTTTGACTGCAATGGCCTTCAAACATGCAAGCAATCCTTACCAAGCGTGTGCCTGACTTATTTAATTTCTGCTGAGATTCCTGGAGAAAGGTTCCCTTTATTTTTTTTTCCCAAAGTCTGCTCCTTAATGACTTTTAGATGCAGTTTTCTGGGTTCGTTTGTTTGTTTGTTTTATTTTCATTCTCTTCTGAAGTTGCAGATAATATTTATGACGTGTTTTGAAGATTTGAAGTGCAATGTATCATTGTTCAAGTCTATATGGAAAGAATCAACATTAAATAAATGTTCATGTTGAAAGGTAGTGAACTTAAAAAGCAGAAAATGATAAAAAAAAATACAAAGACCTGCACCAAATATCATTTTTCTCCATACGTCTAAACATCAAAATACTCTTTAGTGACTTGTTCACTTTGGGTTTTTTTTTTTTACCCTTTTCTGAATTCCTGCCCCCTTCTTTCTGCATTCGTTCTGCCTGGTGCAAAATCAATATGGATGTAGATCCGGACCTGGTTTATCCTAATTCTTTCTTAATCATTGTGTTCAGACCAGCCTTCAGATCTGCTTCATTCAATGGTTAGTAGTTGCTCTCTGGTTTATAAAAACTGCAATAATACAAGAAGATTAACCAGGAAATAAATAATTAAGGAGAAAGTCATGAAAAGATATATTTTACTTAGGAAAATGCAGTAATATAATTTACTGATGAATTTTTTTTTTTGTTTTGTTTTGTTTTGTTTTGTTTTCTAATGAAATGAAAAAGAAGGATAGCAACATTATAACTGCCGGTTAATGGGCATTCTTTACTGAGATAAGCCATACAGCTGTTTAAATGGAGGGAGGCAGCACACTCTTGAAAGGTAGTGAGTTAATTCATAGTTATGCATGCTTGATTTACTACAGGTCACAGATCATGCTGCGTGCAGGAACATGTCCTTGAAAGGGCAAATAAATTCAGTCAGTTTTCTGATTTCATTCTGGCATAACAAACTATTAGCTGAAGTGAAAGATTTTGAATGCATCTACACTTCCTTAGGGAGAAGTTTGAATCCCATTTTTTCTGCTTCTAGGTGATCAGTAGAGGAGTTGGAAAAGAAGGCTCTCAATATCTGTGTGCTTTTAATATTTGCATATTTAAGAAACAAAAAATTCTAAGTCATAGCAGATTTTTTTTCACATAATCTGAATCACTTGAGGATGATATTTAGAATTTAACATGCTCAAGGAATCAGCAATATATGTTTACCTATAAAATAGAAAATATTTTTTCTACTGATTTATTTAAAATTGAAGCAAATAAAAATATGTATTGGAGTGGAATTCCAGGCATATAATGTAACTTTTGTCAGTGCATATGCTTTTACATTTCTTATTCATCTACATATGGAACAGATAGTGAAATGTTGTGTTGAATGATTTTCCCTACTGTGAGAGTGAGGCAAGCACAGTGGTTAAAACAAAAACCCTTCCCAGACGACTAGCTTTTCTGATACCTGGTTGTCTCTGCTCACCTGAGCATCTAACAAGTCAGAAATTCCACTAGGTAGCAAGCAGCAAACAGTATTTGACCCTACAACCTCAAATTTAAGTGACCTTTCACAAAATATAGGCCATTTCTAGAACTCAGGAAATTACAGTGATGCAAGTATTATGTTTGTTGACTTTCATTTGAGTTTTGTTCATCCTGGGCTTCGGGCCAGGGTGGTTCTGGGGGAATTCCATATTTGGGCCCCAAAGTGGAAATACTTGTCTGTATTACACATTAAATAAAAGCAGTACAAGAGAACTACGAGTATCTTGCAAGTCTGGAATATTTTACTAAATCTGAGACATAAACATTAGTAAGCAAAAAGCAAATACGTGGGCAAAAGTACAGCAGACTAAATGATATATATACATGTTCTATGGCAATACACTGATTTTTCAAGTTGAAAGATGGTTATTGTCAAGGTTTTTAACCCTGTATATGGACTCTGGTCTAGGCTTAATCGCTGCTTCAGTGAAGAGCTTCTTCCGCAAATGCTTTGTTTCCTCTCTGTGAAATGGAGATTTGTCACTTTGTTGAACTATTGAGAAAGCAAAACAAGACTTTTTCCTCACGTATACATAAAATTCCTAGAACAGGACTGAACCAGACTCCATGTCAGTGCATAAATAACAATAATGTTTTTGTTTACTATATACTGGTTCCTCTGGTTAGATTTTCCTAAAGACATAGGCGTAACACACCCTAATATTTACTTACTGTTTCACATGATGTGAATACTGGGTGAAGCCAAAGGAACACAATGGTCATTAACCTCCTCTTAAAATCACCTTTAACTTTGACCAGCAGAAAACATCAGGATGCATCCTACACTCAGACTATAGTGTGGCCAGAATCTCAGTACTCCCCTATGATGCCTTTTAGGCATGCTACTGTTCTGATTCACCTTTTGTGTGAAAGGTTCAAATAGTAGCAAATATATGGCACAAATTTAGTCTATCCTTCCTCTTTGTTCTTTTTTCTTTATAGAAAAGCTCTTCATTGCTGTCCAAAGCACCGCAAGGATCAAAAAAAGTAGATATCCTTTTTGAAGATTTTCTAGAGATATTATTGCTGTTAAGGAGGTATGAGTAGTTCTCATTGCTAAAACTCCTCAGTTTATAATGCCAAGTACTAAATGGTACATTTGAAATGGATATTAAAATAAAACATTAAATAAATATTATACTTGCTAATAATATTTATTTGTAAGATGTCTATGAAGTTGGGTAAGTGTGTGTGGTGGCTTTCCTTCTCTGAGTCCCTCGATCATCAGCTATGGAAGAAAAAAAAAAAAAAAAAAAAAAGAAATATAAAAGCTGTTTGAAGGGTTTTCAAAATAAAAAGATATATAATATTGTACCTTTTGGACAGTTTGTGGAATTAGAGCCAGAGCTGTTGTTGAGTATATTTAAGTTCAAAGTGTTAATAAACAATGCACATCTTTCTTGTTATCAGTTTCCTCATTAATGATAAGAAAAGAACAGCTAACAAAAAGAGGAAGAAGCAAAACTTGGAGGAAACTACCTGAGATTTTCTATAAATTCTGATCACTCCATATATGGATTACAGCCTGAATCAGAAACACCATCTGATTTAGCATTCAATAAAAGAGAAGAAAAGGATCATTTTAGTCTTCTGTTTTGTTTTTCCCATCTAGAGTCATTCTATAGAAGAGAACATGTAATGATGAAAGGAAAGATATTCTCTAAAAAAATAGCCCCACTTTTTTTTTGTCACACTCCCCCTTCCCCTTTTGGCAGTGCAGAAGGGGACATTGCTTCTCTGCTGTTGTCTCTCTTTTTGTGAGAAGAGAAAGTGACTTTATGGAACATTATAGAGGAGACAGAAAGTTCCTGCTCCATCTGTCCCTTAGTACTCTTTGTTTCTCTTGATTATCTGATTTACCCATAGGACTGAGTAAAGGCTTTTGCTAGATGCTACCAGAAATTCACAGGATTTTTCACAGACAATTTTTTCTCACTTCCACAAAACAGAATCCTCCAAATGATTAATCTTATTTACTTACTTGGCAAATGATCTGGGTTAAGGTGCAAAGTTGAAATAGCTCTTTGATACTTAATATTTAGTTTCTATTTTGTAGCATTTAAGTAGTTCCCAAGAGAGAAATAGATAAGAACAAGCTTGTTTCACGCACTATCCCAAAGTTTTAGCTCACTGTAACTCCAGTTTCACAACACAGTAGTTAACCACTTCTACAAGAAGTTGATATTTTGGTGGCTAAGCTATAATCTAGCATGAGAAACCAGGAGGTGGACCTTGAGGTAGGATTTCTCTCTCAAATCAAGACACCAAATCTGAGTTGTCCAGTCATGAAATATGTAGCTCTGCTTGTAAAGAATTAAGATTTTGTTACTACTGTCAGTGAAATCTTAAGAGTGATTAACCAAACGTAGATGCCCATGTGATGTTTTGTTTATCTAGACACCTAAATACAGGTGTTTTCCTTTGTGGTCTGAATTTAGCGTGGGATTCAGCTACCAGAGCATAAGTGTGCTCTGTGAGCATAAGTGAGGCCTCTTGCCTCAGGCTATCCTACTTGGCCTCCACCTGCCACTTGGCAGAAGATTGTCTCTCACAGGCCCTATGTCATATCCAGCTGCCATTGACTGTCTAAATGCTGAAGTCTCAAAGTGGCACAGGACAATATTTTGAGGCTACTTACTTAAGTCTCGCACAGACTGAAGTTAGTGACACTTAAGCAAAATTTGGAAATTAATTTGGAAGATAAAAATTGTGAACATATCCCAGTATGAAAGGGTCCTAGTTATGAAAGCAATTTATTGATATTTTTCACTTTTTTTTTTTTTTTTTTTTTTTTTTTTTTTTTTTTTTTTTTTTTNNNNTTTTTGTGTACATTGCTGCAATGTCTTAGATAGATGAAGCTCAGGACTAGCTGCAGACTGCAGAGTTGGGCAGAACTACTTAGTGTGACAGTTCTGCCAGCCTTGTGTAACCAAACTATCCATGAACTTAATTTTGCACTGAAGTTTAGGATTTGTTCAACCTCTTCTTTCCCCATCCAGACATGTTGTTGCCAGCTTGGGATAGCTGAAACTGGCACAATGTTCACAGCAATCTGTGACTAATAATTTGAATTATATATATATTTTTTCATAGCTCTAATTATCATTCTATCATTGCTTTTCAGGCATATTCTATGCGTTTATGCAAAATTCCTTGTTTTATTTTGTGTGTGTGTGTGTTTTTTATGCATTTATTTATTATTTTTTTTTCCCCAGCCATTAATTTGTTGTTTTCTTTGGAAACAGTGTTTGGTCTTCCACTGGCATTTTGTCTTTAATGACACCATGAGGAAAACATAACGGTATAGAGTCTGGATAGGGACCCATCTGAAAATAGATATCTAATGCAGATATGGCAAGCTAGAGCAGTGTCCATCTAATGGCCCTCGTTTGTTTTCAGATGGTCACCAGAGGTCAGTTCAACAATGTCCCCATTGATCCCTTTCTATCCGTTTAACTTTCACTACTAGAAGAACAAAGCACACAAAAGAAAGAAGGAAGAATGTGTTCATTGTGGTTCAACCGGAATTCACAAACACAGAAAAGATCCTCTCTATTGGCTCTTTCCTCCTGCAACTTGACTTCCGAAATAGGGCTACCCTATTGTACGAGATACAAAAACAGAGATGCAAAAAAAAAATCCCACCAGAAAGCATGTGACTTCCAGAATTGCCTGTAGCTTTCCTGGCACTGGATTGAGAAATATTTCTTCATCTCATGTTACATAATCATCCCTGACGCATTGTTTGTTCCAGCTCAGTGCTGTTTTCATCAGATAGGAACCAAAAATCTAATAGAATATGAAGAGTGTCCCCCTGATTTTTTTTCCTGCAAGTTTCATAATTATGAAAGTTATTTAAAAATATGTGCTGGAACGAATACTTTTTGAAACCATATTTCTTGTTAGCTAATGTTCTTCTTCATAGTGCACGTTTCCTGTCTTTTTCCAGTAAGCACACTGTTTACAGCACACTGAGATCCCGTTCAGATGAATGAAAGGGGGAACAAGGAAGTGAATGAATGAATGTAAATTTGACATAACAAACCCTAAGGATAAATTTGCCAAGGAATAAATCAATTTGCTTTAATAAAATTACTCCAGAGATTAATTTATCCTGTAATGTTTCAACAGCATATTCTAAAGGGTTTACTTCAAACCACATGAAGTCATTGTAGCCTTCTATTAATTTCTGTGGGTCTGGGTCTAGTTTCAAAAGGATTAAACAACTGCTTATTGCTTCTCCTTTCCTTTTTTTTATTCACAAAATAAATCATTTTATACAGGTAAACCATTTCACTGGCTAATCGCTCCTTGAACTGTCTGTGAAGACAGCTCTCAAATCTCCTTATCAAACTATGACTTCCTTCTGTGCAGTTTTCTGTAGCGTTTGACAGCTCAGACATATCATCACTGTTAAACTTTTTTGTTCTTAAGTTAAAACCAAGTGAATCCTTCTTTCTCATCATTCCCTTTCTTTTGCCTTGTGGAATAGAATGCCACAAACCCTTTCATAGCTTGCTTTCTGGTCCTTCTGAATTCCTTGATGTCTCTGACCTCTGTGCAACATTCAGAAGTTATATATTCATCTTTTCAACCCAGTCACCTTCTTTACAGTCAGAATTGCTCCAAATTTCATTCAGAAAACTTCCCTTTAAACATGTTCAAACTGCCTTGTGATAGCCTTCATGTTCTTTCATTTAATTTTTCTACTGCTGATTTCTTGATCTTCCTTGTCACTGTATCATAAATTCTACTTAATATCCCAATGCATAAGATTTGCTTTCTCCATGAAAAGAGTTTCACTGGACTTCATTACATATCTAGTGCAGCATCTAATCTCACTGCCTCAGAAGCACATGAAAAAACAAGATGCACCTGAACTACAGTTCGATTCACTGTTTGTCCTCTTGTTTCAGGGTGGAGAGAAGCAAGTTGACTCAATTTATAAATTATCTTAGATCGTTCTCTCATCTTCATGTTTACCTTTAAATATGAGGAAGTATTAAGTGAAGCTTATTGGATGTGTGTCTTGAGCCTGATGCTTAATATTTTCATTTAAAAATCCTGAATGATAGAAAAAAGGGGTAAGCATATTAAGTCTTCAGACAAAATCAGATTGGAAAGGCTTGAAAACACATTTGAAGATAAGACAAAGACTCAAAATGATTTTGATTATTTGAATAAATAACCTGGAGAAAAAAAAAAAAAAAGCATCCTTGTAAGAACAATTTGAACTTTCTACTATTTAGATGGAATGAACTAGGTAATGCAAGAAGGAGTAGGTAAGCTCTTTAAATGAGGTGGTAGGAATTGCTTTGAGTTACTACCTGAACTTGAATCAGCAGTTACGTTGTAGCAAGACAAAAATCAGACAAACAGGACTGTGATCTGTAAGATGGGGGAAGGTTAGCACTGGCAAGGTCTTGCTTGGGGGTCTTCTGATCAGGACTGTCTTGTCTGCCTGCCTAAACAACGTGTTCCATGTGCATGCTGTTATGACTAAACACAATGATTTTAAAATTCAACAAGGGAACTTCAGTCATGATGTCAAGAAAGACTTCCTAACAATAAAAGTAGTGAAGCACAGAAATAGATTGCTTGAGAAGATCACGAAACCTCCAGTTTTGAAGGTCTTTCAGAATAAATTAGGTAAACTGTTAGGAGTGTCATAAGTATAGTTGATCTTTTCTTGGGCAGTGAGATGGACTAAATAATCTTTTGATGTGTTTTCTAGCTCAATTATCTCAGTTATGTGTAAGACTATTCTGGTCTGGTTATATAAGTTTTTGGGCTTGTGAATCCAAGGCTTCATCTACACCTTCTTGTTGTCCAGTCATGTCTCATGTACCAGTTTGAGACAGGAAAAGAGCTGTGCAAAAGAGTATTCAGGCTTCTAATTTGGGAAAAATAGTGAGAACTCTAACTTTTTACATATGTACAAACAAAAGTCACGGTATGGAATTTTGCCTTGCATCCCCTATAACACTTGTGCAACCCTGAAAGTGAGTGACTGACTTACAATCTTCCACATGTTGTTCTTCCTGCACCCCTTCCTTTTTGCTACAAATATCTCACAGAAAACAATAATTTTGGACCTCATGATCTCATATTTTTCTGCATTAAAATAAAAGATGGTCACTTTTTAATCTTTATTTTTACTGAATAACTTTCCACACTTCACAAGCCCTTTTCTATTTTTATGTCCTAAATTTAACAAAGCAAACCCCAGTTTTGTGAACACATGCTTGTCTCAGTTACTTCAGAGTGACTCTTCATTCCTGTGACACTTGAACACCAACAATAATGTTTACAGGAGGGAACCTTAATCATTAAATAAGTCTAAATGGTGCTCTTAAAAATATTTCTTAATATTGTATATAAATATTTAGTAATAGAACATATTAGTGCAGAATATGTCTGCCTGAAGCAAACCAACTGCAGTAAGGAAAATAGTGTAATTACCAACCTGTTTGAATGTTACATCTGTGAAGTACTCTATTGCACACTTATCTATTATTGTTTTGCCTACGGTAAGACTTTCTAAAAGCAAGAAAAGGTCCAACCCATAAAGCTCAGCTCTAACACAAAGGACATACATGGAAACAAGTACATGTATGAAGAGCCTTCATTCACCTTCATGCTAACAAGTCTAAAGTTCCATGTGGGTTGGAACTTAATTTACCAAGGAAATATATCTCATTTATTACCTCTGGGAAAGAGAGTTGCTATTTTTCCCCATCTCCAAGGTAAGGGAAATAATGGTGTTGGAATTTTGTTCATTTCTTAAAAATAAAAAGCCATGTCAAAGAGATATACACACTAGGGCTCAAATTTGTCCATTTTACAAGATTAAGAGAATATTATTGTAACCAAACTAAGCTCTCTGTCTAGAAGCATGGAAAGGTTTAATCCATAGGATAAGTCACTCATGGAGAAGTACAAAATTTAGAGTACTCAGGATACTGCTTGACAATTTGAGGTGATAGCTCTGTGTTGTTATCAGAAGGAAAACTGATAAGATCTAGAAAAGCTCAGGTCCTCCTTTTTTAGAAAACACTAAGATGAAGAGTATGTAGCAGACAGACAAGCAAGGACTTTGGTCTACATCTCAACTGCTAAAAGTTAGAAGTTGGAGATTAAACACTACTTGAAAAATACCAGTTTTATAAAAGTGTTTTATCATGTAGTAGAATCATGAGGACACAGGCTTGAATAGGTCAGTGCCTCTTTTTTTGTCCCTGAAATACAGTATTTTTACTCAAGATGGTATGACCATTTGTAATTCAATTAACTTTTCCACTTTATTATATTCATTTTCTTTCTGTAACAATAATTGAGTGAAAAATACCTGCTGTTTTATAGACAATTACTATGGATATATTCTTATTAGAATACTTCTATGAAATATATTTAGGTCTTACTAGTGTGACTCTTCTGAATTGCTGTTTAGGCCTTGCTCTTGCATAATCACTGTTCAAGGGCAAGTTTTCTGCCAGAGATGCAAGTAAACTGAAGAGAGTGAGGGCTGCAAAGGGAATTGTATTGCAACTGGTGTCATCAGAAGGAATTCTGGCTGAGTCATCCAGGGTTTCTTTTATTGCTTTCCAGGGTAGAGTGTACCAAAAACAATAGCTTCATCACCCTCAGAAAGGGTCCTCACCAGTTTGCACCATCAGCATATCATTCATCCAGGCTATTCATAAGGAACTATAGCACTGGCTTTGGACACCTAGATAAAGATCTAACCTCAAAAGCTGGGTTCTCAAAACCCCTATATTTTCTGCCTAGTGATGTTTGAAGTCCCTGGGCCTCAACATTTGTCTAGATGGTGCAATGCAGCGTCATATGGAGATGCTGATGATAGCTGTAAATGAATTCATTCAGGTGCCAGCAGTTTTATGAGCCAGGATTTTAACCGAGGCAGAGCTCTATACTAACTTGGGTTGCTCGCAATATCCAAGCTGAATTGTCTAGAGTTGGCTCAGGTAATTGTGCACGATACTTCATTATTTCTACCACTTAGCAGGAAGTCACACCCATTAACCTTTTCAAAGACAGCAAGAGCACAGCACGTGTTCTCTGAACTGTGTATAATCTAGAACAATGCACAGAAAAACAATAATAAAATTTATTATCAAAACGGCAGGCCTACAAAATTATGATTAATAATGGACTGATGCTGATTTACATACATTGAACACCTGAGCAATATGCCCTTTGATACGACACAAATTCATTTCGAAAAACCATTAAAATCACATAGTGAGGTCATTTCCACATAGACAAACAAACTGAAGAATGCAAGCAAATAAATATAGCAGCATACCAGGGCGAAAGACCCACACATACTGATAGCCTAGGATGGATTGTAAACCAGGCTTCAGCCATTACAGCTGTGTTGATGAATTTAGATGCTAGAAAATTGATCTCAATGACTATTAACCATATTATTCAGTCTGAATTCCAATTTGCAATCTCTATTCTGTTCTTGGTGAGTACACACTGACAGCAAGGATATGTCAGCATTGGCCCTGTTACCCATGGGAGGCAGTTAGCAGTGTCAACCATGCAAATTAGAATAGTTGCGTGACAGGTTCAGTTTCTGTAGACTGTTATGTTTACCTCTTTTACTGCACCTGTGCAGAACTGCACAGCACAGAGAAATGCAGAGGAGAGATTACAAAGATAAATGAACAACCAATGGTTAACAGTCCATATTTCTAAGGTTTGTCCACAACAACCAGCAAAGAGTAGGATGCCTGCACTGCAAGCAGATGTGTTGTGTGCCCTGTCCTATCCTCCCCTTTAAGAAGGAGGTACGTACGCTGTCTGTGGGGCAATACTTCTGGTCAGATCCTTTTTCATCTGGGAAGAATCAGGGGTAGCCTTCAAGCAAAGTGAGAAAATCAAGTCAGTTGTCTGATATCAGAACAAACTAGAGGGGAGGCCTGAGAAGTGGGCCAATTTTATTTGCTCAGCTGACAGCATGATAGGAGTTGCTGTTAAAAGGAGACTTTGGATGATAAAAAAAGGCCCCAAACATTCTCTGTCAAATCCTCCTATCAGGCGTTCATGAGTTCACATCAGGTCACTATGGGATTTTTTTCATCTCATAACACTGACTTCATTAATTTCCATGACCTATCTGAAACAGTAGCATATATGGAAAAAACCCTAAATTTAGATGTGTGACTAATCTGCTTTTGTTTTCCCTTTCTTGGATCCTCTTTCACATACAAAGTGGAAGTTCAGCCTTGCTGCATAACATCATTTTGCTTGTTATATTTCCAGAACATTGGTCTTATATCTGGTGCTCTTTGTGCATATTGACACTAATTGATAGTAGCAGGGCTGTGACACTGCAGTAAGTTTTCCCACAGTACAGGCGAAGCTACGGCTGCCAGCCAAGCCAGTTAATGCTTCCCTTTGCATTCCTTTCAGCTCCCCAGAGAAGAGCTATTTTATGGACACCTGGCAGTTAAAGGTCCAGGACATTATTGCCTCTGTTGCTGCTGTTAAAAAACTTACCTAGAAATGGTGTTACTGCAAAATCCTATTTCAGAAGCTGTAACTCATAAAGAAAAAAGGATCTGAAAGGCTTCAGCTACACAATTTGTCACTAAAGCTTTAAGCTAATTTAATTAAAACTGTAATCAACCATTTAAAAAAATGACAGCAGATATACAGCTTGGCCCAAGACTGACAAGACATAGTAATGAGGTGAACAGAATATATTCTTCTGTGTGCAGATAACAACTCCATTCACTGTTAGCTGAATATATGACAAATTTGTTCTTCTGCCTTCTACTGTCCCTGCCCGTGTTACAGTTTCAAGGCAAACAAAGGGAAGTGAGAATAAATGAGTACCTGGTTCACATAGCTGTTAATGCATTTGATGTGCCCATTTTCATGTAACTGAGCTTGTTTATTAGTCACTGCCCTGGTATCTGTGTATACAGATTTGTGTGAGTGTCCTCAGAGTAACTCTAGTAGAAAAAAAGTCTCAAAGCATAAGCATTAAGTCATGTGATGTCTTTTTATTTTTGCTTTCCCATCCATCAGATCAAAATTTGGGAATATAAAATCTGACCTACTTCTTTTCTGCCTGAAAAAGCTTTTCCATACACTAAACAGACTATTTTCACCCAGACAATCAAACCCTGGATAAGCTCCCAGATGCAAATACAGAGATTTCCAAGATTATGACATAAACATTGACATAACAAAATTAATCTGCAGAGGAAAGGGGTTAAAGAGATCCATATTCAAAGATCAGCCTTCTAAGAATCCTAAACTACATTACTCCCAGAAAGGGTGCAACAAGTATTGTTTAGAATAGAAAACTGAAAAATCAGTTCCAGGTTACATACCTGATCAGTGGGGAAATTAATTTTGCCTCTTTCATGGTTTTTACACCCAAGACTGCCCTGTTTCAGCACCAACATTCAGAAGTCAGGGCAAGTCAGCCACCTTCTCACCCTGGAACACTCTTGCTCAGTACAAACCTCTGTGTTTGACTTTTAAACTCCCCCAAGGACTCTTCTCCATGTGTGTACTGACTGCCCCAGCCACAGAAGCTCAGTCAATGCTTCCTGAAGCACTGCTGGAATATAACTAGTCACTGCTTTGTCTAAATATTCTGGGGTGGTCAATCCAGTAAGTGGGCTTCAAACACACCCATACTGACAGTACTAAACTCCCTGGAAAATACATCCAAAACCAGCATCTCTTCAAAAGATTAGGTATTGGGACACACACAACACACATACTCACACTCATACACACGTACTCACACACGTGCACGCACAAACAGGCACTCTAAATTCTCTTTTCTAAAGGGCTGCCAAGACAGTATTCCACAGCAAACGTAAGCCCAGTTCTTTCCTCAGGCTGGGACCTAGTCATGCAGTTTTGCATTTTATCCTCAGCTGTTTGCTGCAAGATACATGGGGAGGGAATGGGAACCCCAGCACCATTCTTCCAGGGTAGACACTTAGATCCAGCCTTGCCCTCTTAACCCCATGTTCTCCACTTCTCAGGTGGGTGTGCAGGAGAGGTAGAGAATATCCTCCCCCTGCTTTTGTTCATGGTTGAGATTGTCCTGGGAGAAGAAAAATATAGGAAGACCTAGAATACCAAGCTAGGCTGATACTGTTACACAAAACAAACTCAAGCACAGCACTGCTGGTCATCCTCAGTACTTGCTTGTTAGCACAGCTTAGCTGACCCCTGCCAAGCAACACTACAGAAATGCACACATATGGCTCAGGGCACCCACCTGCTAGGCAGACAAGAGCATGTTTGCCCACATCCTCAGTCTTGGGCTAAAAAGACACCACCCTGGTGGGTTGCAACACTATTCTTCTATTCATTCAGGCATTTCCAATGTGAAAATAAAATAAAATAAAATAAAATAAAATAAAATAAAATAAAATAAAATAAGGAAAGAAAGAAAGAAAGAAAGAAAGAAAGAAAGAAAGAAAGAAAGAAAGAAAGAAAGAAAGAAGGAAGGAAGGAAGGAAGGAAGGAAGGAAGGAAGGAAGGAAGGAAGGAAGGAAGGAAGGAAGGAAGGAAGGAAGGAAGAAAGAAAGAAAGAAAGAAAGAAAGAAAGAAAGAAAGAAAGAAAGAAGGAAAGAAAGAAAGAAAAATCCATCTAGGGCTTTAGTGGCCTTTGTGGGCCAAAGAGAGATGCAGAGCAATTGATATGTTGTATGGATATGATCAGTCTGTGTCAGCTGGCCTCAGAGGCAGAGAAGAGTCCCATGCCCTGCTTTGCTTTGCAGTCTAGACATGGTTGAAGTCTCCCAGTCCTGAATGAGTGCTCTCACCCTGAATCTGTTACTAGAAAGACAGCACTGTGTCCATCAGCTATATCTCTTTATATGAATAATTGCTGCCTGGTTCTTTGAAAGAACAGCTGTCCTCCTGCCTACTCTCTAGAAAGGATGAGAAAGGAAAAGGCAGTCATGACTTCCTGCATCTCCAAATGAAGTGCTTATTTTCTGAGGATGGATCAGCTTTCTCTATTTGCTAGCTGTAAGCAAATTCCACCTTAGAGTGAACTCTATTTTGAGGTGCCTAACTTTCCTTCTGTGTTCAATCCGGATCCTCGGTGCCCTTAACCAGATCTGGGTCATCTTCTCATCCTGACTGCCCTGGAGATAGTTGCCTTAGTGTCAAGTTGCCTCAGGTCAAAGCAATTTTATTATTTTTTTTTTATTATTGGATCTAACTTTGCAGAGAACATTAGGAAACAGTCATTAGGAAAAGTAGGAAGAAACACCAGGATGGTACTGCAGCGGGTAGTTTGGTTTCACCAGGCTTCAGGCTTCTCTAAGGATTGCTGGTGTAGAGAATCCACTTCGAAGTGAGGTGGCAGCCTGACAGAAGATAGTGACTGTATTCCCCATCCTGCAAACCAAAAACTCAGGGGGTAAGAGAGGGGACGTGTGGATCGGTAAGCTGTATCTCTTTTAACTGGAGTTTCCCTTTCAGTACAGAAATCCTTAGCTTCACAAAGAATGCATTTTTCCAGCACCTGTGAGCAGCCAGAGTGATTTTTTTTTTTTCTGTGATAGTTTTTATAGTGATAGTTCGTTATTTTACTCTACTAATATGCCTCATTTTTATCTGGGGCTTTTGTTGGGTTCTTTTTTTATCTGTCTTGCCCTTTACTCCTTTACCTATGCTACTTTTGCTGCAAAAACATTGTTCCTCCAGACATCTTGTTACTAACTTGTTTATACCATCCTGGTGTTTGGGAAATGTTTAGTGTGTTTAGGTAAACATATTTCAAAATTCCCATATGACGTGTCCTTTACCTATATATCTTCCCATCTCCTCTTGGTACTGGCTTATGGAAGCATCACATGGAGCTGTTGTCTCTTAACCATGTAGCCAGGCCAGCTTAGCCATGAAACAGATATGCTGGAGATACGGAGGTGAGGAGGCAACTCTACACACTGCTTACTCAAGGATAGAGTAGAGGCTGCAAATTAAAAGATTAATCCAAGGTACTCGGAGTCATCATCTGTCTGATCCATGTGAAAGCTTGAGGGAGATTCTGATTTTGAGGAAAAGGGGAAATACATTCAGATTCAGAATCTGGCCTTTTTCCCAGGTGTGTGTTAATGAGCAAGATAAACACAAGCTTTTCTGTCTTCATGGTCATCCACACCTTCTGGAAAACATCCACATTTCTATACTTTATTATCCTATAAAATTTATAGTCTTCAGCAGAGGATTCTTAAGAGGAAGAACTAAATTCACTGACACCTCAGTGTTATCTGAAGTACAATGGTCTTTATTGGTCACGGTGGAACATTCCCTTCACCATTTCTCAGGGAAGAATAATGATATAGTCTATAGTGATGGACTGTACTTCCTTGACACTGGGTAGAAAGATAAAAACAAGAAACAGTGTGACACACCCTTGGTACTCATATTTTAATTCACTAAAAATGTCAAAGTGAGATCTATCATGGAAGATATAACCATCTTTCAAATTTTGTGGTCTTTTTTTTTTTTTTCTCTTTGAGACTGAGCTTTGTTCCAAACTAGCTGCTGATGGCAGTGTTTGGGGAGATCATATTTTACTGAGCTACCATAAAGAAAACATGACCACAAAAAGAAAAATGAACATGACAGGATCCTTGCTACTGCACAATTATTAATTTCTTTTCAGTTTGGCAGAAAACAGTGTCATGCTGAAAAGAAACTGGGGAGTGTGGCAACATGACAAGATAAGCACAGGAAATTCAGGAATAAAATGAGCTCTTATATATATGTATTTGTCTTTAAGACTTTTTAATTTGCAGTGAGATTACTTCCTTCTCAATTCGATGCAGCAAAGCAGTTATTAGTGGCTAATAGCCAGGGGCCAAAAGTGTCTAAAGATTTTTAAGTACTTGGCATAATGTTTTTCAGACTTTTAATTTTACATCTAAGAAATATATTCTCAAGGAGATCAACATTATTTAAATAAAAAATAAATTTAAATAAGTTCAGCTTAAAAAATATTCCTTTTCTTTTAAAGCTAGAATGCTTTATTTCATATTTTTAAAAGATGTATTTATGCTTTTAGTTTGGAAATGTTGTTTAATTTAGAGATTGAAGCATTGAACAAGAAGAGTAAAAAAAAAACAATAAAGTTATATAAAATTTTTAATTGACTTGAAACCATGCTCAAGTCATCATTATCATATATATACATAATCACATATATACATTAAGTCGATGTTCTGCTGGGTAGGTGACTAAGTTTTGGTCAGAATGCCCTCTCCCTATCAATATTACCAGCAGGCTGCAGCAGAGAAATGCAAGGAGTAGGGAGGTCTTAGTTATGATTATTTGAGGAACAATTTTTTTCCCATTTGTGAGAGGAAGATGAAATAAATGGTCTATTTAACAATTCATTCTTGTTTGCTATCAAGAATGGCAAGTGCATTTGATTAACCAACAGTTTCTCCCATCAATACTCAGATTCAAAACAGAAGAAAAAAAAAGATAAATTATGAATCAGGAGAGTCAGCTTTGTTTACACCAACAGACTCACAAAATAAGTTTCCTCTTCCCGGCTGTAAACTTCAAGAAAAGGATAAGTAAATATATCAATGTATCATTTATCTTGTGCCTGAAATGAAAATTAGGTTTAATAGGAAAAACAAACCTACCATCTTCTGCCTAGGAAGTAAAAAACAATCCATTATAGCATAATGTTATTTGTTTGAGGATTATGAGGCAGTATAATTCTTTAACAAGATCATGCTGTGTGCTGTTGATGTGGAGAACATTGCTAATTCCATTTTATCTGGTTTCCCACACAGCATAACTTGTGACACAGTATTGTTTTTTTTTTTT
>VXAA01007419.1:58459-102850 GCA_013399115.1 Anseranas semipalmata | reverse complement strand
TTTTTTTTTTTTTTTTCCTGGAGAAGCCACTTGTTGGTATAAGTGACTTTAACACTTCAGGAAGTGAAAGACAAATAGAAAAATAGATAGATAGATAGATAGATAGATAGATAGATAGATAGATAAACCTGTGCCTTTTCTTATGAATAACGGAGACAGCAGCGTCAGTAATGCCTTATCACTAGCCACAGGAAACTTGTGTCATCTCATTAATTGTATTTCCATTCCATCAGTGTTTGTGGTGAAAGCCAACATGCAACTCATCCCTTCCATCAAAGTGCAATAAGGTCCACCCAGGTATACTCATAATGTGTTCCACAACTGGGACATGCGACTGCTACATACTTGTAGCAGTTTCTAGCACAAGCATTTTTGCCCTCCCATGGTGTGAACAAGAATCATTATCAGTGGACTATTTCTTAAGTACACTAAATGATAATGCTAGAAGGGAATTCAGATAAGCCGTGCCAGCAGGAGGGCACTAAAATGAGTGCAGAAGTTCTAATGTGAGGCAGAATGCAAGCAGCTCTATGTCACCATGCTGTTTCATAATGCTTCTTTAGGTCTGCTCATGCTCCTGTCAGGTTTTTTTACACCACAGAGGCTTTTCAGTCAGATTTGAATTGCTATATTTTTTTTCCTTGATACGTGAATGGAATTTAAGTCTAAATTCCCAAATTGGTAGTAAATATGATATGCACATTGCACATCAGGTGTACAAACCTGATATGCACATTGCACATCAGACCTAAAATGGCATGCAGGCAGGTGAGAAGTTCAGAGTCAGAACTCCCAGAAAAATAGTTTAAAATGGAGGGTTTTCTTCCAGCCCTGGAAAAGCAAATGCTACAGAACTGTTTCATCTTTGTATGTGAAGACAAACTTGTAGAAACTCCCATTTAAGGACTGCTGTCCATTCCAGAGTCAGGTGGCAAATACCCTCCTGTGGGGTTTTCGACATCAAATTACACATTCTGTAAGTCTTAAAGATAGGTCCTGCTCCAGTACAGCTGCTGACTCAGACTGCAGGAAGATAGGGTTTCTGTTTACAGAGACAACGTAAAGCTGGTAGGACAACCCAGTGACATATTGGAGTTCATCCGGGGGAGGAGGGCTTGAAGTGACATTGCATGTGTTAAACTGCCATACTGCAGATCTTAAAAATAGAAGTGCAGTGAAGCAGATGGCTTGCTTCCACCACAGACACCATTTTGATAGGCACAACTGAGAAGTAGCTTCTGATGATATGCACATATATGCATATATACACGCTCTGTGTATGTGTGTGTATGCTAGCAAGTATACCTTGAATACGGGGTATGATACAACATTTATGCCTACTTACATATTCTTTTACGATATACATCTTTTTAGACAGAGCATGTCTTTATAAACAGTTGTTTCCAGTGCAACACACATCTTTCAAAATTTCCATTCTCCCACCACTCAGTTACCTCTGACATTACAGACAGTTCACAACATGTTAACCACTTGTGAAAACCATTTTTCTTATCACCTCAGCTCAGGACAGCAGTTCATGAACTTTGAAACAAGCCCCAGAGGAAATTCAGGGATTTTTGAGTGGAGATGCATGGCCACAAAACTACTGGGAGTGGAGTTAGGGGTATGGCTGGCAGGGGGGGCTGGGAGACCCTAGGAGACGTAGGGGTGGTCCTCTGCCCACCATCATAAATTCAAGCTGGGGAACACTATGCAATTTTGGCCTTGAGGTGCCATCCTCACTGCAGCTCCTGGTTCAGCTTGTCAGTCCCTCTTCATGGCACTAAATGGGAGCAGAAGCAAAGAGTTTAAGGGGGATGCAGTATGGGGAAGGAGCATAAGGGGAAAAAATTGAGAGTTGTTGGCTGGGGACAGGCCATTAGCTGGCTGTCTCCATTTCTCCACCTGCTTTGACCTATTAAAGAAGCAACAAATGACACAGAACTTTAATGTAAGGTATATTGATGAAAAGTTGAAGCATGGGAACTTTCTTTGTTTTGCTCTGCTGGTTTTGCTTTGTTATGCAGTGCAAGAGTAGGAGAAAAATCAATTAGTACTCAAAACCCAGGTAAAGATGTAGATTCTGTGGGTGTTGCCTTAGCTACATACTTCTGCCTCTTTGGACCCAAAATCGAGTAATGGGAATTAGTTAATACAAAGTTCATCATAAAAAAATGGGTTTTCACCATAAAAAATTGATTTCCTTAAAAAGAAATATTGTCAATTAAAAAAAAAATCAAAACTGGTACTGAAAAGCCACCATTTAGAACTATTTCACAAAATGGAATTTTGAAAATACTTCATTATGGATCATTTGACCTAAGCATAAATCAAAAGCATTTTGCTTTACCACTTTTGTGGGTAAAGTTTTATATCTTTTAAGTTTAACATAGTGATCCATCTTTAAGTGAAAATGGTTTAAAAGGGACACCTACTTTTTCATCAACATTGATATGTATTAACAAAGGTATTAGTTCTGAATAAAAGGCATTTTTCATGAAAGCCAAATTGCTGACCTTAGGAAGTAAAAGCCACATCTATACTAAAATATATAAATTGTCCTTAACTTTAAAAGTCCTAAAACTGGGAGAACTATAATAAGCAGGGAATACTCAGGTTCCTGTCTGGAAGCTGTATGCCAGTTTTGGGGTAACACTTTGCAAGGAAGCAGTCAATATGTCAAGTCAGTTCATTTTGTCAACTTCATCTCATATCATGTGGTCCGAATAGCTTTTATTTTCATTTTCTTGGGGATCTGTGTTTGCTAATGCATTTACTTACTTGCTTTCTCCCTTCTGAAATATCAGACTGCCTGTCAAGCAGGGAGCATACTGGGATTTGTGCTGCAAAAGTTGTGTGTACTTATACTGAATAACTCCTGTTTGGGAGAACCAAGTAAAAATATACAAGAAGAAAGTAGCTTACCTGTAAAAGAAGTGAGCAAAATAAAAAGAGCAGGCAATAATATCACAAACTCTACTGATAAGGGTGACAAGTTAACCATGAGAGTTAAGCTCCTTATCATGGTGAAACCCATCCCCAAGTGGCGATGCATGTCTCTGTAAGGAGACACCTTGTCTTTCCACCCCAAGTCTGTGTTCTACTGTGTGTGGCAGCAACTGGTAACCCTCGGCCATGGCACTCACTGGGAGCTGCATGAGGACACAGACAGCACAGCAAACAGGCGGTCACTTTAGAAGTGCAAGAGCCTTTGAAGCAGTGATGGGAATGAACAGGGAAGGAAAACAGGTGCAGATATACATTTGCTGCTGAAAGTATGCTGAGACTGCCAGGATAAAAGACACATTCCACAGACACCATAATGCATTTAGGAAATGCTCTGGGTACGTGCTTGTGGACAGTCATGCATCTATACCAGGAGACACACAACTGCAACTTGTCAAGATCACCCAATAAATCTCTAGGAGGCCAAGATACAACTTTGGGTTCTGATCTTTAATTATGAACTTTCTTCAGTCATGTTGTGTCTGTTCAGTAGCTGGATAACTTTTGTTTCTTTTCAGTGCACAAGAACCAAAGCTATACCTTGGGGTGCTTATCTCAAAATCCATTCATAAAACATTCTTGAGAAACCACTCCTGGATATAATTAAACTCCCTTCCTGAATACACAGACTGCAGGTGTAAGTTTCAGAATACCTGGATTTAGTGATTGACTTTGTTAATGAGTTGAAATCACTGATGTATATGTCACTTCTGTGTTTTTTGTTTTTTTTTTTTTACCTTCTGGCCTTTGTGTTTTGAGGATCTGTTAATATTGGCCTATAGCATGTATACATACATTGGATCTAGCTTCTAGCAAGAAGGGAATTTTTAAGCAGGAAACTTTCAAGCTGGAGGGGATTTTCAGGACAGGAACTGAATAAAGCCTGTGACTTCATATAATGTGTGGCCTCGTGACTTTCAGATACATAATATTTTATGGTGCATAGAAGATGTTTGGAAAGCCAATTCAGTCTTCTGCAAGGAAAATTTCTCTACCTCTGCATTAGACTATACAGATCAGATAGTGACAGTAGAATCCCAACAGCAGCTCAGGACAGGGCATCTAACTGTTTTACCCAAGGTCTCTAATAGGCCATTTGTACTATTCTCTAAGCTTGACCTAGACCATTTAAAATCGACTTAAGTATGACTATGCGAACTGCAGACATGCTTTTGAACTGCACTGCAAGCATACCCTGAGAATACAAACAGCCAGCAACAGCAAGCTTCTCAGCCTCTGGTTATATACTGGCTATACATTGAGTTTTGCCATTTCAGAAGTAGGTGACAATGGTACTGTAATACAAATAATCAAGAGCAAAAAATTGTGTAGGGAAATAGTTGGGTTTGGAACCTGGAGATATATTTGAATGGGAATTCAGTTTCCTTTTTATAATGTCTTTGCGTTCTCTTCAAATTAAATACTTAAATTTAATTTTTTTTGACATATTTCTCTTAAAGCTTTAATATAACTATTTTCTTCATAATTTCACATAAAACATTTGTGAAAAAAAAATCAGGCATTAGAATAGAAAGGTGAAGAGGCATTCATGAATTCTGCTTTATTTTCTCCATCTATCTTACTTTTAACCAACTCAGCAAATCCTTTATATTTTACCATACTGCATTCTAGCCCTGAAGAACCTGAAACCTATCACTATTATAAGCAACTTTCAAAATGGAAATTGCAAAGACACAGACCTGACCTGGCTCTCAGAAGAGGAGTTAGATAACTCCAAATGTTAAAGAGCATATTTCAAATTATTATGTAAAGCCAAGCAAATAACAACATTTCCACGCTAGGTTTCTTGTGATCACAAAATAGAAGTAAATTCTTTGTCCCATAGAGGGTAATATCTTGATTTACAACCAGATGAACCAGACACATGGAGGGGCAAAAAGAGAATGCAATAAAAAAAAAATGTGTTGCTGCTGAGGATCTCAATCCAACATCTGTTTAAACTGCTGTATAGAAGAGAAATTAGGCCAGCACATCATGGTCCCAAGATGACTGCAATTAGCCTAAGGATAATTGTATCATACTAGGGCTTCTATGAAGATAGACAACTGCTGATGGGTAGTTACAAGTGACTTCAGTGCTCCTATGGCACATTCACCTTGGCCTCTGTTTCAAGTACTCAAGAACAAACAAGAGAAGCAACAGGCCACGCTGCCCAGAGGGTAGAATTGGGAGCAGCATGAGAAGTGGGGAATAACAAAGGACCTTTACATTTTTTTTTTTTGGAAGCAATCTCCTCATCAACATTTAACAGGGCACTTGGGTCCAGAATCTGGACCCTTATGTCCATGGAAGAATAAATCATGATCAATTTTATAGAATAAATTTTCTTCCATAAATTTGATTCTTGGTGTAATGTGTCAAGAGTGGTAGGAATTTGTTGTTCTTATGAGGGACCCTCTTCTTCATATTGCTAAAAGTTTGTTTTCTTTGAAACTGTCAGATGAAAGCACAGATCCTACAAAGGTATTTGTAAATATGGCTCACTGTTCCCTAGTCTAAATGTTTACCCAGCCATCTGCATACAAGGATTGCCTATTCCTGCTATCTCTGCTTCAAAAGATCTCACTGTTCCTACCACTAGTACATGGCAGTAGTGTAGATCAGCTGACTGTGCCTGAACGAACTCTGACTCCGGCTAGAATTAGCTGGCACGCTGAATAACTCTGACATTTACTGGTATCTCATAACTCCAGCTACTTTTGTCCGAGCTAGCAGCAACACAGAAAATGTAACTTAGTGTGTGAAAGTGCAATGGCTTAGTAGTGTGGTAAAGGTTTTGCAGGATCTAGCCAAAGTTTCATACAAAACTTTTGCTATTTAAACTATAGGTAGAGCATAGCTGAACAATTCACTTACAAGCTTCTGGCTTAAGTTTCTCCTTGGCTATACAAATGTGCATACAAAATATTTTCAGAGTCAGAGGAAGGAAAGGCCATTTAAACTTAAGGAAATAAAAAGAAGGGACAAGGATTATTGATGCTATTTAATTATATGCCCTATAGTCCAAATATTACTTCATATGTATGACTGCTTTCCTACCATAGAGCTACAAGACCCTAACAATTTAATTCATCTTTCAGGCATAAGACAGTACAAAATTTTGTGTCCAACACTCTTGAAGCAGTGCTAAAATTATCTGCCATGAACAGAAACACAAGAAAAAAACAAATAACTCACAAATATTTTGCCTCTGAACAATTAGTTTTCTTTCTACAGACAACTCCATGCTGTGAATATCAAATTGGGTTTTCTAGGTTAATGGAAGAAGAAGGTCTTCCATTTCTATTGAGCTCACTGGAAACTATAGATAGAGGTTGTTCTACAAACTAAGAATTTTTTAAATCAAAATACACTTCAGTGACCTATTTTCTCCATGGGCTCCATCTACTCAATGACGTTTCTGTCAGATGCAGAAATATTTTGCTGTTATAGTCTCTATATACAGATACTCTCTAATGTACTGGAGTGCTTCTGCTTCATCCATGGATCTCTCCTGTAGTCAGTAGAAACAGAGACCAAAAGAGAACCATAGATATTTGGCTCAGGCATCAACTTTCACAACACTTTCTGGCTGCATGCATCCAGTTTACACCAAACCAGCATTTGAAAACTTCATAGTTTTGTCCTTTACCAAAAAAAAAATGTGAGTTTTGAACTGAAAATCCAGGGGGAAAATATATATATATAAAATGACAATGACAAAGCATGGCTGGTGCATAGTAAAATCCTTTTTCTTACAAAAAAAAAATGCTTTGGCTTCTTTAATTGCTTGAAATATTTGGGACTGTAGCTTGGCTCTTCACCACACAAACCAGCAGCCTTGCCATCTGCCCAGCACTGGCCTAATGCTGAATTCAGGAGACAAATCTTAACTGACTCATCACCAATGAATCGTTGTTTTACTTGGGGATTTCCTCTGAATTGTCCCACTCCAAGTCATCGTGATAAGGACATTCTACTCCTTCAATATTATAAATAAGAATCAAAGCAGAAGAGAAGAATTTAACATTTCATAGCTGCTACAGCATAGGAAATCTGCCCAGTTCTTGAATTTCAATATCAGTTTTGCTAACTACAGTACCTTCTTTTGTGGCTTTGCTTTTTTTTGGAAAGGAACAAAGGCCTTTTAAAGCATTCACTTAGTGCGACAGTTTTACAGATCACTTTAATCACTTCAGAAGTTGTCCATTTATATAAGCTACTAATTGTTCTCCCCTTAAGCAGTAGCACTGCTCTCTGAGGTGTGCTGTTAATCGATCTTGCTAAAGACATGAATATTTCTGCTAAATGCCAATCTAGAAGAAGTAATTAGATCACCAGTGGTAAAGGTGGGGGTCTGTTGCCAGGCAGAAGCAAGGCAAGAAATGAGATTGCTGATATTAAGAACAATTAGGAGTGAGCCATGGAGGCAGTGGGAACTGTGTTAGAGGGAGGCAAGATGGATGTAGTGGCCAATGCACGGCGTGAGGAAAGACAAGGACAGAGTTTTGCAGATGAAGGAAAAGAGAGAAAAGTAAAGGGAAATTTGGATGGAACAGACTTCCCGGAGTCTGCAAATCTCTCAGAGGACTTAGGCATTTTTAAGAAGTGAGATTGAAGTGTTTTCTAATATATTTATTATTATTATGGATTGCAAATTATCTGAGGAAGCTCTGCAGTTTTTGATGTTTATATAAAATTTAATACAACTTTGTTGCTGATGCTCTGCACTGTAACACGGAAGCTTGGAAACATGTAGTATATGTTGATGAATCAATACACCTTTGCTAAAAAGCTTTCTCTAAGGCCAATTTTCTAGTTCAAGCTCAGTGACGAGTTGAGGTTACCTTAGCAGATCCATTTTCTGAGCTGGCATGTCTCTGTCAGCCCAGCTTTCTCTGCATCTTGCTTTGTTGCAGAATAAAAACATACCCAACTCAGAATTTAAATTGATTTTCCTGTGTGTGTGACTATTAAACAATAATATCACAATTGGAGGTTCATATAGATGCAATTATTACATATTATATAACAATGTATTATCTGGTTGTTGGCTTTTGTTTTGTTTTGTTTTGTCTTCTCAAGGGAAGTGTCAAATTCGTTCCTGTTTGTTCAGCTGATTTAGAATAGGAGGTCAGATCATGCTGAATTTCCAAACAATACAAAGCTGAAGGGGTTGTAAACAGCCAAAGGCGCAGGGTTAGCAAACACGACTGGTTCCAGGGAGGCCAGTGGACTGGCAGGAATCCATGAGTTACCTAACCAACAAATAATCCAAAGCAGGGATGCCCAGTGGAGTAGAGCTGCTTGGAAAAATGTTACGTTATGAAAGCAAATTGGAAAATTGTTAGTAAACTGCAATTTGCTGTCCTATGCTAAATGTTGTGCTGTCACAAATCAACCAATAACATTATGGGTTTTGTGCAATCTGGGGGATCGGAGAGGCAATGCTTATTTTCCTACAATTTTAGCAAAAAAAGTTTTCATTTTGGTCTCTTACTTTTACTATGTCAAATACGAAGGAGCACTTAATGTGACCTAACATAAGAAATCTTTAAAAATGCAATGTTTTGTCTTTCCTTTACAGCCTTAACTTTTATTTTTTCTCAATAAAGAATAGCAATAAATGCACATCCAAGCAATAACCCTTACCCAAGTCATTCATAGACTCCAGTGGAAAAATTACCATGAGCCTGATTTTCATTTCGTATGAAGATCCTATGGGTATCCACTGAGTGTCTCTTAAAGGTTGCTTCCACTTTGTCAAGGATGTGCAAGAAGAGTTAGGAAAAGATTATGAAGATGTAACTTTAGTTACGAGAGCTGGTCCTCAGTATAGATATGTTAGAAAACTAAATTCTTTTTTCTTTAATTTAATTTCTCTGTGGGAGATGATGTCTGTATGTTACATACCAGGAAATCATTATTATCTTTCGGTAGCAAAATAATAGTTTAGGAAGTAAGATCCAATGCCAGCTCTTCTGATGATGAAAATCTTTTTAAATTAGTGAGAACTTATATTTGAAGTAATTCATATGAATTCATATGGCAGGTAGTGGTAATATATGTAGCAAGATCTTTATTTCTTGATTGTCCAGAATGGATTGTAGGTGATTATTTAAATGTAACAACAGCCAATTAAAAGTATTCAGAGGTATTCTAGCCTTTGAGGTGTGGACACCCATCCCAAGTTTTTCTATAGAGCCTAGAGCCTAATGAGAGCCTCTGTGAAACTAGGATGGCCACCCATTAACCACGCCGTCAACTTTCCTTCACCTTGCTTTTCACCCAAGCACACCAACAAAAAAAAGGTTCACTTTGGAAGAATACTGTGTCCACCCAGAAAGGTCAATGACATCTGTCTGTAAACCAACAGAAAACCTTTCTTGTATGTAAATCTGTTCTGGCTATATGTAAGAAAATTATGGTGCTCAAGAGTGCTGGGAAAATGGTGATCTCAATCACAAATCAGTTAGATTTAATAACACTAGTAAGTAGCACAGGTGTTAATACCCCAGCGGGTATTTAGAGACTCCTCTGATTACAACTACATTCAAGCTCACTTCTAAGTCTGTCACAGTTAGTGCGTGTGACTTACACTAATGATATTAAGCATTGACTGATAAAACCAAAAACATAAGGAGAAGAAATAGAAATTGTTTCTCATTTTTAAATCTGTTTCAGACTGATTGTCTCCTTTTTATTTTATTTCCACAACAGACTCTCTAATATTGCAAAAGGAAAAGTTACACCAGATTGTCCAACTTACTTTCAAACAATAGAAATGGAGCTTCCCAAAGTATATTGCAGTTATGCCAAGGTTTAGACCAGTTGCTAAAACAGCAATTAATAACTTGCAGCCTTGCAGCAGCACCCCCAGGTGTGAGCTGGGACCTCTGGGAGAGACATTGCCTCATACTCTATTTAGAAATACCTTCTGTAGCTGAAAGCAATACCTTCAGCTGTTCGGGTCAGAATAGATGCAATCGTTTTAACTACACTTAACCTGGATAAGATATTTGAGCTAGCTTCCAGTCAACAAACACAACAGTACATTCTCAGCTGGTGTAAACTGACTTCAATGGACCTACATCGATTTATACTAGGTGGGGATTTTGCCTGAGCTTTTGTTTTCTCTTAAATCAAAGTTTCACCAAAGATAAACCCCAAACCTGGTCACATGGAATCAGAGCTTGTTGACATTCTGTGTAGGTGATGTCTGTTGTGACTACTATATTGTCTAAATATGAGACAGAGCAAGAGTGCCTCTGTGTTTATTGACTGTACTTGTCAGCAGTGTGGCTGCATGGACACAAGGCTAGTCTGCCTGTCTGTCTATAGGCAGAACAGTATGTGTCTTGCAGTCAAGCTCACACAGGGAAATGAAAGTGAACTGAACATAGCATGTGATCCTCTGATGCAGTAGCTGAGTTTTTAAAGATTAAGGATAAAGAAATCATGTCTTTTTTAATGTTTGATTTCATTAGAGATCAAAAGATTATCAGTTTTGCAAATGGTATAAAAAGGAAGTTATTCTGTGAAGATAAAAAACTGTTTACAGAAGAGAGTATAAAAGTCTTGTTAAAACCTCAAAGGAAAAAAAAAGTACTCTGGAAGGGAGAGCATTTCATTGTGACCAACACATTACTTAGTAAAAGCCAGAATCAAATATACAAAGTCCTTCTAGACATCAGTGCAACCATTTACTAGAGCACACTGATATGCAGACTTGCTGTCTAGTTGATACTAGCAAGGGATTACTGTCAATCTGTCTCATCATTATTAAGATAGGTCAACTGAGCAGCCTAGAAGAAGAGCAACCAGGGGTGTACTAACATATTTCAGAACAAAGTGGTTTAGTAATTGAAGTCAGAAACTGAAAATGAGTTTAAATGACATTTAGTTCACCTGTCAACTTTGACGAGGCCATTACAAGTGTCTGACTGGGCCCTGGCCAAGGAGTAGCAGCAGCCTGAAGTCCTTCCCCCTGTACCTGTGAGCAGAGTTGCTGTCCTTGGAACCATGCAGCAGCAGGGAGTGGCCACTCATGGAACCAGGAAAAGGTGTCTGCCATCCCAGGGAAACAGGGTAAAAAACATCCTTTATGGTAAGCTACAATTACCAAAGAAGGAAGCAAGGACAAAGCAGTGTGTCCACTCCTGCTGAGGATCATGCAACCTGAGTATCCTTCCATCCTTAGCACTGTGAGCTGAGAGCCATTTGCATTATGACAAACATTTTATTTATCTTTGAATATTCTCCCAGAGCTAAAGTTGCTATACAATAGCAAATTAATACTCTTGATTTTCATTATATGAAAAAAAAAAAATTGTCCATTTAGGCATAACGTCTTACAAACTGAAAATTTCTTTAAGTACATTTTGGAACAAAGTCACATTTTAGGAGCACCATAATCTATTTTTGCTATTCAGATTTCATGCCAGATTGCATTTTTCATTCAGTTTCTTTCAACTGTTTTGCACAGGCATTGTGTGTGTTCATGCATTCGTGTCGGGATCTGTAAGAAATGCTGAAAACTCTGTTAATTAGAGAAGTAGCTTATGCTATGGCATGAAAACAGCAACAGCCCTACAGGGCAACAGGTTTTGCATCTTGTAGTGCTTTGAAATCCCCATGTTGAACTTCTCTCCTGCCCATAATTCCTCTTGGGATAAGTTAAACACATTACCATTAAAATGTAACTCAAGCATATTTCTCTTAAATTCTTGTCAAAGCTAGAGCAAAGTTGGATGTTGCTAGCCCTGCTGCCGGACCTCAAGAAAACCTGTGATCTTTGCCACAGCAGAGGACTTCACCAACTTCTTCCGTATAACAGCTGCGGATTTGGATGATCTAACTGTCCTTGGGCAAGGACATCTGCCCTGCTGGCTGCCCCGCCTACCCCGGGCACAGGAGCTGTGGCTGAATTGCTTTCAAGTATGCAGACCGAGAGCCAGTGAGACGCTTATGATCCAGCAGCTTTCAGCCATTACGTCTCACAGATCACTGTCACTGGCTGGAGCTGGTGTGCAGTAGGAAGCCAAAGGATGCTTCTGTAGCGGGAATTTGAGAGAGTGGGAGCCCCGCAGCCTTGTCTATTTCCCATCCTTAAAGTTTGAGGACCTCAGGCAGCCCCTTGGGCCCACTGCTTTCCTCGCACGCTGGCTGTGCCTTAGCCTGTGTTTCAGCTGTTTCTTCTATAGCAGAGATCAACGGCTTTCTGTGGTTATGCCAGATGAAGTATGGCTGACATGGTTACTAGATTTAATGTGTTTCTGACCCAATTCTCTCTCCCCGGCAAAGAAGTGCATTGCACCCTCTCAGACACTTCAGCTGACACGAGGTAATACTGCCACGGCATTTGTAGTGTTCCCTAGGAATTCCCTGTAGACCAGAAATAGCACAGCAATGCTAGCTGCTTATCAAAGGAGAAGTGGTGGGGTTGGAAAGCCGACCCCTATAACAGAGAATGTCAGATTGTGGTCTGCAAGCGCAGAGCCATGTCACCAGCACTCAACACATAGGTGTATAACCCCTAACGCGCAAGCCCTAACAGAAGGAGCTAAAAAGGGAGCCTGAGGACAGCCCGCTGCAGCTGCTTGCACCTCCCGGTAGTGCTGGCTGTCACAGACCATGCCGAGCAGTCACGTGCGCTGGACCATGGAAAGAATGTGTGATGCCTGGCATGGAGAAGTGTCACTTTGTGTGACTCCCTTGCAGATGGTGTTTGACAGTGGTTAACAGACCGTCTCCCTGGCTGACCCCTGAGCACAAAGGTGCTCTCCATAGATGCTGTACACAGCCTGCTTTTCAGAGTCTGTTTTTGGAATGTCTAAGGCGGTTTTTTAAACTGCACATCTCAAGGCCGTACTACAGTCTGGTACAGGGACCCCCAAGCTACCACTGGGTTCATTAATTCAGTGAAAGGAACATTTCAGCCCTGAAATGCTGCACGATCATGTTAGCAAGGTCTTGCACCCAAATGCATCAGTCTGGGCAGAGTGCCATGGTCATAAAATCATGGAAAATAAGACCAGAAAGGACCTCAAGAGGTCATCCAGCTCATCTCTCTGTCCAAAGGCAGGACTAGCTCTGTCCAAATAATTCCTGACTGATATTTTTCCTATCTGTTCTTAAAAATCTCCAGTGATGGACGTCTCATAAATTCCCTGAGCAATCTACTCCAGCATTCAACTGTTCTTAATGTCCTAGCTTAAACTAGGACTAACTTAAAGCCTATTATTTCTAGTCCTAGACAAGGCAGACTTGGCAATATTTATTTATTCCTTGATTTTCTACATTTTTAATTTTATTTTTTATTTTGAAGATGACCATTGCCACCAGTTTTCCCAGATTAAACATCACCGGGTGCCTCAAATTTTCCTTCTATGCCAGAACCTTTTAGTCAATAGTCTGGTCATTATTACCAGTTTCCTCTGGACTCTCTCTGATAGCTCTCACACTGGTTCTGGTTTCAAAGACAGCTTGGTATAGACATGCTTTAAGGGTTCTCTTAGGGAACATGTCACAGATACATTTTCTCTGCTTTTCAGCAAGATAAGCAGAAGGGAGCTGAAGAGTTTCCAATTAGGGTTTATAACACGTATGATGCATTGTCACTGAGGTCTCTGTAGCTTTGTCAACAAACCTAAAGGAATTTAAGTTACCTGTGTACTGAGTGATAGCTGCCACATGGGACATGGCTGAGACTAATCACCCAAGCACTTACACAGAGTCTGAAGGTTCCAAAGCAAACAGCCCACACTACCACACCTACCATCCTCCCAGACCAAAAGTTTTAAAGCTCACTTGGCTACAGCTATATCAATGTCTGTACTGTCTATGCTAGGTCCATTCAGTGGTGCTGAACAGTTGTACAACTCTGCAGGCTCTCTTTGGTTATCTTTTTTTTATATATATTTTCTTCCACCATGTCCCTAGCTATTCTATGGCTACCTTTTGATCACCGGAAATGATCCATTTTCTGTATATTTGTGGAAAGGGAACAGTTAAGTGACTACTATTCCTTGTTCTGAAACACCTCACACAATGTCACATCAGAAGTGGTATGTGATTTATAAGCCTGAGCTGGCCAAACAAGAAAACTCAGATACAGGCTATTCACACTAAATCCCCAATTCAAAAGAATGACAAAAGTTGTTGTTTTTTTTTTTTTTTTTAATCTTATCTTTCTTGTTTGACCAATGAGGACATATCACTTCCATCCTGCTTTTTGAAGGCATGCAGCCTGGGCTGGACCCCATATCCTGGGTGCTGGAGCAAGTCTCAGGAAAATGTGAGAATCACACCAGGTTCGCTGCCTAAAAGGTAAATCTTTGTGAGCGTGGAAGTGGATGCTTTATTTAACTATAAATGAATTTGCTTTATTAGAAATAATCAGATCAATGAATCAGAATTGTGTTATGTGTCAAGGTCAAATTCCTAGATTTACCTGGAGCAATGGCTATAATTTATATAACAGCAATACCACAACGTAGATTTACCAAAAGGCTTTAAGTACTACAATGTAGCCCTAATCACATGTATAACTTTAGGGTCTGAGAAAGATACATCTTGTCCTTAGACAAAATTCTTCCAATTCCTTTCTTATCTCAGCTTATCTCCTCTCCGTTAGAGGCATATCCAAACACTTTGTGCCACATTCTTATTTATGTTATAGTTAAAACCTCTTAATAATTTCTTAAAGGGAGTGTTCTTGTACAGTTCAGTATGTACTCAGATGACTACTCTCAGAATGAATTCAGTCATACATTGTTACACAATCATCTGACTGTTCGTGATTATATTCTCACTTCTGATACTTTTTTTCATTCCTTATCACTGCTATATCTTCACCATTGTTCTCTGAAACCATACAAACAGTTCCTGACAAAATCACTTGGATCAACAGCATCTTTACAGTGCTCTTGTTTTTCTGAAAAGAAATACACTTCAAATAAGCATATAGGTAAAGGTGAAAGCTTTATTTCTTGTCCTGTTTTACAGAACTATTAAGCATCTGTGAAATTGTCTGATCTCAGTTAGAGATATGAGTAATCTGTATTTAAAAGTATATATGTTTGTCAGGCCCTGCAGATGTTTTAGTCAGAGACACATATATGGAAGCAAAAAAATACATATTTTTATGATTCCTCAGGATAATGTCATAATCAACACTACTATCAGAGAAATGTTCTTGTGATAAAAAAAAAATAATAATTCATACTGGGGAAATAGCAAGTGTAGGTAGGTGATGTTTGTGCAGTGATAAGAAAGGTTGGAGAGACAATAGCCTCCAAAGAGTGTCATCCAGAGAGGGGCACATGAGTCCAGGCACAATGTATGCCTGCAGGCACACAGCTCTTCAGCCCAAACTGGCTTTGCAGCCAAACCAAACTGTAAGAAGCGATCTGGTGTCTAGAGAACCTCTCCAAGTGGTCTGCCAGCTCTGCATATGATAAACACAGCTCTATGATCAGCTTAAATGTTGAGGCTCTTGAGTGGTGGAGTGCTTGGTACAGTGCTCCTGGGATTAGCTTGAAGTATAGGCATCAGCAGGAAAAAAATAAAATTAATTTATCCAATATGTCATTAGTTCTCAAGCTGTGGTCTGAAACCATGATGGTTTGTGAGAGAGCCCACGGAGCACTGTTAAGCAGCAAAATTTACAAATGGGTCGATTTGAAGTGTGATAATAGATGTACACAGTGGCCTGTGAGAATTAAGAGTTGGTCCAACAAGTGGAAATTCCTGTGCTAAGAATAAGAAAAGCTTCTCCAGAAAAACACATTTTCATCTGTAGCAAGCATGTGAAGCATGAAATGTAATAGCTTTTCAAAATTCCTCCAAAGTTTGGAAGCTTTTGTTTTATTGTAACAATAACGTGGGAACAAACATTTGTTTTCTTTCTATTTCTAGATCTGCCCTAATGCTTGGGTGGGAATGGAACAAAATCCTTGTGAGAGATCTGTAGTTAGTTTTGTTTCTGGGATGACTTGAGTTCAAATTATGGTAGTTTGGATTTGAACCAAACTTATACCAACATCACTTATATCTGGACAAATCTCACTTCCTTTACACCAGAACTTGTCCCAATACATACATGACTGAGAAGGCTAACCATACTCCAGAAAAATAAGCAGGTGGAGAATTTACTAGGCACATCTTTTAGAGCTAAGAGAAAATCTGCAGAAGGAAAAATAATCTCATGCTTTGAACATTTTTTTGAACACTTATACATGATGCAGTTGAAAAGGGTTAAAGGATTTAACTAGCTCCAATATTTTTTTAAAATATAGTACAAAGTGAAAGAAAGTGAGTCCAATGTTAGAACATAATAATTGACCTAATGGGGCCAAAGTCCTACCTCACCCACCACACTCACAGTGGGCACTGAGGTTGTGCCCCTGTTAGTGAACAAAGAAGCCAGGGCACATTTTTTGGCCTTGTAGACAAAACTCACAGCACTACTTCCGTCAGTAAAGCTAAATTCTCTGGACTTGGGTCTCTGCCCTGGCTGTATTTAGTTGCCTAGAATAAATGTAGCCTAATAGATCGTTAAGGAAAGAATATAGGAAATATATCAAGTAAAATGATCCTTTCTTCTGATATAGAGTCCCAGCTTCTGCAGTTCAGCACCATTGGGACTTCTTGAGCCAGAAGCTGCAACCACATTTTAAAAAATGCAGATGAACTCTCCCTCATGTCTTTTTCAATTTTATTGTGTGAAAATGTGCTTCCTTTTATTTGTTCCAAGCCTGGTACCTAATAAATGCCTTCTTAATTCTTATGTTATAAAAAACACTGAATAATTCTTTTTTATTCATCTTTTCCAAACTTTGTGTGTGTGTGTGTGTTTTATTCTGTTTTTGTTTTTTACAGGCTTCAGCATTTCCCCTCAATCATCTCTTTTCCAGGCTGAAGAGTCCCATATACTTAATATCTGTTTGTATAGAAATTGTTCTGTAGCACAGTTCATTTTTGTTACCCATCTCTGTGCTCTTTCTAGTTCCATTATAGCCTTTTAAGAAATGTATTACCCAGAACCACATTTATTGTTCAGATACAGGTGTACAATGGATTTACACATCTGATTTTTTTTTAATTCCTTAGTCTTTTCCCAATAATTCCTACTTTGTCATTTTTTTTCTTGCAGAAGACATAGCAACTTAACATTTCACTGATGTTTTCAGGGACTTTAAGATTGCCTTCAAGAGTAGCAATAGTTAATTTGGAGTCCATCACTGTGTATGAACAGTGAAGGTTATTTTTTTCTCAGTGCATGACTTTCCATTTATTGACATTGATTTCATCTGTCACTTCATTGCTCAATATCATGCGACTGTTCTGTCACTCCCCACATCCAGCTTATGCTTTTACTATCCTGATTAATTCTGTATCATTACACAAAAAATCACCTCACAGCTCACCACCTTTTCCACAGCATTTATGAATCCCAGCCTTCCTTCCAGAATAGATCCCTGCAGTGCTGATGGTTCCTTGCTGTGAAAAATGATTATTCACCCAACCCTTTGTTTCCTATCTTTCACCAAGTAGTCTGGGAGAAGCTTTACCTTTTTACCCCATGACAATTCCATTTCATTAATATTGTTTATCTCTCTTTGAAAATTCAAGTTCATAAGTTTGAATCAACGTTATTGAAATGACCTTTTTGACATCAGAGAATTGCCATAGTTTTGCAAAGTATGGCTTTCTTCTACAAAAACTGTTCTGATTTTTGCCCAATATATTGCCCAATATATAATCTTTTCTCTTCTGTCTACTAATTATTTTTATTATAATTCCTAGCAATTTTCTTGATAGGCAAGTTAGACTTACTGGTCTGCTGGAGCAAGGAAGAGCCCTTTTTAACAGCTGATTTTTTGTCACTTTCTACTATTATGGTATCAAATTGTCAGGCATCAGTCTCTTCAATTACCAGTTCACACTGATACAGTCCTCAGGTTTTACCTATAAAGAAAATCACCAGTAAAGGTACCTCTAATCTTCCCTATAATGAACATGAACGCAAAAAAAAAAAAATCATTTAATGTTTCATCTATAGGTTTATGATAGATTCCTTGTTTACTGTGGTCCTATTCACCAATGAACTCAGCCTTTAGCAGCCTTCTTTGCTCCCCAAGTATTTGAAGTTACTTCCTTTTAGTTGTTGTTCTTGTAGTTGTTTGTTTGTTTTATTTTGTTTTGGGAAAAAGCTCTATTCCATTTCTGAGGGAAGATTTTTTTTTTCTTTTAATAATCCCCTGTCCTCTGCTGTTCAATCATGAGTTTAGGGAAGGAAAATTGAAGAGCATTGTCCTTTCACAAGCATTTTTGATAAGTAGAACAAATGCTCTGAGCTCCTAAGGTAGTGTAAAAACATAAGATTTTTACCCTTTTAACTAGCTATTCCTTTTGACTAATTTCCTAGCTTTTATGTAAATTTACTCTTTAACTGTAAATATTAGATGGGTGTGAGATTTTGTGCATGTTTATTATTACTGTTGTGATTTTTTTCACACTTACAAGGATATGAAATTTGAGTATTCTGTGTCCACTATTACATAGTGGCTCTTGAATAACTGTTCTCTTGAATTAGATACTGTGCATTAAATCCTGAGATCCAAATCTAGAAACGTTCCTTATTTTGAGATTTTTCAACTGAGAATTGCAGTGTGCAGTCAGTTACAATGATGTATATAATCAGTTAAGGTTTGTCAAATATGGATTTGAGGACTGAGTTAATAATCTAGACACTTCAATTTTGCTTTGGATGTCAATGTTCTTTCTTGAATCTGTTTCTCTGTTCTTTACTTCTCCATCTGTTAAATGGGAACAACAGCACTTATTTACATTGCATTGGTATTATGAAGATAAATATACTATAAATTATGAGATATAATTGGGAGATGCAGCAATAATAGAGATCATATAAACATTCAAGAAAGAAAAACGATACCTTTCAAAAGCATCTGGTTGGTTCATATGGTGTTTTACTGAATGCTGTACTATTATCAGCATTAATGCTTATAGACTGCACCTCTACATCTCTGTTAATCTTCAGTATGTCTGTAATATGGAAGCTATGTTAAACTTTACAAATACATTATGTGAATATTTAACCTTACAGAATAATAAAAAATGCTAAGAATGGGAGCAAAGGCAAAAATATATGCAAGAAATATTCCATAGTTTGTTAGTTTTGTTTTGTACCATGTTGTGAATCTATTAATTAACTGAATTTTGTAGCCATATTGGCAAAAGTTTTCACAGAGGAAAGGGATAAGCTATGTGGAGACCTCAAGGCAAAGCACTTACTAGAGGCATCGGTGGAGGATAAACTAAGAGAAACAAGAAGAAGCTGAGTTAAATGGATGAACCAGACAGACCAAAATAATCTTTTCAGTGAGGTGAATTAGTAAAAGCAGAAAGATGTCAGCGCCAGCCTCCCTTACGTATAGGGCTGAAGGGCCAACAGTGACATGGTGGTGCTTCATTGCAAGAGGCAGGAAGATGCATTTATAATGTATGAGCAGCGTAGCTTAATGTTCATAGAACTAGCTAATGCTCAGATGACCAACGTAAGTATGAAAGAAAGCGTTATACTCCAGGTGACTTACAAATTGTATAATATTATTATGTCATGTAAAATCCATTATCTTATGTCCTGATATGTCCTGAGCAATGGCATAACCCAATAATTTGACATATCTGATTTAGGAGACTAACTTCAAAACTGTTTTATTATGAAAGAAAATAATTTAACAAACAGAGCTTTTAAAAAGANGTTCATAATTCAAATATCCTATTCTACAGGACTGGAGACAGTTTCATAATATATGCAAATTAAATTTCTACATCTACAAATTCTTTTGTCTTATTTTAACAGCATGCAATAAAGTTCCCGCTAAATCAGATATATGTTTTTTTCAGAGATTAAGATTAAAAGTATAAATTTTATGGACAGCAGAAAACATACGAAAATATAAGGAAAATAGATTTTTCTGAATCGTTCTTAACAATATTTAATAGTCTAAAGATAGTGCACGTTTGTAATAAAAATCAGGTATTGTGTTAACTTTATTTGGGTTCTTTAATCATTCTCAGAAATTGAATGATTTAGTTATGAGAATTCTTGAATAAATTCTTGCAGTAATTCTTGTCTATCCTGCCTTCTGAAAAAACATAAAAGAAGCATTTGTCTCGCCTTGTTTAGCACAGCTACAGTGTTAACAACTTCACCCAACCTATTTGCTTAACTGCCTATTATTTTCAGTAAGATATATGGACGTTTCAAGAATGCACCTCATCCCAATGAAGAGATCTAAAACAGATGGGTCACAGTAGAAGCGTCTATTCCTGCGAATAGCTGCCAAAGGGAGCCTGGTGTCCAGTTCAGGTGCAGATATCTAAGTTGCTTAGGAGAGATGAAACCCTCTCAGGGAGGCTGGTGACATTAGTAGCATGAAAAGAAAAGGGACATCCTGAGCAACAAGAGGCTAAAGAAGGTAGGATGGTCAAATCTTCATGTGATGACAACAGTTGCACGAAGGAGAAAATCCAGGAAAGAAAGCTCATGTTAATGTTCCTGAGAAGCTGGCAAACAGGAAGTCAAGCCACAAAGGCCAGAAGCAGAAACTGGCCAATAAAGCTTCACATCAGGCAGTGGTGAAAGGAAGGAAATGAGGAACCTATCAGAATGCTCAAAGAAAAATGCACAGGGAAGCAGAAGGCACAAGCAAATGGAAGGCAGGATAAAAGGGAAAGGTACCTCTTTGCTCAAACCAGGAATAGCGGGCACACCTTCTCTTCCCTTTCATTTCTTGCAGGGAAATCTTCTCTCAGGTGTACTGGGAAGGAGAAAGCAGAGGGGCCGGAGCACCTCTGCCCCATCAGCAGTGCCTGGTGAAACACGTGAACTCCCAGGCTCAGTGCAGAGTAGTAACTCTGATATTACACAACTTTCCTATCAGAAATGCTACTACCCTAGTCTGCAACCCATGGTCACTTTAATAATAGCTTCAGCTATCTGAAAAAATAAATCTCCCTATAGTCAAAGGGAGTATTTTTTTCCTTTGGCTTTCTCTGTGGTCAACTACGTTATGTCTATAATAACAGTCTTTATCAAGATACCGATTTTGATCCAAATTTTCTGTCACAATCATGCACCACTTTGCTTATGTGGGTTTATTTCACATCCTTAACATTAATTAAATGCAGAGGAGGGTTGGTTATTTTTTTTTTCACATTAATTTTCTTTTCTCAGATTTGTCCCTTTCTTTTTTTTCCCAGTAATTGCAGTAGGATTAACTGCATTGTTAGAGTTAGAGTTCTGAATACAAATAAGAGGGCTTTTCCCTTTTTCTTCCCTGACTACATTTCTATTACTGCAATCACAAGTATTGTTAACAACATTAAAGCCCACAGCAGATGTGAACCAAGCTATAGAGAATATTTTGATTCCACAAAAAGGTTCAGTGCTGAAACATAATGTTCTTGCTTCCCAGCTATTACAGGGCAAACTAGCATGCACTTTTGAAAGTTAATATCTAATTTTCTAGATGCCTGCTGCCAATTTGTTTTCATTCTACTTCAATATAGTAGGCAATGAGAAGGGATTTTGCAAAGATTACTACTGGGCTCATTATTATTGCACTAGTAGCTCTGGAAAACAAAATACCAAAACTCAGCTGATGATGACATAGTTATAAAACAAAACAGGCTGCTTAGATTCAGACCTTGGAATGAGTCCCCAGAGAAGACCTCAGGCTCACACCCCACAACTTAAATAACTCCGACTTATCTTTTATGCTATGTTCTTAGTTTTATTGCAAAACTGGATTTATGTTAGGAGCGGAAGGGCTATGCAGTCTTTAACCTCTCTTTTTGCCCAGTGTTTGGAATACAAACCAGGCCAGGAGTGACAACTGAAAGCTACTGCCATCTGATGGCTGCAAGATAACCAGTGCAAAACAAGCTGCCTGCAAGCAGGTGGAAATCCTACAAGACAGTTACTGCCACTGGCACAAAACGAGTCCCTTTCAAGCGTGCACAGCAGAAGATACCAGCAATTTAATGGTCATGGCAGCTGAACTCTCCTCTCAGCCTGAATGCTTCTGCCCACAGATCCCTGATAGTCACATGCACCTTGTGTTGCATCTTCCCTCACTCCCTGAACTATCATACAGAAAATAAATAAAATGAAGGGGGTTGCCTTTTGTAACATTGTAGGAATTACCAATATATTAGTACCTTACAAGTTATTTGCCTCTGCTGCTGGAGACAAATGGAGCTGCTCATTACAGAACAGAAAAAAAAAAAAAAAAAAAGAGATTCCCTGGAACTTTTGCTGCAAAAGGGGAAATTGGTTTGGCCCCTTCTGTTGCTAGAGGTGATTTACTAAATATGACCTGGAACAATATCTGAATTTTAAGTTGACAAAGTCTGTGAAGATTTATATCATATGGAGCATTTTGGTTAAACTATATTCTTCCAGTTCTTACCCAGCCTTAATCATTTGATTACCATAATAGCCATCTGAAATGTACCTTAGCCTTTCAAGGCTGAGGTTGGGAAAAATGTGATTAACCAACAGCTAATTAAGAGGAAGGAGAATTAAACAAAAAAAAGGTTTTAGAAACCCTTTCAAAATCTGTAAAAAATGCATGGAAGAATTCTATGAAAATTGGTCCAAATTTAAACAATAAAAAGCATTCTGTAATACCTTCTTTACCACAAATGGGTATAAGCTAAGCTTGTTCAGTAGCCCTGAAATGCTGTTTCCTTTTCTAATTAAGGAAAAGAGCTTTCTAGAGCTCTTTTCTTTTTTGTCTACAGAATGTTACAAGATGCTCTGAGAAGCTGCCAAATTATAGTGGAAATGTGTTTGCTCCCAGTGTGAGTAGAAACACTTGAGATCCTAGTTGCTTAGAGGAACAGAGATATCAGATGTTGTCACAAATGCTTTCTGTATTCCTTTAGATAATTCAGAGACCCTAGCTATTTCACTCTAGGCCAATTCATTTAAATAACACTCAAATCTAATGAATCAAATGAAGTCCAGGACCTCTGTAAAGGAATACTTACTGACCACAAGCAACCCAGGTACCATGTGTTAAGAAGATACCTTCCCCATGTTCAAATGGAGCTGAGCTAACTGATTCTGGGCACATTCCTCAATCCACTACAAAACAAACCAGCACTGATGGATCCCTTCCCAGTTTTGACAGTGTGCTTTTTGCAAATTCTCAGCTATCTTACTTATCACATGGGTGTATAATATTTTTTTTCCTTCTTGTAGGATAAGAGATCTCAGTTAAGCAGAAGTGGTTGTAAAGGACCCAAATATATTTGTAGGTGGTAATGGAAGATCTGGGAATTGAAATGTCTGATTTCCAGCTCAGTAAAATTTCTTTAACTAAGGCATTATGTAGTAAAGACCATCTTTATTGTTTCATATTTGCCTCCCTCCACTCATTTCCCTCCTCACCCCAGAATGTATTTATAATCTCAAGATTGGAAAATAAGTGTAATAAACATCCAAGTACATGAACTCAAAGGATAAAAGGGCCATAATGATGGCTGCTGGAAAAGAGGGAAGAAAGGCATGATCTTCACAAATAGTAGTATTAAATCTTTGATGAAGTAATTAATAACATTTTAAAAGCTCTCCCACTCACAGTACATTTGTTTCTGTAATTGTGATACACTAGGAAATTCAGTGTTCAATTGCCCTGAAACTCATTCGCAAGTCCCTTGGTAGCAGCTAAGTAATTCCTGTACATTTCCAATGACAGAGAACATTTTTAACCTGCATTTCCATATTAATCTGGTAATGCTTCCATACTGTTTTACGGAAAATGCTGCTTGCTCTGCAAGGTCAGTCCCCAGAGAGCAGCTCAGAAGTGACAACGACATATAAATGTACTCTGTGCCCCTGCACACCTCATCTCTTGTTCTTACCATTCCAACCATCCTAAAAACAGATGACTTGCTGATCCTAAGAGTCAGGGAGTAAATTATGCAAATAGCAATGGCTTTTTATTAATGGAGGAGGAGAAAAACTTCTTTCAAGTAAATTCTTACTCCTGAATTTTTGTTTGTTTGCTTGCTTGCTTGTTTGTTTATTTCACAAGTTCATCAGGATGATTTCTCTTCTATCAAGATTCTTCCAAACAGAAGGGTACAGGAAAGCTGCTGCAGCTGCTGATCAGTGAAAACAGCCTGTTGTTTAAGACACCTTCTTCTATTTTCAGAACTTCTACTAAGCAAGAAATCTTTACTTGGCTCCCTGTCTAACCTGTGAGTTAATTTTAGAGATGTTATCCTGGAAGTCCCTCAATGCATTCAGCTAAGGAAAAAAAAAAAAAAAACCTGTTCTATGGGAATGTTGGGAATTACACTATGCACTTAATGGATCCCCTGATGGCATTTATGTGACCTAGGTTAGGCAAAGTCAGTGACTCTATCACTGGAAAGAGGACATGCCTAGGTAGCTAACTACTACTCTGTGACCTGTATAATGGAAAAGGCATGCCCCCACAGAGTAGGCCAAATGCCTTTAAAAAAAAATAAAAATCAGAGAGCTTTGGCACATCAGCAGCTATATCTTGCTGCTGTAATCTAGACAGTGCTCTTTGATATCAAATAACTGCTTTGCTTTCATATGTCTGCCCCTCCAGGGCAGAAGT
The DNA here is from genome assembly GCA_013399115.1 of Anseranas semipalmata. Lineage (NCBI taxonomy): Eukaryota > Metazoa > Chordata > Aves > Anseriformes > Anseranatidae > Anseranas > Anseranas semipalmata. Next base: position 78,155 of record VXAA01007419.1, on the reverse strand, counting down.
TCTCAGTTCTTTGGTCCATGAAGTACAATGAGGCATGTCTCAGCTCCTGATATTAGGTACAAACTGTTTCCTACCCCAGATCATTAACTAGTACAAACTTTTTGATTGATTCACCTAATAGTCAAACAGTTAAAACCTCTATTTGCTACTGTACTGTACTCTGCTCACAACTATTTAATGCTGGGTTTTGCTGGATTTTTCTTAAGCTTTTAATGAACCTCAACCAGACTGGAGGGAACCATCAACTATTGGAGCCCTCCAGGGAGCAGGAAGGGGAATAAGCACTGCAAATCTGGCCACAACCCAAAATTCAATGCATTTGCACTACAGTAGATAATTTCTGAATGTTTTCTTCTAAAGATGTTGTCATAGTATTGTTTGCTATAGTCAAAAGCCTATCCAAATAGATCATCTGCACAATTCATGAGGGGATGTTGCATGAGTATGTGACAGTAGATATTAGACTGTACCCAAAGGCTCTTCCCTTTCAGAGAAAAATGCTCATATGTATATTGAACTACAAATTATGAGAAGAAAATATATTTCGCTNGCACAAGCACAGAGGAAAAGAGAAAACAAGTGATTCTCCCACCAACAAGCGATGCCCAGCCACGTCCTGGGACACAGAGCCTCAATACCCATAGTGGTTGTTCGGAAGGACAGACGTCTTCGCAACGAGAGGCCCCCCCTTCTCCTTCCCTTTCCCAGCTTTTATTGCTGAGTGTGACATCATATGGTATGGAATATCCCTTTGGTTGCTTTAGGTCAGCTGCCCTGGTGATGTCCCCTCCCCACTTCTTGCCCACCCCCACCTACTGGCTTTGGGGGGTCTGGAGAGAGTCCTGGTGCTGTGCCAGCACTGCTCGGCAGTAGCCAAAACACTGGTGTGATACCAGCGCTGTTCTAGCTACAAGGGCTGCTGCAGGGAAAGTTAACTCTGTCCCGGCCAGACCCAGTACAGTCACACAAACAAGCATTGCACAGTATCTACCAAAAATAAGGTGTGGCATTAAGAACACATTAGTGTGTTCAGATTCATTGAAAATGGAAAAGTTCAAATCATCTTTCACTGCTACTTGTGTAAATGAGGAAAAGTCCAAGTAAATGTTTATATCTGTCTATAATAAATGTAAGAAGGAGCAGAATAAAGCACAAGTCCCTCCCCAAATGAAGATGCTTCAGAAGGCCTATGAGCTTTTTATCTCCCTCACGTATACTTACATTTTTAATGCCACAAGGCGTACATTAAATTAAGGATTCTTGTATATGCAATTATAGCATTTTAAAGAGTTTGTTCAGCAGCTGTTGAAAATAAGTATCAGCCACTCTGAGCAATTAAATTTCATAGCACAAAACGACAGAAGGAGCATTCTCCATTAGCACAAGCAGTAGGGAAGCAGATATTATCTGAACTTGGAAATTATTCTCTCAAAAGGAAAACTGGAAAGACACTTGCAAATAGAATTATTATTTTTAAAATATATATTAATTTATGCCATATATTAGAGGGACAAAAGGTTGCTATATCTATGATATGCTTCATTTAGCTGTGGTGCATATCAGAAACCTTTTTTGTGTTTTCAAGAACTTTCCTCTTTCCACTTTTTGTACCATTCCCAGTACCACTGAGCTCTAGCACCTGTCAATGGTCCCTATAGTCTATTACAAGAGTAATTCTTTTATTAATACAATGATGGAAAAGCTAGTTGGGCTATTTTGTTTTCTCTTTTCATTTTTGCAACAGAACAAGAACTTCAATGAAACAAACTACACCCTTACAACATTCTCACCCTCCCCAAATCACAGGTTGTCTAAACATTATATATTGTTTAAAACTAGTTGGTTGATCAGGAAAACAAAATCACCATATGTTTTTCATATTCAATAGATCTCCAGATGGTATGATTAACAATATACTGTAATTACATGACGTACAAAATTGAGATTATTTACATTCATTGCATAAAAACATAATTAATAAAGGAGATGGTGGCAGAGATGTTTTCTGGCATCAGCTACTGTCTTGTCACCCAGAAAGACACATGTAATATCTGCCCAGCTTTGTGCACGGTTGCAGATGAGTAAACAGTGTCACATCATCTCTTGGAGAGCATGAGGCATACACAAAAGATATGGCATGAACAGATTAAGTCACCGGCAAGGTGAGAACTTGAGCATAAAGCTAGCCTAAAAGTAAAATTAAGGTAAAGGATTTCAGTTTTTGCTCTANTAAGTATATATATAAGGGCAGTGGTAGAGACTGCATAAGTAGGGCGACATGTGCCCCAAACTGAGGGTGATATCAGGAGTCCTGAGCTTCATGAACTGTTACTGGGTAATGGGCTCTACAGAGACTGGAGTGCTGAAGACATTTACCTTTATTCTTCTAAAATGTGTATATAGCACTGCTTTCTTTAGACTGAAACGATATCCTGCAATGTATAAGGAAGAACCAGGCTATATCATATCAGTATACCTTTGCCTCCCTATTGCTTGTACAGGAAACTTGGGTGTGCCAGTCCTGGGCAAGGAGAGCTTAGTTCACTGATCACCCTGATGACCTTAAATTTCAGAGCAGCTCCAGCTCTTAAATCAGGTACCTATGGCACATCATCTGAATATAGCCCTTTGTTCCCACTCTTTGTGCACCTTCAGATTAACATGCTTTCAGTTAACATCCACAGCGCACTTTGGCATTGCCTGCCCATGACAGGAGTGCAGAGAGAAACATTCTCTATTGTATTATTTTACATCTTAATCTTACAATTTATACTTTTTTCCATCTGCCATGCTCTGGGCACAAAGATCAAGCCCAGCATACTTAATTTCTTATACAGGAGATCCTTTTTGTGTTTTCCCTATAATTTCAGGTTAATAGCTATTCTGCAAAATTTACCGGTCTATTCTCCACGTGCTATCTAAGGATTTGCATACATAAGTCTTATCTCTGTTAATGGTGCTGGGAAGGATGTGCATAAATCCCTGCATAGGGAGATGAAAGAATGGGACTCTTAAGGCTTATTTATTTCACACTAGAAAACATGCTATTGCTGCTGCAATAATCACTATAGCTCAGATTTGGTATATGAAAGAAACAGGTATTCTATATATTGCTATGTAACTTATTTTAATGATTACCGTAAAACCCACAAAAACCTTGCTATAAGGAATTGTGCTGCATTTCAAGTGCTTCTTATCCATTATAATATATATTTTGACTGGTAATTAATACTCTCTTTTTTTCTGCATATATACAACATTTTTTTCTTTATATTATAATACAGTCTAGATATAGTGTATGCCATTTTAGGTTAATAAAATTAGACTCCTGCAATTATTCTTCACAGAATCTAGTGATAGTATTAATCATTCCTTCAAATTGTCCTTCCAGACAATGTAATGTTCTTCCAGTAAAACGTACAAGATGTTCTTATTGAACATTTCATTAACCAGTTCCCTTAGCTCTCTTTGGAGTATGTTTACTATGGCATCTGTGTATATATAAAATATTTAGAGCTTTGCTTTAAATTCTTCATATGCTGGCCTTCATATACAGATTTTCCATCCTCTTTTTTGCCACCACAAAGGCTTATGTATGCTTTATACTATAGTTACATAGCCCTGTTTTGAATTTCTGCTATTATCTACCCATTTCTTTTCTATGTGAGCAGCAGAAAAATGTGGGTCAAGGGTAAATCTTAGCTTAGTGGCAGTGAACAGTGAAAGCTAAACCTAACTGATCTGGTAGGTGTCCCTAATCATGTGAGCTGAAATTGCTGTGGATCAGATGTCAATTCTATTTGAATATTTGGAGAATCAACAAAGTGAACTTGGTGCTAGCCGATAAACATTTGTTAACTACAGTGGTTAATTTTTAACTTGAAGAGAAGGGCTAAAAGTATAGCAAGTTATTAACCCCCCTGTTTTTTAAAGTAAAATGCTTCTCTGGTTTTCAGTAGCTGATGACAGCAAATCAATACCTTAGGGTATGTGCATATATTCATGGGCTCAGCAAATACACTTTCTTGAACTTTAATCTGCAGGCTATCTAACTTCACTGGGAAGTATGGTCAATAGTGTTTAGAAAAAATATTGCAGCCTGAAAACATTTTCTTTTCTGAAAAAACAGAGGGGTGTTATCCCTTGCCCTTGGTTAAGATAGTTGTTCAAATATTTAAGTTTCTGAACAGACTCAGCAAGCTTAACCAGCAGATGCCTCAATCCCAAGTGTGCCCCCATCCACGTCACAGCATCCAAAACAAAGGTATTTGCAGACACTCAGAAACAGAGGAAATTTTCAAGTTACGCTTCTGCAAAGATGTGAGCTCCAAAGCATGAAAGGGAGCAGAGGATCCTTGAGAAGCAAGGCAAAAAAAAAAGCCAAAGACACAGTCAGAAAAAGTGCAGAGAATCTCTGTGAGTGAGAGATACTCATATGTATATAAATACCTGAAGAGAGCATGCAATGAGGACAGAGCCAGGCTCTTTTCAGTGGTGCCCAGTGCCAGGACAAGAGGCAGTGGGCACAAACAGAAACACAGGAGGTTCCGTCTAAACATCAGGAAGCACTTCTTTACTGTGCAGGTGACAGAGCACTGGCACGGGTTGCCCAGAGAGGTTGTGACGTCTCCATCCCTGGAGATCTTCAAAAGCTGTCTGGACATGGTCCTATGCAATCTGCTGTAGGTGGGGTTGGACCAGATGACCTCCAGACATCCCTTCCAACATCAGCCATTCTGTGATTCTGTGATAGGGAGGAAGAAATATCTGAACTAAATGCTGGGGGAGAAGGGTCTGTCTCTCAGAGCTCCATCCCAACTTGTGCCTAGTGCTGGAGGGCACAAGGCTGCAACCACACATCATGGGCACTGCACCCCTGCCAGGTGGTTCCCCTTGCTGGCTGTCCCCACTCCCTGACAGCTTGTGAGCAAGACATGACATCTGCCCCAGCAGGCAGCCCCCTAGTTTCATAACTGGGGCTTATATGGATGTGGCAGGTTTGAAACCCTGCAGGTGGTGGGGGAAGGAGCGGAGTGTCCACGCTCTCACCCCACCACACAGGTGGCACCACCAGGTTAGCGGGCAATCTAGCCACAGCTACACTGGAAGGTTTGACAAGCTAGGCAGAATTTAGGCAGCTTACTGTAACAGAATTTGGACAGGAGCTGTAGCCACTAAGGGGAATTGCAGAAAGCTGTCAGGAAGGATCTAACACATACCAGTGTAGAGAGGAGTCAGCAGTGGCTGTGCTGCGGATTGTTGTCTGGGACATAAGTAGAGTGAAGGTATTTCTGTTGTAAGGCAGGATTTCATAGGATTGGATTTAATCTGCATGATCTGATTTGCATAGGTGGTGAAATCCTGCTACTCCTTTTGGCTTCAATATTTAGATCAGGGATTATATATATTATATTATATATATATATATATTACACTATATGACAAGCTATGGATTGAAAAACACACAATTTATAACAACCATTTTCCAAAACTCTTCTTTGATGCAAATGCTTATTTTGATACACCTACATAAAAAGAACCATCTCCATAGAAACCTCGCGAACCTTATGTCTTAAATAACTGCTTTAAAGGGCTTATCTTGAGAGTTATTGAGGACACTCAGCTCTCACTGTCTCCTAAAATAGCAATAACTCTAGAAACTGCAGTGCTATTTTCCACTTTGTGTTGACAAAAGTATAGCCATTCAATGCAGATTAATGTAAAGAGTTCAATATTTTAACAAATCAAAAAATAAATCTATTTACATATCTAGCTATATCCAAATCTGCTTTAACTTATTTTGTATATTTTTTGATCTGAGCACATTCATGCAATGCATATAAAAACGTAGATGCTTTTACACTAGCAGGAATTAAACATCAGACATTGCTGTCAGACAGTCAACCCTTTCTCTGTAGTCAACAGAGAGAACCAGATGCTTGAAGACAAGTATTTATTCTATATGGTTCAGATGTCTTCTTTACACAGAGTATCAAAGAGGCCTTCGTGAGTAACACAGACAAGATGCCTATCTTCCAGATGACCAAAATTGGGTGAGATGAATCCTATTTCTTGTGCTAGTCAACTGCTAAAGCCACAGCTACCGTCATCTAGCTAAAACCAATGAGAAGCATCCGAGTTTACTTCTTTCCTATCAAAATCCAGTAAGCAAAAGCTCTTTGTAAATAATGTGTATAAAATAGTTTTCAAATACCAATAGTTAATACATTTCGTGAGAAGATAGAATTCTTTACAAATCTGTATTATGAGATCTTTTCTTAGTTGTGGGAAAATTAAACAGCTTATTCAAATCTTTTGTGCATCTCTATTTACTGGTTATGAATGTATACTCCTTGAAATCAGCAGGAATTTAATCGTTTCCTGACAGCAATGTAATGGTGTAACGTAGGGCCCAATACTATGAGGTATCAAAAAATGAAGTGCTGAGTGCCTTCATCTCCTGTTAGTTTAAACAGTGCTAAATATAAATGGAACTTGAAGTCCTCCAAGCTCAGCTCTCTGGGGGCCTATCCAGCTTCCTCACCCAGGCAGTACCTACAGGAGAATTGACTAGAAATTTTGGGAGGGTGTTTGCTTCTTTAGAGATGGGGAAGAGCTGTTAGTGCAAAGCTTTTACCTTTCCAAATCCTACATCATACTCTGACCAGTAGTTTTACAACACCCTACATTAATCCTACAGTACTAAGTACTATCAGCACACAATGTTTTGATTAAATGCAGTGCCACCCATAATAAGTTAAAACCCCAAACTGCACTTTCAATTGCCATTTGTAAGTCTGTTAGCAAGCATCCTCTGTTAACTACTGATACCAGGTTACTATCTTCAAGCTCCTGGGCTTGTCTGAGAGTTTGATCTTTCAAACCTGAGATTTTCCTCAGTCTGAGAGCTAACTGAGTAATGCTAAGGTCAAACAATGCAGACTGCCTGAAGAGAGGGAATACTGAACAAAAAGAGTGGTATTTGCACCACTGGACAATTGGTGCAGAACAAAAGATAACCTGGACTATATTTACTGCAACAGCTGTTTTCCTGGTTCTTGGAGGCCTAGAGTAGCCCTAGAGCATCATGCCTTAAATACAGCTGTACAGTAGACCCTCAGGAAGCCTTGGTTGACCAGACTGGATCATAAGCAGTTCCTCTAATACTTTGGGAGTGGAGCCAGTATGTCTGTCAGGCAATGCTCTATGCCATATAGATTTACTGGCACAGGTCAGCTTTAGTTTTAGTTTTAGATCCACACCCACAGCAATGTGCAAACATGCCTGAAGTTTTGCAGAAAGTCCATGGGCTAAGTGAGAATACTACGGGATCACAGAATAGGCTTTTTTAGAAGAGACCATTGGAGGTCACCTAGTCCCAGCCCTGCTTAAAGCAAAGCTAATTTCAAAGCTTTATCAGGTTATTCAGAGCTATGTCAAGTGGATTTTTTAAAAATCCCGAGGATGGAGATTGTACAGCCTCTCTGGACAACATGTTCCAGTGCATGGTAACTCTTACTGTGAAATTTCCATTTCAGAATAATTAAAAGTCTAAACCAATGAAATAGAAAAAAGCCTCCTTCACTGGCCACCTCCACAAATAAAAACAAAAACAAAACTTTTGTTTCAAACCAGATCAGTTACCTGCTCCTGAAAATCTACACAGCTTAATCCTGGAGCAGCTAAAAGCAATCCTTGTTATCGAAGGATAAATAACAAGATTTGTAGATAGAATTAGATACAGAATTGAAGACTATCTCAGATTTACTTCTGAGCAAGGATTTTCCTCAGACTCAGTCTTGAGGTCATTACTCAGGAATGCTTCCCTCAGTGACAATGTCTCAAAACAACTAGTATCAAGCTGCCTGGAAGGCAAGTGGAGCAGTTGTGCCATGCTGCCATGAGCTCTAAAAAGAGAGCAATAAAGCAGATGTCTGCTTAGGATTAGAGGGCACTGGAGAAGTAAGTGTTGGTGATAAGTATGCAGGAGCTTATCACCATAATATCCAAGCAACTTTGGAGCATATGATCATTTACTGCTGTCTTGATTTTAAAGAATGTAATAAAATGCATGTTCAGTTAGGTGGAGATTTTTTAAAATTAACTTGTAATTTGATCGTCTGGGATTTTCCAGGGACCTCATTGACTGGCCCATTTCAAGAATGTTTTGAGCACCAGCCATTTGGAATTACCCAGCCCCTTCTAGTTGTTGAGAGTTATACATCTAAAAACATTGTTCACTTTATTTACAAAGAATTTAGCTTGTAAGCATAAAATACCCATTTGTTTAGGGAAAAAAAAAAAAAAGAAAAACTTTCACTGGATGCCTTCGATGAGTAGCTTCAAGCATCATCTTCCACAAACAGCCACTCTTTTGACCCAGAGGATAGCAGCTTTCCGTAATCACCTGCAACTCCAGTTAATATTTAACATAAGTGTAACAGCAGACTATGGCATAAAGGGGAAAGGCTAACTCTGCTTCAGGAAAGCTTTGACGCTGCAGTATCTACAATGTGCTCTACTGCTTTGGAAGTGTGCATACACGTTAAATTTTATTTACCAATTCCACTAAGGCTATATTAAAGTAAGTATAAATAAGTTTTAATTACCAAGGCCAAAAAGGAAGTGTTGTTCTTAATGCTTTGCCTAGGCACATGATTGTTGTATGTGTGACTTTGTTTTATGTACGACTTTAAACCTTGAAAAGACTTCTTTTGCACCATACCAAAGAAAATACGGGAAGGTGACGGGATAGGTGGCCACAAACCAAAGATGACCATAGTGTAATAAAACAGACCATTTTGTCCCAGTTGCTCTTATACCTTTTGAAGATCACAGACTATGAAAGGTGAGAACCATCTCTTTTTCATATTTTTGCCTTCTACTTCACACAGCAGTGGCTTCTGGGTGCTACCACAAAATGATACTGATAAATACGTTTGAATACTAAGAAACGTGACAGCAGTAAACACATTTTTAAATGTTTTGCCCTGCAGTTAGAATAGGTGTTTGCTCATTGCAGCAGAGCATGTTAGCTGAGGTTCAGTGACTCACTAAACTGTAGTCACATGGGCTTTTTGTGAGCTTAGAGTGGGGACAGAGGTTGCTTGTGTCTGCCCGCAGTGCACGCATGGATATACCCCGAGTCCTTTGTGGGTCTGGGTCTGAATTCTAGAGCTGTGCAGATAATGGATCTTTTTCAGCATTGTTGCTGAGTCAAAAAGTGTGTATGTATGCATATGTGTGGGGAAGCCAGCAATGTGCAAACAATGGTATTTCATTCTGCTTTAGCAAGAGAAGTTTCATTTGAGGGGAACCCTCCAAGTGGCCTTATTTCTGACAGTTCGGGGGAGTTCCTGCTTTTGCAGGGCTACAAGCTCTGGTCAAACAGTAGTAGCAAAAGTGGCAGTAACTGCATATTGCAAACATGACCAGCTACTGGCATTACAAGAGGAACCTGGATAACAGAGATTCTTGCAGAGTTAGAAAAGGTGCAAAGTGCAGCTGGCACAGCAACACCAACTATTCTTCCCCATCAGCTGCATCCTGCAAGCACTGCATGCTGCATTAGTGCAGCACTTCGGGGAATTGTTCATATTCCCAATGTAGATGTGACCGAGGGCAGTTTTCCCTCAACACTTTCAGACTTTTCCATGTTGGAACTGTGTAGTGAAATAAGCAGTCCAATTTATGAAGTAGAAAAGCTGTTGCACTGCCCATCTTTTCCTCCCTTGACACTGGAGCTCTGTGCAGCTTTAGGTGCACCTACTTGTGACCAAGCATAACTCCAGAACACCAACTTACTTTCTTTGCTCAAAGACAATTTCTTTCCTGTTTCATGTTAGCAGGACAGTTTTGATATTAAAACCACCAGTCAGAGCCAATTCTTTACTCATCAGCTGGTTTCATGATAAAGCTATCACAGGAGATGGGCACAAAAGCCAGAGCTTGTTCCCAGCCTTAAGTAAGATGCTCATAGGAAGTGCTGTTGGTCTGGCATATGTACCTACTGCATTGCTGATCAGCCAGTCAGATGCATCTGACACACATGTGGAAAATGTACATCCCCTGTGCTGGGAGTTTCATTTCTGTGCACTTGTGATACAGGGTTGTTTTGAGCTTAAGCAATAAATCCCAGTATTAAAAATTGTTTTGTACAAGCCAAAGCTGTACCCAACCTGTTGAAATTGGTTTGTGGTTTAGAACTACTTGACACTCTCCTTGGCATCCCCAACCTTTTTCCCTTTGTCATCGCTGACTTCTACATATAAAAGGAGTTTAAAAAAAAAAGAGTTCCTGACATTTTCAAGTTACTATTCTTAACAGATTGCATCATACTTCCTACAGCCAGTGTCAATGGTTTGGCCAGCCCGAGGCAGGCTCTGCCCAAGGCACCCAGGGTGCTGGAAAGCAAGTGAGCTCAGCACCCAGCATGATCTGGCCATGTCACAACAAGGTGACCTGGCAAAGAAGCAAGCGGGAAGCCCGCGCAACTCTTTGGAAACAGGTGGCAGCAGGATCGTGTCATTTCCTTTCCACCAGCAGCCTGGCAGCTGCCCTCTGAGCCAGACCCGGAGCGCTGGCGTCTGGCCAGCGCAGGTTTGTGAGCTCCCGCTCTAAAGGTCAGCCACAGCTTCCACCAGCAAAAGCCACCTCCCCCACAACAAAAATAAATAAATAAAAGAAAGAAGGCGAGAAAAACACACTAAAAGTTTGCCTCTCAAAGCAAATGGGCAACAGTGTGCTAAAGGTCAAATTCCAGTTGTTGCAACGCGCTTTTGTTGCAATCCTGCAAGAGCAGCAAGCAGACCCTCGGTGGGGAGAGTCCAAAGGGTGATGTGCCTAACATTTGAGGAAACCACTAAGAAACCGCTGTATAAAAAAAAAAAAAAATACTTGTTCCTGCAAAACTATTAATGGAATGGAGCAAGTTACTACACTAAACATACCAGTCAATGTAACAAACGAGGAAGATTTCTTCACAACTATACATTTAACCTGAATATTTTTGAATAGCGTAGTTAAATCACCTATGATAGCTATTTTGGAAAACACAAACTCTACCTTTACCTGATCAAATAGCCAAATTTCATCACATTTTTGTTTTAGATAATAAGATCACCCAAAATTTTATCCCCTAAGTTTCCATATTTTTATTTCTTATGGTTTTCCCTAAATTGCTAGTAAAACTTTTCTTCTCAGACTATTTTTTTTAACTTCAGCTAATATAGTTCAGCTGTTTAAAAACAAACAAAAAAATAGATAAGTAAATAAATAAATAAATAAGGCTGCTCATTTTTAAAAATTGTTTAAACCCCTTTATGGAAAGGCCATACCTCTGAGCAGAGCCCTAAGCATGATATCATAGTATTTTCTAGAGCATACATTTTCCTGTTCCCATAAACTGCCACCTTTGTCTAATCAGTACTGCATATTTATAAAATCTCCATTCAGTGGAGTCTTGAAATCTAACAGCAGAATTCTCTGAAGATTTTTGTTACAACGAACACTCACGGTCCCCTCAAATTCCCCGGATGTTTATTTGTCAGACCACGAGTGGGACAAAGATCTTATGAAATAACGGTGATTGCCTAATGAAATACAGAGCATCATTCACACTTGCCAATAGATTGCAAGAGTGAGTTCAACTCTCCTCATCATTTCTCAAAATATGCTTTCTTAATGGGACATTTTAAATATTTTTATGATTATTATGATCGTTTCGGTAATGTGTTTGTGCTGAGCTGAAGTACAGATATATCAGAAAAGTTATATTTACCTTTCACTGTGCTGGGACATGAGAAGATACCCTGGCTAGTGCCACACAAGGTAGCTCTCAAATTGGAAGCCACATGGCCATATCAGCACAAATGCTGTTCTGAGGTCTGGCCATAAAAATCACACCGCTGCAGCTCTTTTGGGATTCACTCTTGTGTCAAGTTTCTACATGGCACTGATCATACATAGCTAGGCATAACCAAAAATAGCATCAGAACTCAAGTTTGAGACTTGTATTAGCAGACAAATGTAAACGTATAAATGCGGGATACAGCCAACCTTGGCACTCAAATGTAAGCTGACCACCATGCGTACGCAGAAAAGATTATTTCCTAGGCTAAACCAACCAAAATGTGAAATTGGCCTTTGGGAGAAATAGAGTTGGACTTTTAAGAACATATAAAATAAAACTGTCTATAAGGTAACCTCTTTCAAAATGCTGAACACCTCCTAACATCAATTCAGATAACAAATACAGATCTCAAAATAATATAGAAATTGAAAGACATCCCGGAAGGTGTCCAAGAGAGCTGAATAGCTTCCCTTAATCAGTTGGATTATATCATAGAATCATGGAATCAGAGAATCACAGATCACAGAATGGTTGAGATTGGAAGGGACCTCTGGAGATCTTCTGGTCCAACCCCTCCACCGAGCAGGGTCACACAGAGCACATTGCACAGGATCGCATCCAGGTGGGTTTTGAATATCTCCAGAGAAGGAGACTCCACAGCCTCTCTGGGCAACCTGTGCCAGTGCTCTGTCACCCTCACAGGAAAGAAGTGTTCTCTCATACTCAGACAGAACTTCCTGTGTGAATGGCTTGGGCTGGAAGGGACTTAACTTAAAGATCATCTAGTTCCAAACTGCCTGCCATGGTTAGGGATGCCACCCACTAGATCAGGTTATATATGGCTTATATGCTGCTGACAGAACAAGTGTGGTTCAAGCCCTGAGTATTGCCACTTCAGTGGATGAATGAATGAATGAGTGAATGAATGAGTAAATCATTACAAAGTCTATTACGAGCAGACTCAGTGTTATAACCAAGCCTGGAAACAGTCTGAGATTTCTCAGGTAACTGATTACCATTAAAATGAAAAAGCAACCATACAGAGTCTTTTACAGAAAGCTTTTTTTTTCAAAATGTTTAGTTTCATATTGGAGATTATTTAGCAGAATCAGATTGATATGTGATTTTTCAGCAGTGAAATAATGTAAATTATTGTGAGGAAAAAAAAATCCTTGACACTTAAAATGTATTTGAAATCCTTTTATCAAAAATAAAACTGAGAGGGTATTTGAAAATGTCAGCTTTTTTGGCTAAAATTCTCTATGTTAAAGTAAAATAGGTAATTTAGATTTTACTTCTTGTTTAGCAGTTGTGCATCCCTGGGCAAGTCACTCAACCTTTTTAGGTGGATTTCTTTGTCTTTATTCTGTTCCTGCCTTTGCCGTGGGTCATATATTGCTCAAGCCTGTAATAGCAATTAAGGTCTTTGAGACGTGACCCGACTCTTGAAATTGGTTGAAAGTGGTTGATAGGTTCATTAGTGGTGTAATCCCATAAACCTAATTTCGTAGGCTAAAAATATACCACTCACTGCAACTATTAAAACTGAAACAGACTGAAGCTGCATATATACACATTCCTGACCTTTACAAAGGTTTAAGGGAGAGAAGGGTCCTAATCCTTAATTTCTGCTTCTGACACCCAGAAGGCAGTTTGTGTCCAAGCCAGTCTGAAATCCAGGAGCAGGTCTTCATTTCCCAAGACAAACACTCACATCAGGGATGGTCCATACTACAGTGCATATTTGGCATCTACTTTGAATTTGGGGGTAAGAAACCAAGACACACAAGAAGAAGGTGTTTTCAAATTTGTTTATTTATTAATAAAGCTGTATTAATAAAGCTTAAAGCTGTAAAATTTCTGGATGACGGAGCAAGTGTTAAGTGGAGGGAGCACAATGCTACAGTGAGTTCCCCGATTTAGGCTCAATTTCTGAACAATGGCTGAAACATTTAATTTATGTGTAGGTACCTGGCAGAGAAATATGCACATTTATGCTTATTACAATTCTTTTCAGAGTCACACAGATGGTGAAAGCTGTCTACTTAATCATTACAAAGGTCACATTATTTTTATGTTACCAGGTATCTCAAATGAAAGGCTTAGAAATGTGCAAGAAATTCACCATTCATATTAGCTGAATGAAATAAAAAGCAGATATTATTTCCTTGTAAATATTATAATCTGAAGCAACATCAGAGAAAAATTTACTCCTGGAAAGCAGTTAGCCAATTTGATTAGCAGAAATTGTAACAAGTAAAAACAATTCTCTGTACCAGTAGTGGAAATGCTCAGTTCACTATGCAGCTGTGGTTACTTGAAAGACATGCAGCAGTGATAAACAGCTTCTTGTTTCTAGATCATTCGGAAAACACAGACTTCTTAAAATCCTTAATTTTAAAACATTTGTCTAAGAGTGTAGTCACCTCAAGCTCTCATCTGCTTTCTTTTCATAAAATGAACAAAATGCCAAAAAAAAAAAAAAATCACTTTTTCATCATCGCTCTTTTTGTTCTGAGAACAAGGAAGTATTATAGTTGTGAAAAAGGTCAAGGGCCTCCTAAGTCTTCAGCACCTAACACATCAAGTGACACTCCCCTGATCATAAGATTAAATCAAGTCACAGGATGTGTGCCCTAAGGGTATTGGTTAAGCTATTCTGGAGCTGAGTGGATTAGACTGGCATCCTGCATTTCACTTGAAAGTGTACTATGCCAAAAAGGTCAACAATGTTACAAGGAAGTTGTTAATTGAAATCAACCAAATGAGACAACTCTCTTCCTGGAGGAAAACTTTGTCCAGCCCTGCTTTGCCTTTGGAATAATATGTATCAGGACTGGCATTTAGGCTTTTTGACCAGAGTTTCACTGTTGATCAGCTTGCACAGTAAAAGCAACAATTTACGCATTTTAGCAAATCTCCCCCATCTTTCAGAAAACTACAGTAGTTTTTCTGTATGTCTTCATTACTCTCATTCAAGGAAAACCAAACAAACAAAAAAAAAAAAGATGACTTATGGTAGCAAGCTTTTACATATTGTAAGTTTGTAAATTTGTAATTAGGGCAACTTCTGTCTTGATCCTGTCAGTATCCTGTTAGTTCTTGCAGATAAGGTCAATTATAAGGTCAATTAGATCAGTGCTTTCTGGGTACATCTCAAGGAGTTACTCACTGGTAGTGGTTTCCAGGACCAGTTTTATAGGCTTTATATTTGTAGGAGGCACAGAAGTGCTAATTCTTGAAGGGAATATAAAGTGGAGGCTGTGATCAGGTGCAGGCCATGTCTAGATGTATTTTTTTTTCCATCCCCAGAAGAAATGAAAAATATCTTAATTTCTGGAAAAATTCCAACTCAGTAAGTCTTATCCTCTTTGACTACAGCTGGGAGCAGACTCTGATAGCCAAGGTCCTTGGGAAGGTTACAGGTAGTCCTTATATCTGAGCCATTTCCAGGAGAACACAATTGCAAATTCCCATTGTCATCACTGAGACAGGATTAAGGCCTTTCCCCCATTTTGTGCATTTCCCCCATTTTATCACAGTGGCGGCTATATTTTGGTATTGAAGAAGTAAGATCCCAGTCTTACCTAATCAAGCTAAGTAGTGAGTGGCTCAGTTAATGAGTTTTTAGAAAGCATTTGAAAATTCTTCATGAAAGGTATGCCATTAACACACTGTCCTTGTTGGAAAGAGTTGTACTGACTGCGTCATGGCCAAGTTGTTGGCTCTTCATGCCATTTCAGGGCCAAATCATGCTACGTGCGAATTCTTCCCATAGTTTCACTTCCACCAGTGGATAGTTGGCAAATTGCTTCAGTCAGATAGTGTATCCAGTGTGTCCTCCTGAATGTTCACTTCTTAGAAACTGGCGAAATAATTTTCTCTGACTATGCATTTCTGGTGACACCAGGTCCCTGGGAAAAGGTAATGTCCTCTATTAGGCCACGGGATACAACTGGAAAAATATATACAGAAAATATATACAAAACTTTTCCTCTGTAGTCCTTATAAAAAGAAAAAGGTTTTGTCTTGTCCTTTTCCAGGGCTGAATTGTGATTCCCTATTCTCCTGTTAGACTTCAGCTCATAAATTTTTCTGCTTCAGAGGGAAATTGTACTTTAGATCTCTACCAGTTTATCCCTCTATTTTTTGTGCTCTTTGAAATATTTCTTCTCAAGTCTTAAATTCTTTGCATGTCACAAGATTGTATGTTGTGTTTCAGAAATTCTTGCATATGTATAGAACATGAATAAATAAATATTTTTAAAATATCTTTCCTCAAAATATTGATGCAGAGCTTCTTGATATCTAAAAGGTCCATTTGGGATCACTCACATGTCAAGAGAAATTAGGTTCATCTTATCTAATTTTTGATGTTTGCTGTATTAATATCTACACCTGAGTTGGTGATCCAGAGCCCATTTATACTAAATAGACTGTAGTTGGCATATCTCCAGCATAACTGATTAGATGTGGTTTAGATGTGTACTTTGGAGTGAGTTGAACTGGACTCCAGAACTGCAGTTTTATTACTATTAAAAGGAGTCAGGTGTGTAGTTTAGATGCAGACCTGTCTGTATTGCAGGTGTTTAAAGTCTTGCATTTAATCACATCCAAGACGTGATAGTCATAAAATTCAACTTGTCATTAACTTCAGCTTGTCAGAATTCAGCCTAAAATTCTATTCCCAGCCCCTTTTGTTGCAATATAACAACTTGATTCTGATTCATACATTCCTAGACATTTATTAAAATAAGAGCATCATCAGAGAAAACTTTGAGCATGAATAATGTAATTGTCATTTATCTTGGAGCACTCTGGCACTGGGGCTGATATCTGTAGACTTGTGTCTACAGTGGTGTCTGCCAAAGGTCTGGCAAAAGTTGTCAGATGGCTGGCTAAATCAGATGTATGTACTTGTTTGCCATGAACATATAGCATTTCTTTTTCCCAACATTCTCTTAAATGATTTTGTAGATTTGTGGTTTAGTGCAAAGAAAACTAAGCAAATAAGTCAAATGAAAATATTACTCTGTGAAGGGCTGAATATCCTTTTCCATAGTGGTAGTTTAATTGAAGATGACAGTGTCAAGGTTAAATGGATAGCATCAATGTGTATCCTGGAATTTGTAATATTCCTCAGGAGCAAACTTATTTTCTTCATCCCTTTCAAACAAGGCCTTTCTATCAAAATGCCTAAGTAAAAGCTACAGTCGTCAGTATAAGCCAGACAAATATGTGTACAATCCAGTGAACATCTCACTTCCAAGTAGAGTTCTCTAACTTGTTCACAAAACTATGATAAATACGCAACTAACTATAACCAGCAAGAGAGAATGAATATGAATCTCAGATATTTTAAAATTAAAGTTCCTTTAAGGACTACATGCCAAATGCTATCCATGGATGTTTTACAAAAGTGCCCTAATTCAAGCCAGAATATTTTAGTTATCTATTTAGACACCCTGTCTTGAATGAAATGTTGCAACAGCTCCTATCAATTAGAAATCCCTGCTTATTAAAGTCTA
This sequence comes from Anseranas semipalmata, assembly GCA_013399115.1. Classification (NCBI taxonomy): domain Eukaryota; kingdom Metazoa; phylum Chordata; class Aves; order Anseriformes; family Anseranatidae; genus Anseranas; species Anseranas semipalmata. The sequence goes on along the minus strand of VXAA01007419.1, from coordinate 60,776 downwards.
GAAAAACAGTTCTTCAAATCAGTGACAAAAAGGCTTTTGTTACCAACGTTCAAACACACAGTTTTTCCTCATGTTCCTATTTCTGCACCATTTTGCTTCTTTGTGCCCAAGAAGTGGTGGAAAAGGTTGGCTCAGTAACTATGGCTGACAATTTACACCAGATTCTTCATAAAAAACATCTGTTCTTATAAATTAGCCACTTGAGCGAGCATAACCCTGTGAATGTAATACAAACATGGTGACAGGAGTATATTGTCAATTAACTTCTTCACTCCTGCCAAACACAAAGAGTTCAGCAGTAGCATCATAGAGCCGCTGAGACAGCCATGTGGCTGAGACAGAAAAGATGCAGCACAATATTGGAGAAAAACCTGCTATCAGACTTCCAAAAATGAACTATCCACTTTCCTCTTAGTTACAAGACCATCCCATCACATGAGTTAGTGAAATTAGTTAAGTGAAGGAGAAGGAATAGCAGTATATGCAAGGCTGACAGCCTTAAACAAATGCAGACTTCCAGCCTCTGTAATTACTTTCTTAACGATTTTAGTTTTCTAGAAATTTAGTCCCATATGAGTAGTAGGACTCAGGGCTCATCTGCTTGCTTATACTTCTACTTATTGGTGTCATGGCTTTCTGTGCTGCCAGATGCCTCAGCAGGAAAAGCAGCCCATCATATAGGGAATCTCTGCCTGCTTGCTATCTGGCATGCAGCATTACTGTACTCAACACTGCTTCATGGCTGGAGAATCTGTCCTTTACCTTCTTACCATTATACTTTTTTGCCTACAATTATTTCCTTTTCACAAGTGTTTGTCAGAAAGGTGATGGCGTTGGTACACATGTGCTTTAGCTTCACTTCCCTAAATAGTCCAGCCTAAGTTGTGTTTATTTATATGTTCCATACCTACAGTGTGGCTTCCTTCAGAAGGACAACTTAATGACAAGGAGGCTGTAACCTAATTTTAAAGACTAACAATTTTCCTAAATCCAAGGTCTGATTAATGTGGGGGAGTTTTACATAATATATGAAGTGCTAGACTTTAGTGCTTTATCATATATGTGGGTGAGGATTTTCCACCCTTGACATTTGACAGGACAGCAGAGTTTGCCTCTGAAAAGAAAAAAAGCCACTGTTACCAGAGAAATGGTTTCAATAGCTTTCAACTGCTATTTTCAGGGAGCACCCAAAATAGTTTGGCTAAGATGAGTCAGAAAGACAGAAGCACTTTAAGACATCTCTATTGCCAATTCAGCTGGGGGCATCTAAACATGAAAGCTGTTCCCAGATTGCTTCTCTCTGCTAAATGCTTTAGCACTCTTCCCTGAAAGTGGTGTTAAGGCTGAGGTGATCTGTGTGACACAGGGAATAAGAGAACAGTGGGCTAGCAGTGGTGAACAAAACCTAGACAGAGAGAGGGTAGTGCACAATTCATATACACGGGGAACTCTGCTTGGACTTTGCTATGGGCTAAGGCCCACACATTCAGTAACAGCAGTTCTCCTAAGGACCTCTCATTCCATAATTGCTATGTCATGGTGACTTTATTTTAAAATATGCTGTCTATTTAAATAGTTAAGGACATTAGTATAATATATGATTGCAATGTACGTACATATGTAATATATTGAAGTAGTACAGGGAAGTTCTTTCATATTGAGTAGACAATATCTGTACCAGAGAGACCTGGCACCAGGGAAGATACTGGGAGAAGGGAAGAGCTAGCCTCCCATCGGTGACAAGGGTTATTCAGTTTTGAGGCGTTATCTCAAGAGCGTTTACCATTCAACAGAACACCTTGTTAGTATGTCAGCATGAAACAACCCCAGCTGCACTGGCACTCTCTCAGAAATTATATCTATCTGCATGTGACACTCTGAACTACCACACACAAACATTCCTGGTCTGAACTGCTTTTAGGCATTCTGCCACCAGCTTCTGCAGGCCTGACCTGAGTGCTCCTCACTCTGAATCACATGTTGGTCACTGCAATCATTTGAGTGAAAAAAAAAATTTCCAGAGTACAAACTGGAATGAATTCAACTCTCATGTGACTATGTCCTGTTCATTGTATGCTTCATTGACTTTAGCACAGACACACTGTACTTGCTACAGATATTTTGTAAATACCATCAGCAACATAATTTAAGTCTGCTCAGATGAGGGTGCAAGAATTTTCTTATGTTGATGGTACTTTTAATTATCTCTTTTTTTCCTGGAAGGTACAAAGCTCAGCACATAATTTCCCAAGAACACAGTGAGTCCCATTAGAAACACTACACATAAGAAATGAAGGTTATATAGTTACAAAAAAAA